>QLNU02015359.1:75828166-75855607 GCA_006491805.2 Dysdera silvatica | reverse complement strand
TTTGCCAGCTGCATCCATTATTTTACGAACAACGTGTCACCACATTTTGGCACCAGATATATTACCAATACTTGGCTGGATGTTGAACCAAAATATGGATACACTTTCAATAATGAATAAGGCAACATTGAACCAAATATATGGTTCCCCCTATCAGGGGTGTATCGAAGTGTTCCGGAGCCCTCATTACTTATCTCGGCTACTATGGAAGCCACATCTACCCCATTTCATATACAGAGAGTACACATAATTTTTATTAATTACAGAACGATAGCAACCAAGTGAAATTGCAAAGGTTTTGTATTATGCCTAATATAAGCGTGTTAGCTATTAGTGAGATAAAACATCAACAAGTCATAGACATAGAAATTATCACATATATCATTGTAATTCATCAAAAATAAAGGATATACATAGCATAAACCAATAAATTGGAATGATCTTAGCTTGTTGAATGATTGGAGAGATCTTGGCACGTAAAAAACTTGGGAATATCAGTAAAGAATCGCAACGGATAGAGCTGTTTGCCACACGTGACTTCTCTCGCCTCAAGTGATTGGCTAGGAGGTGGAACGAAAATGTGGTTCGGTGTTTAACCATCTTTTAAAAAATACCATACTTTCACCAATAAGTGGTACTTTTGAATTTTCAAGTGTACCAAATTTTGGTGAAATTCCGGCATTTTCACCATATTTTGGCAAAAACTAATGCGGAAATTTTTAACAGTGTAAGGATTGGAAAAGAAGAAAACCTTTTCTCTTATTATATTCAATTGACTGACCCTTTCTTACTGTCACAGAAAATTATACGATGACAAAGTCAAAATATCTTTCAGGGACTGAGAACGAGAAATATAACTAAAAAACTACATTATATGGGCACCACATACAATAATTTAACACATCGCTTATACAAATTTGGCTTGCTTTAGCAAGTTATAAAAATTTTTATCTTTTACTACGGACTAGAGACATTATACTTTATTTAAGACATCTAAACCATTTTAATTTACAGCATTTGAAATAATATACTAGTATCCAAGGATCATCTAAATATCCTAGTTGTACATTCGACTTACGTAATATCTCATTTCCTACTAAATAATAGATGCTTAACAACTTTTGTAATTAAAAACAGTTCTGTATTGTTTTCAGCTTCCGAGGCAGGTGCTTTTATCTTTCGCCACCGAGGGCGCTGTTGTTGACTGCTTCTGATCTGATGAAGCCACTTTACCCTCTTTGTACTTAATTTTTGTAGCTGTGCAAATCTTCGTTTAAATATTATAAGTTGAGTACATACTTCACTTTTTCGTCCTTTATGTGAGAATGTTCTTATATAATGTGCAAATAACTTGCAAGAATTATGTAACAAGTTAAAATTAACCTATATAGAGAAGTAATTGTGTTTGTTTATTAACTTTGTCATTAATCTGAAATATTATCTGAAGAAAGCGCATTATATTCCGATTTATCGTGTTTGTGAATATCAGGTAAGTTGTACATGACATCAATTTAAGGTTAATTAATAAAGGAATTTAACTTACATAACCTTGTAGAAAATTAATAAATATTACTGTTATAAAAATATCAATATTCGTACAACATTCATCAGACCTTCAACATGTTAATAGTGAGTCAACAATTTATATTTATTTGTGAAGAGTGTCGGAAATTATAATTTTCTTCATATTACTCAAATTTCCAGAATTCTCAATACAATTTATGAAATTTCATTATTCTAAAAATTATTTTAAATTTCAACATATTGGGATTGGCCAAACAGATTGACATTGCATAGTGTTTAGCGATGAAATTCCGTTTCAGTCTCGCAGCAGGTTACCATCGGGTCAACGTGTCGAGGTGCTAAAGCTAGAGGTCCCAACCACTTTAATTTTACAGAGGCAGGCTGAAATTACCTCTAGTGCGATGGTGTGGAATATGCTATCTCATACGACAGAAGGTCCCACCTAGTCATCTTGCGTACAACTTTGACAGCTCAATGGTATGTTGACATCATGTGGCCGTTTGCGTTACCCTTCATGACACAACAGCATGGGGCTATTTTCCGACAAGATGATTCCAGGCCCCATACGGTCGTATATTTGTGAGCACCTTCCGTGCTGTTGATACTTTTTCTTGGGGAAAGAAATTCACCAGACCTTTCTCCAATCGAACATATATGGGATACGGTAGACCGCCAGATTCGCAAAATGTCCCAGATCTGGAGCACCAAGTGAGGAATGCCTGGTAGAATGTGTGTCGTAGGATTGCATCAAGATCCTTTATCACTCCTTACCTAAACGTATAGAAGCATGCGTCGCATCCAGGGGGGTTTCACCAATTATTGATTCGGACATTCAATATGCAATTCCTAGTCATTGGTGGGCCCTACGGTCTAGAGTTTTTTATCATTCCCTTACCTGTATATGTGCTGGATGTACCTTTAATTTCAATAAAAACAGGTAACTACTTCATGGTGTTTCGTTTTTTTTTGCAAAAGAATGTGTGTATATATATTGTAAATAAAAAATATGTATATAAAATATAGATATCGTGTCTATATTTTATTAGTAGCGATCTTTATTACATTTGATTTATGGTTGATTCGTTTGAATGTAATAATATTCTTGGAAATTATCAAATGGGGGGAAGTGATACTTGCCAAACAATTTTATATCTGACGTTTTCGATCTCCAGCCAAGTCCCTATCACGTTGCTCTTACTTACTGCATTCAATTGAGCATAATTATATATCTTGTCAAAACAAATATTGATTGATAGATTGAAATATTATTATCAATGTATAACATATATTTAGAGTGTACACTTGTTTGTTTACGATTGGGATTGTTGAATCTCTCAAAACTTTTTAATTGAATTCGGTTTCCAAACTTACAAGATTTATTAAATCCTTAAATGCTAATATTCCGTTGAAACGAGGCTTTAACGAATTCTTAAATTAACAAATAGAAAAAACAGTCGCAATAAATCTCAATCGTTTACGTCAGAGTATATTTGACAACAATAAATATTAAAGAAACCCAATTTGAATATTTGTCAGTTTATGCAAATGTCCATGAATCATGGAGAAATCTACGAATCCAGCGATTCCTCGATAAATTCACCCAACAAAAATTGAAGAAGAAAAGAAAAATAAAATAGTTAAATATTGCGCCCCTAAAACAAAACGTTTCGCTATTAGTAAAAAATGTTCCCTCTTATTTACTATTTTAATACCATTAATTCCGAAGTTCAATAAATTAATTTAAATATGCGGTGAGGATATTAGTAGGTGCGGGTGATAAAATTTCGGCAAAATGAATTTCAGGAGAATCTCCGTGTGTCACCATTACAGAGGTTGCGTGTGAAATAGAAAAAACGTTTCCGGTTTTCTGATGTATAATCAGATTTTAATGCCATTTTCGCGTGAGGAAGGACTGAATTTATAAGGAATGTTATGGATGTACCGCATCGTTTTATGAAAGATCTAGAACTCGGTAAGTACATAAGGTATACAGGAGCCTACGTACTTAGTTATGTAGATTGAGCGCTTTTAGTATATCATTTTTCTTACAGATTTTCACCCCAAGAATTATTCTAGACAACAGGACTCTTATCGTCCACCTTTCTTTTTACTTTTTTCCATATTTTATCGAGAAGTTCTCTAAGCTTGCAAAACAAAATCTTATGTGGTGTGTGTATACCCTGTTGTAAAAAATACAAGCACCCATAAAACTAAGCCGAGAGCTACGAAATTCGACATGCATTTGCTGTTCAGTTATTGAAATTTCGTCTTTAATGAGCTCACAGGTCCTGCTCGCTGCTCAAGAGAAGAATGCATGCAAGGAATGGCATTTACACTGACGGAAAAATGTGCCTTGAGTTTAATATTTTATATATAACGTTAAGTAATATGAGAAAATGCCTCAAAAGCCTACCCATCGGCATTATGAGAAAGTATGGGCGCCTATACGAGTACATTCAGGAGGACTGGGGAAAATTTAGGAGTATTTCTAGGGCGGGAAGAGAGAAATTAACGAGTATTTTTGGAAGTGACTGAGGAAAATTATTACCTCCTTCTCATAGCTGTCAAGAATTTTAATGAATGTACAAGATTCCAAAATGCTACAAAAATAATTGATACTGCTTGACAATTAGTAATGAGCTAAAAAGTACCTTATTTTAAAATGTGACTGTAAAACTTTTGAAAGTAAATACATAGCGGGTTCAGGAAAATCAGATTTTTAAATAGCTAAGGGGTCTCGAGCGCCCTCTGCGCCCCATATAGGCGCCCATGTGAGAAGGTATTTGAATTTGAGAGGGCTTCGCATCGAAGACTCAAATGAAGCTGATTGGTCATGCAAATGTTTCAACTGCCATTTTGGTCATAGCGATGTTTCAGCTAAACAGTATTGGTAGAAGTGGATCCAAGAGGATGCGCATAAGCATTTCGAAGGATGTGGATGTCTCAGACAGACATGAGATAGTGGTGATCGTGCGATGCCAAGAGCAGTTTCTGTCTTTCTTTTTTACTTTTCCCCCACTCTTTTTCTTCTATTCATAAAAAAACTCTAGTTTGAGCTAAGAACATTGGTGCAAAAACATTATCCATCTCAATTTTGTACGAAAATATTACAAAAACCTGTCCCAAAGCTTTGTCTGTTGACCATTTGGTAATTGTGTTTACCCTGAGAAGGGCAATAACATCTTATGAATCTCATATACTAAGAAAGAGGGCGTCGTTCCGGTGTCTTGGTGGCCAAGCGGTTAAGGAACACCGGTTCCAACGGAGAGTCTCTTGTTCGACTCCAGGCCAGGGTGGCGACTCTTTTTCTTCTATGCGCAAAAAGCTCCAGTTTGAGCTAAAAACGTGAGTGTCAAAAACACAACCCATATCAATTCCCCACGATAATATTGCAAGAATGGTCCCCGTTGGCTTTGTGTGTTGACCATTTGATAACTGCGTTAACCCTGAAACGGGGAATGATTTTAAAGTCGGGAAATTTTTTCTCATCATAACCGACGATGTGGTAATATTAAATGACACATTGCTTGCAAAGAAAAGAATGATTTTAGGGTGCTTGGGGAGAACCGAACCCACGACCTTTTAGTATTCGGCCAAGGGCTTTTGTAACTGAGCTACAAGCGACCGATAATCCTTCCCCTCTGCAGGTAACAATATCTTACAATTCCATATTTCTTTTGGATAACCCCGTCTTCTTTTTCCTTGGTGGTTCCAAAATTTTCCCTGTGTCTGATATAATGGTTTTTTTTTTCTCCTCCTAAGTGCATATTTCAGTCAACACTACTCAATTTTCATAATTTTGTCTCTTCTTTGGTTGTGGCTGCAAAATATATTTATCAACTCCCATTTACTTATAAAAAGGTGAGAGTTCCACTATCCATCACATGTGTAGAGACAGGTCTTATAAATTTGATTTTCAGTTCATCCCCAAAGGGAAAATGCATCAGATTATAATATAGCCATATAAGTGGACAAAGTATTTGATTATATACAGTCGAACCTCGTTAAGACGAACACCAAAGGGAACAAAAAATCTGTTCCTATTAACAGCAATTCGTCTTCTTTCAAGAGGTAATATTCTGTAAAATTTGACTGGATTTCAGAAAATGATTCATATTAAAAGTATTTCATTTTAACGAGGTTCGGATGTATTTATTTTTTAAATTAAATTGAATTGATCATGAGGTTTTAATCGACGAATACTTTTTGATTTTTCAGGATATTGATATAGACCTTACGAAATAAAATCTAAAAGACAGAGATATAGTGTATCTTAAAAATATGAAACCCGTTGTCTATTGAAAAAATAGTCAAAATTTTTTTTTTATATGTTATGTATTTCACGTATTTAAGCGAAAAGGCAAATTTTTAATGTGATTACCAATTTGCTTTGTGTAATACGATAATCCATTCTCTGGACTTGTTGGGTACTAGTTAGTAATCCTTTAATTTAGTGTTATGTGACTATTTAAATTGTTAATCGGTATGTTTGTAATTATTAGATTTATGCATTGATTAATTACATTGCATGATTGTGTTGAACCTTTGTTGGGACGCATCAAATAAATAAAGTTTATTATTATAATTCCTTTGAAGATGTTATCTCTGAAACAGCTCATATTTGGTAAATTACTATTATATTTTTAAAAACACTTTCATCATAAAAATAAATTTTCGAATGACGCTATTGCAAAGGTAGGATCAAGTCAGTATAGAGATTAGATATTTATCACTACAGAATGAAATTTTAATTAGAAAATTACCATTTTATAAAGAGAGTTGTAAGCAATAAAATTTATATGCTTAGCAGTTAAAATTTAAAGGCTCGGCTACGTGGAAAAAGGCAAATACACAAACACGAAACCCACGCATGGGTATCTTTTCTTTTAAAACTCCGTTGGGTTAGTTTGCAACTAACTTTGAAATGAATTATCTACTGAAATATTAAAGTATTTGGAGCTTATTTTTGCATAGAAAATGACATTATATTCTAGTCGGTTTGAAATCATTCAAGCATGTAATTTAAAAAAAATAACTTGCATTAAAACGACGAATTTTAAAACTTGTTTTATTCATTTATATCATATTTAAGTAATCAATAATACCAAGCTGTTTAAAAATAAATTGATGGCATATTTCATGGGCAGAGAATTTGCGCCAACAAATTGACAGTGTCCTTGACCTGTTAAATCGTAATGATTTTAATGAGGAGCCATAACCTTCGCTTGTGGCTGTTGTATTATTTTTTCTCTATTAACTACAACATTTATGTATTTACTAACGATGAAATCGTATTAAACACATAAAACACAAATCTATTGTAAAACGGTTGTGAAAAATAAACACATGTTGAACTGAATTTATTTAAAATAATTTTCTAATTTCATTTAAAAGCATTTTTAAATACTGTCGTTCTCAATGTGGCTTAATATCTAAACGAGTAGCCCATTAAGAAAATTTGCTAAAGTAATATGATTAACCATTTCGTTTTAAAATTACAACTGTGGAGTAAATCTCAAAAGTCTCGATTTTAATTTAACTAGTCCTGAAAAATACATATAGTTGGAAGAGAAATTGTGCTAGAGGGACACCTCTTCTCACTTCTCGAGAGACCAAAAGAGTTATTATTCGTAGATAGACACTCATTTTAACCCACATCTAATTTCCATTTCTAGAGAATTTGGAACACTTAGTAGTTTTCGATTATTCTATTGAATGAAATAGAATGTCTTTCTTGAGAATGTATTCGACTTAGTACATACGAATTGTATTTTTCTTAGGCAATACATTTATTATATTATTTGTTCTGTATTTTAATAATAATACGTTTAAATTATTTTAGGAGATATTAGTACACTTGTTTTATGAGGCAAGGAAAGATAAATATATAAATATATAAAAATAATTAAATAATACTGGATTATATTTTAGAAAAAGGGAGGAATTAAATATAAATTTTTAGGATATGTACTTTAGAAAATAAATATATTTGAATGTTTTTTGTAAGCGTTTACTAGTTGAAATGGATTTCTTTGTTCAGTTGGTTTCCGTTAACGATGTTCTTTAACATTGTCACTCAAAGATTGTCTCTAATGATATCACTCAATGATTGTCAGTAATTATGCCACACTGAGATCGTTTATTAATGATGTCACTTACGTACAATAGTAAGCCATTTTTTATTAACGCTTCTCACTTGTAAGAGTATCTATAATGATATCACTCACACATTCATTATTTATATTAACATCACTCACACATTGATTATAAATATTAATGTCACTTAAAATGATAATTTATATTACTATCAAATTCAAAATAAATATCTGTATTAATGTTACCCGCAATGATTACCTGCAATGATATTGCCCGCAAATATTGTCTAATAATATCATTAAATGATTTTCATTAAAATTGCCCTTGCTTACGTTATTTTAACCTGAATATTTTCTGTTAAAGCACATATAAAATCTATAGTGTCATGCCATTGAATTTTTAACATTAAATTTTCTTAACACTTAATCATAATGGCATTTCAGCTATTTAATTGCTATTTTATTGTCTTTCAATAACTCACTTTCCAAGTTCACGTCCTCTACTTCTAACCACCACATACTCAACTGGTACGAGTATTATAGATCGTCTGGTGGATGTAATTTTATATGTATGAGTATATTTATAGATTTGTATGGAAGGTTTTACAAAGGAGTTTGGGAAGACAAAGAGCATCCTTCCAGACTTTTCCAGAACGGTCTTGTGCCCGAATTCAACTAGCCAATGGCAGGGCTCCAGAGGGGGTGGAAAGTTCTGGAGGGATGCGAAAAGGTATAAATAGGGAGGTTAAACAAAGACGCCAAGAGAGAGCGACTGGTCCTAGTAATATTCGAGAACTGTATCTGTTAGTATCTGTGGGTAATCCTGCGAATGACGGCTAAAGGCAGTAAGATTTGAAGAGGTCGGTCACGATTAATGGTTGCCTGTCGATTGAGGTGGTGAAATAAGAAGTTTCTCGCTTTTGTGTGTATGAATCCGTTTATAGTGTCATATCTATTGAGAATAGTATATGCCTGGAGTTGCTAAAATGGAGTTGGGACCGCAGCAGTACTAGTGCCCGTCCATTGCCAATTGATGGAGGCCTGTTGGGTTATATCACGTGACGAGGCCGCCATATGTCCAGTTACCTTAATGTCAACAGCGTTGAAGGCCTAGAAGTCCTGCCAGTGGGATGGGACAGCGTACCATTCTACTGATGCCGAAAGATGCTTCTAGACGAATCAACCGACAAAACGATGACCTATTAGTACCAGTTGGACAGCGTTTACTTTTTAGTGTCTTCATTGTTATATAGCGAAACTTTCATTGGTTAAGCGGAAGTAGATCTATAGAGTAAAGACTATCACGAAGTGGTAACTTAAACTATTAATTCTGTATGTAGACTGGAATAACGCGTCTTGTAAAAGTAATTTGGTTGCGCATGCTTCAGTGAAGTCACGGACTAGGCTAGTGGATGAATTTTAATTGCGATGTTTGTATGTATTGATTTGACCACATTCATGTATTAAATATCAATTGAAAAGAACCTGTATCCTTTTGTTGAAAGTTACACAACACATCGTCGTTGTCATCCATTTTAAGCTACTAGAGTACGGGAATACAAAGGAAGTTGATGGGGGCCATAACTCCAATTACGGTGCCATTTTGTGTATGGGTATATTAATATATAGAATTGCAGCTCTGTAACCTCCTTTGAAGCCTGTAACTCCCCACTTATGTGAACGTTCTACTTACACTAACATGTTTGAGTTAAGGGTCCTATGAATTGAAAAATGACTAAATATAACTTTTGCAATCTAGATTTACAATCTTGGAAGTTTAGATTATCAAAGAATAGAACGTTTAAAATACTCACTTTTAAATTGCTTTGACCATACAAATCTCGCAAGAGAGAAGTAAATTAATCCTTTCTTCATGTGGTAATACTTTTCAAAAGTCACCGATTACTATAACACAAGTTCTGCGTAAAATAATTGTGGTTATTCGTTTCAAAAGATATTATATACGACCATTGCTTTCGATATAATAATGAAATTTGAAACGTAAGGGATGGAAAAAGCCAAGTACATTTTTTAAGGTAAAGAAAAACATATAAGATAGAAATAGACATAATTGATTTGTCATCTGTCATCTACTAAGTAAGTTCAACATACGTTACGATATTTGATGTTAATATTAGTTGACGTGGCAGCTGCTTTCTTTTCTTGTTCTGGTTTTTATACGTGCACAGGGTCATAAAAAGTAGAACAACATTTCTTTTACTCTGTCAAAAAATTTCTTATGAAAGGAATAGGTTTTTATCATGAATAGGAATATCCGTTTATTATTTGAGATGGTACGAGAGATGGTTCGATCGGTTTAGTTTCCATAAGTATTAACAGCGTCTAAACAAAAAAATTTTTGTAAAAGCATGTCTCATATTTTAGTATCACATAGACTTCAACATTTGTTTTAAAGGAATTTCAGTAAGTTGCTTAAATTAGTTTGGATAATAGTATTCAGATTCTTGTTATAATTTGATACATTAGTTCGGAAAGAATACATGCAGTAAAAATTATTATTAAAAATATCAGGCATTTGATTATTTATTCATTAGCCTTTGATTGGCGTAGAAAGACCCTTGCTGTCCTGGCGCCATAAAAGCACAACCAACCATTAGTCTTCTAGCTTTCCAATATTTGTGAACAATATCTTGCACACGTCAAAATTATCCGCTGGCACAGACTAACAGCTGTTACACAAATTACAATCAGGGGTCCGGGCAGTCCAAAGTTGAATAAGTATGTACTCGTGTCCCGTAACTAAGCAAAACTTCGCCACGTCGGCAATTTTGAAAGCATTCGGGATTGGTGACCTCAAGTACAGTAAAATATCCCAAGGGCTATTTAAAGCATTAATTTATTAAAATAAATATATATTGAAATATTTAATGGTTTACATGTAAAATTATAATTAATTATAATAAATATATTTATAGTTGAGGTAAATTATATAGAATTATAAAAGCATGTAATTATAATACCTAATTAGGAATTCCATTAAAATAAATATACGTTTAAATGTGTACGGTTTTGGTTTAAACTTATGATTAATTATAATGGATCTATTTATATAATTAAGATGAAATGTATAGAAATTTAAAAGGATATAATTATGCCAGCCAACTGAAAAATTTAATAAACTCCGCAGCGTCTTTGGCAATTTCTATACAAAGTGATTTTAATTAATATTAATTAATTTTAATACGAATAATTTTAATATGTAGTTAATAAATTATGGTAGGAACTAAACCAAAAACAAAAGACAGCATGAAAATTTAAAATATTACTGAAAACTCAAAAATTTGAAGATACTTTTGCAATCACGTTAGCTTTCTTCAGAATATGTAATACAGCAAATGACAATATAACTGACATTTCTTAGTAGATAAAGTTATTTTTAAAATTTAGTTCATTCTCATATTTTTCAGGTTTTGTTCGATTTGGTATTTTAAATTACATTAGCGGTATTTGTTAATTTTTAATTAATATTTCTTATAGATTCCGTGTAGTGTAAATATCAATTTAGAATTGTCTACTTTTTCGTTTTATTTCTCGGCAAGCTCAACGAAGTATTTATACTTTTTAGTTTTTGCATTTCGGATACATAACAACTTCTTCACTGTAACATCCACCACCGAATCCACACAAGGCTCCACCACTTTCGCCTTGAAAATGAATAACACTAATTCCCAATTGTTTAAACTGAACAAGTCTGCATCACCGGAATGCACTCAATGATACACAAGAGTATATGAAACACTGGAACACTGGAACACTTACCCCGGAATGCAGGACCTGCGGTCACATGCGCGTCTGCCTCGAAACAAAACGGCCTTCAACTGTTCCCCATTTACCATTCAATCTCGATTCCCCCTTGGCCTTCCATCACTATCCTCGCATCCATGGCCTCCTGCTTTCTGCTATAGACTCCTTCTTGTCAGGTGTGGGTCGTCTCATTTGATCACCCTACTGGACTTCATCTGCTTCCAATGTGTTTTGTGTTCATTGTTTTTCCACGCTATCATTATTGTTTATCTATTTCACCCTATCATTATTGTTTATCTATTTCACCCTATCATTATTGTTTATCTATTTCACCCTATCATTATTGTTTATCTATTTCACCCTATCATTATTGTTTATCTATTTCACCCTATCATTATTGTTTATCTATTTCATCCTATCATTATTGTTTATCTATTTCACCCTATCATTATTGTTTATCTATTTCACCCTATCATTATTGTTTATCTATTTCACCCTATCATTATTGTTTATCTATTTCACTAGTTGTAAATACCGGTTTTTTTTTCTATCAGGTTTATTATATTTTGCACTGGCTTTGAAGTTGGGTAGCCGAGAGCCAAACTCTATTGCATAACTATAATTGTACTACCAAATTGTACTGCCTGATTGTATAATTGTATTGACTATGTGTATTGCGTAATAGTTTTACCTAACCGTATAATTGAGATTGCCATATTGTATTTTTTATTTGATATTTATGGCCTTCCACTAATCGGATTTCTGTCCATCCCTCAAGGGGAATACAATGTCGCCTCTGGCGATCAACCTTCCCAACACCTTACTGGCACAATGATAGATGATAGATACTTATTTGCATGTATCTAATTCTGGAGCCTTTCTTCAAATTTTAAAAAAGCGAAAGACTCTCAACGTGTGTTTATTTTATTACTGTAAAAATGATTACTTGGGTTTACAATAAAGAACTTCCATGTATCGAAATTCTCCATATTTTGATGGTCCCATTCATATAACGTTGAAAATTTTCATGGAACTTTTCGACTTCGACCATGGAGGTTTTTGTCCAATGATATTAAAACAATAATAATAGTTAAAATAATAAAGTTTAAATTAATGCTATTTAAAATAATTGGTAATAATTTTAATACTATTTTATAAATCGCAAAATGTGCACTTACAGAATTTAATAATAAAGCAGATGTTGATTTATTTTATTTTCTAAAATTATCCGCATTCAGTTTTATGTGTTGGCGCAGTATAGCCCAGATGCTCTTGCGCCATAAAAAAGCCAAACAAACAAACAAATCAGTTTTATGTACTCAAATTGTGTATTTTACAAAATAAGAACTTTGGTCTGTAATTAGTAACGTCGAAAAAGACAATTTATTTTTTTTCGCTTTGTACTGATTATATTTACACACTAAGCTCACACAAACACAGACATATGTAATCATGATCATCATCAACACCCATTATCAGTCCACCGCATGATGGCGGTCTCTGTCTGTCATCATGCATACACATGGCATGTGTTGAAATGCAAAAATGGTTTGCAATTAAATGCATTTTCAAAACTTTACTTACAATTTAACGAAGAATCCAAATCTTAGCTTAACAGTAAAGTCAACAGGGGATCTCAGACAACTGTAGGGTCCGTTGTGTCATCATTTCTTCGGCTGTCCGTTCTCCTGACCGTTGCAAGTTTGGTCTCAAACGGAATCCGGTATTGTGAGCAGAAGACGTCTGTGAGATATATATATATACTGAGCCCATCTACTAAACGCACACCGAAAAAAAATACTAATGACACACAAGAACGTACCTCTTAGAATAAAAAGGTCGCTACACTGCGTTTAAAAAGAAATATTAAGTAAGCTGTGGCAGTGATAAGGATAATTTAATTCTGATAATTTAGTCCAAAGACTCTGTCAATGGAGATAATCAAAATTGAGTTGCGCAAGCAGTTGCACGCCAAAGGGGAAAATTGATCGGTTCCTTAGGAAAGACTAATAATTTACCGATTAATTAACTTTTGACATCAAGATAAATTAGTTTATTGCAAAGTCAGAACTTGTGCTTGTTGCGAAGAGAACGCTGAAAAAGCAGGGAAATAAGGTGGATATGAGCACTGGCATGGGCGGCTTAAGGAACAGTCAAGCTGGGCGGCCGCCGTAGTCCAGTTTGGGTGAGGGCGCCCAAAGGGAGTCAAGTTCAATTTTTTTTAATTGACCCAACAGTAGAAAATCTCTCTACAAAAATGCAAGTTTATAAAAAGTTTTAGAGACATCTTTAGAGAAATAGGCCATTTTTATAGGGTATATGGCTCAATGTGCATCTATAAAATCTTCTGTTTTCGCCGGAGGGGTGTGGGCGCCAAAAAGCAACCCGTGCTAGGCTGCCCTGGTTCAAAATCAACCTCGAGTCGTCCTTGAGCACTGGCGTAGGCAGGAGAGTGTTGATGGGGGTTATAAACCCCCACTACAGTGGAACTTTTTATATTTAACATAGGAAAATGGAAAATCTGAGTTGCAGCTATAACCTCCTTATGAACTTTCTGCGTACGTTTATGGCTATAAGAACCCAACTGCTTTGGATGGAAGCTGTATTATGCTATTAGAAATATCATCTCAGCCATTTTACAAGAGTAGTAATAGTAAATGTCAGAGTATCTGGATATTGTATAAACATAGTCAGAAGACATGTATACTTGGCCCTACCCGATTCCAGCTTATAATCTAATATGCATAAAACCCGAAATATGCAAAAAACCCGAAGAAAAATCAATTACCCGTAAATAAGGATACGTGAGGCTACAGTCTGCAAAAGTGATAGAAAATGATAATGCTAAAATTTTATGGGATCTTCAAGTCCATTGTGATAATCACATTATATGAAATAGAATAGATATCACGGAGATGAAACAAAAAAACATATCTAACTGATTTACATTATAGTACATGGCAACAGATGTGTAGATTACATATTTCTATATAATGCAGTTGATAAATATTACATACAAAAACATGAGAGAGGGCAAAAACAAAAAAGTTAGTTCTGTAAATCAAACGTAGCTATATATAGTTATTGCACATTTGATATTGCTTCACACCTTCTGTTAGCTTTAAAATATCATACTGGGTTGTGAGAAGCTTCGTAAAAAGACTTCCAACCTGACTTTCCTCATATTTCCAGTATTAACTTTTACTTTGTTGCTCAGTGAAATACTTAGTTGATAAAAATGGATAGGTAGTTAATTTAATCAAAAATATATAAATAATATCCATTTATTAAAAGTAATACGTAACTTATTTTTCGATTTTTCCAATTTGGGAAAATTTTGAATTCTCGGAAATATTAATCAGTAATGGCTCATAAAACCACCGAAGAGGCATTCATCAAAGTTCAACTGACTTCGATTTTATAGAAATGAATATCATGAAAAGTTTCTTGAATTATTCGGTATAAAAGCACTCCCCTTTCCCTCCTAAGTATTCTTAACCACTATTAACGCAAATTAAAGATCGTTTTCTTCCGCATTGGCTCGTTTTGTTTGTAATTTCAAGACGGCAAGAGATTGCAAGCGATTGCTCTCTAAAGAATCACAGGTAATCAGGAACAATTATGTTATTTTTTCACAGGAGGAATCCATACGTGAAGATGTGTTTGAACAGGAAATCAA
The DNA here is from genome assembly GCA_006491805.2 of Dysdera silvatica. NCBI lineage: Eukaryota > Metazoa > Arthropoda > Arachnida > Araneae > Dysderidae > Dysdera > Dysdera silvatica. The sequence continues at coordinate 75,840,544 of QLNU02015359.1, read as the reverse complement.
AGAGTATCTACTAATGAAATAAAACACCAAACAGATTGGATATATACGATCCCTGGAGAAATTAAGAAGCTTCGTTGTAGCCTACTAGTCTTACCCTTAGTCTCATTGAGACCATATAGATCATATATATCTCCCACGAGACCATCTTACTCGATAGCGACGAATCAATATTACAGAGTATGTGTGTGTGTGTGTGTGTGTGTGTGTGTGTGTGTGTGTGTAGGGCCGTGTGCTATGAGGATGTAACATCTCCTTTTGGCATGATAGCGAGGAAGTTTGTGACACAACTTGATGCATTGTTGAGTACCATGCAATTTCGGTGTACAATTTTAGCCCCTGCGCTTGCATTGTTGACTAATAGCTTCTAGTGTATCTCGACACAAGCGTAAAGGCAAGGACGCGAACTTAATTTTGCCGGGAGAGACGCGTCCAGTTATTGCGGCTACGACCTATTTTCAGGCGACCGTTTAAAGTGGTGAGAAGTTTGCGTCCTTTTACTGCGCAAACAGGAGCTAAAGTAGGATTCGGTGCATATAATCTCAACGTAGCTAAACAATACAACGTATTAAACTATTTCAAGCTTCAGCAAGCAGAAAATCCCTTGGGGTTTAAGTTTGTAATTGTAACGGTTTTAATTACTCTACCTTTCTCGGCTAAGATTACTGACCGGTCACGAAATACATTAATTTGGACTATATGTATATATTTTCGGTAAATGAGATTATACAGAATTACAATACATCGTTATATACATCGCCTCCCGGTGTATTGGGTTAATTTCCAAGCAAGCTTGGTTTGGCGTAAATGTATCAGGAAGGGATGCCGGCCATCAAACTTCCGCCATTATTTGACAGTCTATCAGACATCGAGTGATTAATAACCAAAATGGTGTGCACTGGAAAAAAAACCTGCCAGTCATCTTGGCTTCTTCCAGTCTTTCGGTCCGTGGCATCTAAGCCTTTTTTCTTTAATTCTGTTAGAATCCTTTGGTCTTAATACAGCTCGTATATATTTCGTTGCTTTTTTCATAATCCTCCATTCGATGTCATCATTAACTGCCCCATATATTTTCGAAAACTTCTTTTGCTATATTAATAGCAATTCTTCCTCTCTGGTTGTTAGTATCCACATCTCTCAGCTCCATATGAAACGAGAGATCCTAAAATTGTTTCATAAATGGCAAACTTTTATTTTCCTGACATTATCGTACGGTCGAACTCTCAATATTTTCTGAAATGCAAAATATGTACTACTCTCGGCTGTTACCCCTGTTTTAATGTTTGTATTTATCTATGTCTTCCGTTACAACGGCTCTTATATACTTAAACTGCTCTTCTCATTCAAAGCTATTATCTTTCTCTTTCCAAGCTCTTTACACCCTGAAACCTTCATTCATCCAGCTTAAAATCTTGTCCATATTAATTTCTAACCTGAATTCTTTTATGCCATTTACTTAAGTTTCATATTAAGGCAATCGGCGCCCATACGATTACTTCTAGTGGGGGGGGCTCATAGGCATAGAGTTACATGGGCTCGAACTCTACCATAATCTGAAATAAATTGCGATTTTACATATACTGTAATGTATAAACGTACATAAAATGTGCTTGGGCCCCTCAAAAATTTTGAGAACTCTACGCTGATGGGGGTGGAGACGGAGAAAAATTATTACCTCCTTCTCAAAGCTGTCGAGAATTTGAGTGAATGTACAAGATACCAAAACGCTACGAAAATAATTGATACTGCTTGAAAAATAGTAATGAGCTAAAAAGTACCTTATTTTAAAATGTGACTGTAAAACTTTTGAAATAAATGCATAGCAGGTTCGAACAAATCAAATTTTTAAACGGCTTGTAGGAGCTGAGAGAAATGATTACCTCCTTTCCAAAGCTGTCGAGAATTTTAGTGAATGTACAAGATACCAAAACGCTACAAAAATAATTGATATTGCTTGACAGTTAGTAATGAGATAAAAAAAGAACCTTATTTTAAAACGTGGCTGTAAAACTGTTGATAGTAAATGCATAGCAAGTTTGGGAAAATTAAATTTTTAAACAGATGGTCGGACTTCAGCCCCCTCTGCCACCCCCCCTATGGGCGCTCATGACCAAGACCTATTTTTGTCTCATAATAGCTGAAGAAGAGAAAATTTGGCATGAGTGAAGATTGGATTCGAACACACGATCATTGGGTCGCTCTTCTAATGTTTTGTTCGCTATGCTACAAACTACTATTTTTCTTTGGTTTTTCCCATGCTCGTTAAAATTTAAAAAAAAATTGTGAAAGAATTCTCCTTATGCAATTAAGGAGGGTCTAAATAAATTATTTTTTGCAATTAAGTATAATGTTCCATTTTTTTAGGTTTATGCTGGAAAGCATTTTTAACTCTTAATACTCATAGTCGGAAAATAAATAAATAAAAATAAAAATTAATTAACATGTAAAATAATTAATAATTAATTAATTAATGCAAATTTATTATTAAATAAAAATTTATTAATAATTTAGAAATTAACAATAAAATAAAAAAAATAATTAAGTAATGAAAAATTAATTGATTAATAAAATTAATTTAATTAATAAATAAAAATTAATTGATAAATAAAAAAAATTGAATTTTCCAATTGCTGAAATTGCTGGACGAATTTTCATAGAGGCTTAACTAACTTATCTGCATTCCGTCAGAGGACATTTACGGCAAGTGCAACAGTCAGTCACGGTTTTATTGTACACAAACCTTGAAATGTATTTACAGAGTGGAAGAGTGCGCTACGTGCTTTGTTTCTTTTAGTTGTCCACTAATATATTAAAGCTTCAAAAGAGAAAAATATTATTCCATTTTCGCTGTGTAATGTATTCTACTCTTGTTTATTTCTTCTCGAAGCCTGTACCTTTCTCTCTGTTTCCGGAACAAAGGATGACTTATAATAGGGATTAGTTGCGATAAAACACTGGGACTTGAAACTAAAGAAACACTCGTTGTTATCTTGTGTCAAGCCACATTATTATCACACTTGTTATCAAGCCAAAATACTTATTTTTATAGTATGAATAAGCTGCTACTGTAATAAAACCGACAGAATCACAAAATCTTTGATGGAAAACGTGTATATGGGAAAATGTTAATGCTATCCATTTGGAGGTATGAAATCTATCCTTAGATGTAGATTGTTCAGAATTCTAACCTAAGACACAGCGTAGATTTGAATATCCGCTAAGCAAGGGATCATAACAATATTAAACTTCCACCAGACTCTCAGAATATTCCGAAATGTAATACGAAATCATATGTTTCTAGAAAAAGTTTAAAATAAGTTCAATTTCATTGTGTAATCCATTGTGTAACCTAAGAAACTCCGATTAGGTGGATAAATTGGTTAAAAGTCTGTCTCTTCGGAATATCAAAGAAGTGATGTAATATACTGTATTTTAGAATACCATTTTAAACGACTTTGTAAACAACTTTGGAATCGTGAGGAAGCTGTAGGAGTAAAGGCTATTCGTGGGAAATGTTTACTGACAAGAAATCGGGATGCACGACGCACTATTACTGCACATGCTAAGAAAGTTAATCCCTATGGTTTCGACGTTTGAAATACGGCATAAATAAACATGTTTTTCAGTAACACTGATATAGTGATATATTGCAATGACTATATTTTGCTAAACGGAAAGTGTTCCTTGCGACATTATTTTCATCCAATTTTCATAAAAATTGTATACCTTGTCAACATACTGATGTCAAGATTTTGATATATCACATATGTTAATCAGTTTTATTATTCAATCCTCTCAGATTGTGTAGAGGACGCTGCGTCGTACCTGGAGAGAGGTCATACCAGCGAGCACTGAAAATAATTGGGGGAGCATACCGTATTCGTAACACGTGAAAAAAGTGTCGCCAGTTTTCCATCATGTTGCTGATCTCATGAGCCCATGTAACTGTTGCTAATGAATGAGGGAAATAGCACCGTGACGGGGTTTCGCTACGAGGTTTACTGAGTAACCAGATTAATGAGTAGTGTTATATATACTGAGTAACTCACGTCAGTAGGGTTTCAACATTAACGATAGCTATCACTATTGCATTTATGGAAAATCTTTACCTTGCCCTTTTAATTGTCGATAGACGAATAAATGCGTGGACAGACAGACAAACCAAAAACAATTGCGGGTCCAATATCTATTGAAACCCACTAATAAATGTTAACTATTACGTCGAAAATTGCAAAACAGGATCATTGCTTTATTCCATGTGCTGAGATTCAGGGGGCAGCAGTAACATGGCGTAAAATTGGCTGTACTTTTTTGACGCTTGCGCTTCCTCCATTCACATTCAGTGCTCGCTGGACCATACCTAGTGTCGAGACAGACCTAGCGTCTAGGACAGACTGTCCTGACGTTGCTCTTTGACACAAAGTTATGTTTTACAAGTGAATTCTTTATATACAGTCCATTGTTCATAGTATGAGTAGATGTGTGCTCAGATACATCTGGTATTAGCGCTCCACATCATTTTTTATTCTTGACTTTCGAAAACGTAAAAAAAAAAAAAAAATTCTATGTATGTTTATATATATATATATATATATATATATATATATATGTATGTAATATTTATATATAATATATATATATTACATATATATTATATATTACATATAATATATATTATATATTACATATAATATATTTATATATAATATATATTATATATAATATATATTATATATAATATATAATATTTTCATGGAAGGTATCATAAGATGATTATTAATCCTCACAATATTTTATTACCGCTATCAAAATCACATCACTAAAATTCTTTTAAAGTTCTTAATGGAAAAGTATCATTACGAGGAACAATTGTAAGGAACAATAATATTGGTACTGAAAATTTACAAAAATATATATTTCTATATTGAAAAAATAACAATATTATTAATTTCAAAATTGATGTAATATTTTGTTATATAGAAATATATTTAAAAAAAAATATTGCAGCAAGTTCTGCGAAAAACTGAAGGAGTTGAAATCTTTACATTTAGATTGCCTTAGCTTCAGTTATCAAATCGAAAATGAGTAAATTAGAACATTGCTTAAAATCCGTCAAGTTAAGTTTCATTGCCACAAATAATTAATTTAGTTCCTCAAGACTCAAAAATTCAATATTAAATAAAGAACTGGAAAAGGAGCGAATAACTGTATAACTGTATAAGCCGAAAGCACAATTTCGGTAAGAACTTTTCGAGAGCTAATTTAAGTAAGTAAGTGAGCGTAGTAAGAATTGACAAAGACGCGTAATTGAATGATTGGGTATTTTTATTGATTGCTCGGGCCCATTTCCATTATTTGTTTTTTCCCTCCAGTCATCGCGTTTTCGGATGGCTTCGAACATCGGAATTGGACTAACGAATTTTAATGAAAAGTCCCCAGGCGGCAATTTCGAGCCCGAATGCGAGCGAATATTTTCTGGTAAATGTTTTATGGTTCCCTAAAGGCAAGAAGCAGTTAAAGTACAGAAAATTACTCTAATATAAACGTACTAAAATGATTACCCCCAGTACTTAGCAGTTAATAAGCGAAACTTAATGCGAGATCTTTATTACTGCTAAATTTTATATTTAATATTCAGAGTTCATATCACTAAAAACTCCCAGTGGCTTCAGATATTTCAGATTCTTTATATATTTGAATATATATATAAAATGGAGTTGCAAATTTACTGTTTCAATTAGTAAATAAAAAACTCGTAAATGATAAGATTTTACACAACTTTCTTAATTTAATAATTTAATGGTAGCATGAAGTTATCGCTTTTGGTTCTCTTTCGTCAATTGACCGGTACTACTCGATTTGTTTTTCTAATTTTGTTTAATTATATCATCGAAACTCCTGTTCATTAAAACGAACTTGAGTTCATTGAAAATAACGAATAATAGGTGAATTATTGAGCTTTTAAGTACTTAACCACCCTTGAAGGTATGCTACGCCCTGATGGAATGAATATTGACTGAACTAGATGATACAGGGCTCTGAAACTATAAAAAGATTCAATCGGAACTGATTGACTTTAAAATGAGTCCAGCTTCATCGAAATCGTCAAAGAATTTATGTTTATTTTGCAATATTTATAATTTGTAACGATATATGGGCGCCGCCATTTTGTGAACAGTGTTGCCATTTGTTTACTGGATATTCTTGCTTCCTCCTTTTCGCGAATTGGAGGTGGTGCTGCGCCAGCGGAAATTTCACTAATTTGGCAGATTTGATGTTGATGCCTGTTTGCTCTGGGCGTCTCGACTGTAGGGGAAACATCGTAATGTTAGAACTATAGTATAATTTTTGCTTGCTTCACACATATATAAAATTGTCATGGTGATATAAATGCAATCAAAAACCAGAACTAGAAATCATGATGATATAAATACAATCTAAGGGCCAGAAAAAATTAAGATTTGAAGAGAGACGGAGAAAAAAAAACAGGAGTCCGAGATGCAGGAAGGATATGCAAGATTGTTGGAAGAAATGGGGGAATAATAAGGAAAATAATAATAAGTAAGATAAATAATAATAAGGAAAATAATAAAAGAAGAAGGAAATAGAAGAGAAAAAAGACAAAACGAATTGATTGAGAAAATTGATGGCATGAATTCATCAATAAATTAAATGCGATCTGCGTTTAAAGAAATAAGGAGGGAGTTTTGAATTATGTTGGAAGAACACAAAAGGAAAAAACGAGCTATAACAGATATTAAACAGGATATAGAGCGGTTAAGTAGACAGGCAGAGGATTGGATGGAGGATAAAGATCACGAATTGGAAAACATGCTAGTAGAAAACAAGGATATGTGTTCAGATCTAAATAGAATTGATCAATACATAGGACGAAACAACATTATAATTAATGGTATCCCTGAGAAACAAGACGGAAATTGTGAAAAAATTACAAAAAAAAAAAAAAAATATCAGCAAAGAATTAGACATCGAAGTATGGGATTAGGATATACGAGGCTTTCATAGATTATCAGAAAAAAAAATATAATAGTCAGATTCACTAGTGTCAAAAACAAAAGAAATGAGTTTTGGAGCAGAAGAAAAAATGAGATTACAATAAACAAACTAGGATACAACGGACGTGAAAAGATTTTCTTCAAAAAACATTTAACCAGTTGGAACAAGCATATTAAGGCTGCAAATGATGTGTTTTACAAAAGTATTTAAAAATCAGAATTTTATTTACATATTTGAATGACATAGGTCCAAAGCATATACAAGTAAAATTACAGATTATAATTTTCCATCATATATGTGAGTCCCGAATAAATGATATCCCATAACTCGCCTAAGACTCCAAACTTCCACTAATAGGTAATAAAAGCAAAAACTAGTTAAATTCGATTTCATGACTTGAGATCCTAAGTTTAGCATTGGCTGGGACTCGAACAGAAACATCCAATACTGAACTCATTGGGACAGGTGTCTCTCTTGAAAAAGTGCTGTCCTATGGGTTTCTCATATATCATTTATTATTACACTCCTACTTTAAATTTTTTATTCCACTTTTGGTTCATTTCTTTACAATTTTACTATATTGCCATTTGTATCCTAGCAATATTTCATAGTTTTCGAAAAAGGTTTGTATGTAAAATATTGTAAATATATTTATTGTTTGTATATATTTTGTTTTGCATTGCACTTAGGTATTTTTCAATTTGTGCATAACTTGTCGATATAGTTCTCGCAATGTTGTTCCTGATAACATGCAGAAAAGGGTCCTATACTGCTTTAACCTTACTTATTATAAATATAATTAATTAATATAATTAACAATTAAATAATTGATTTTACTCCAGGCAGACATTGGCGCCAGAGTGATTCCAATTTAACTAAATTTACCTGTACCTCTTAGACTTAAATTCTTTTTATTTTGTTTATATATATATATATATATAATTTAGTCATATAATGTATATCAATAATTTTTTAATATATACATCAATACATATCAAAAGAGTATTGAAATTAAGAAATGCATAAGAAAAATACCATTAAGAACTTACAAACATACAGCTTGTAAAGCTTCCCTTACAAAAAAAAAAGAATAAATGTCATAAACAAATACGGAGTACGGGATTCTGGCAATATATATGAGAAATATTGAAGAAGCGTATTAACCACTTCAGGAAATGCAATATTTCAAAGCCTATTTTAGCAATAGGAATCCAAAAAATTAAATAACTTTATTGGTGAGTCTATGTTTAACTAGACCACTATTGCAATTTTATGCGGTTCAGTCAATTACACGTTATATCTGAACACAATGACTTCGTGTAAGCCCAAAAGTCTATTTTAACCAACTTCACATCTAATAGTAAAATTATCCTCTGTTTATAACATTACATTTCCTGACTCATAAATCTTTTATTTTTCTGATAATTTATATTTTTTCATGAAAATGACAGGTTCAGTTTATGTTATGTATTGTAAAGTATAAACAACAGATTCAGTTAATTTATGGAAAACCGTGAATATCGTTGCATTTATTAATGACAAACCACGTGGCTTATCCGTTCAAAACTTTTACAAAAACGATGGTCCTAAATCCTTTTCTTAGCATAAACACGATATTTCCGCACTGTGTTTTGCAAAATCTGCATACTTAAAATATCCATAATGAAAGCAATGGGGGACTTTACGTCAAAAGAAGATTCTAATTAAGGGCTAAATATTTTGTTTTACCGTACACTTCAGCCGAATTAATGAATAAAATTATCTAAATAATATCCAAGCTTGTTACATTCTAATTTATTAATAATCAGATTTTTCTACTGTGATATTGGCATGAATTCTATGTTTAATATAAAGGTTTATAGGAGGTAAATAAATGCGGTAATGATTTGAAATCCAACTACTGACCTGCATCGAACGATCTAAGACAAGGATGACAACTTCGGAGAATAAAACTGGACATCTCAAAAGAGAGATTTGTCTGCGGCAGAAATTCGCGGCGCCCATAAAGTTTTGACGCTTACAGCGTATATCCGCAAGTTTGATTATGACTTGTTATTTATCAAATCTTATTGATTCAGCAAAAGACTTGCTTGCTCTGTTTTAGGGTTTCGAGAAATTCTTTTTAGAAGATTTCAGTAATTTGACAAATGCACTCTTGGGGTCCTTGTGGCAACTTCGATAGGCTACATCAATAATAATCAAATTTACTATCCCCTTTTTACTTATTGAGTCTCAAAAATTACATTAATTCTATTAATGAAAGCATGTGATGTTGTAATCTAATATTTTATACTGTATATATATTTTAACCAAAATGCATCGCCGTCCTCCATTTTCCCTGTCTGCATCATTTTCCAGTTATTTGTCTGTAATACTGTTGACTTTACTTCTGTTGTTAAGAGTTAATAAAGTAGACTAACTAGTACTTAACTATATAAACTAATTTCTACTTAGTAGTCACAATTATATAAGCTTATTTCTAAATGTTAGTACTTAATTAAGTAACGTCCTCATTATCTTGATTAAGTAACCTTTCCTTCATTTTTTTCCAACGTCCACCACTGGTGACCACCTTCACCACATTCGTGTCTGGTAGAATATCTTTTAATAATAATATATATATTATTTCTTTCAGGCCATATGCTACGTATACATAGCACTGCAGCTAGATGATTTTGTGTCCCTCACAGGCCGACAAAATTTCGCCCCCTAGTCACAACATATTCGCCCCTGTAAATTATTTCAGCCATATTTTACGCCCTTCTACTCCTGCGCCCTGACATGGGCCTTTGACTTCACCCCCAGCTACGGACCTGAGTATACATGACAAAATCATACATTGCACTGCTTACTGACAAATAAAAGTGATATGTCAGTCCTTTTCCCATGGGGGCAACATATAGGCGACTTATCTCACCCCTCAATATGTATACAGACGAGATTACTCGGGAGTCGAACCCAAAACCAACGAGTTCGAATACGGTAATTATACTGACTGGACCAAGGAGGCGCATGATAAAGTAACCTAATATCAAATCGTAAATTAACACAGACGCAGTTATGTTAGCTGGCAAGTCCTTTACAATTGTTTCAACAGGAATACATCCTGCCTTCGTCAAAAGACACATCCTGATATGCCGATCTGCCTCTGTTAAAAAGTAGGACACATCAATGTCGGAACAATCCAAAACGACATAAGAATATGTCTTAAAAAGATTAAAGTTATTATTTAATTTTCTAATTAAAAAATCACTGTGTGTCCTTTGACCTCACAGCTCCCTCCCACTTCCGGGTCATTTAAGTGGCGAATAGGTTACTGAGTATTTTGAGATTAAATTTTACCTTTCGGGCAAAATTCTCATTAGTTTAAAAATATATTTTCTAAGTCCGTGCGCTGTGCTTGTAGCTTTCCAAATACCCTTTCTTTAGAAATAGCGATTTAAATTTAAAAAATAACGCTTCTTCTATATAGATCAAATCATAAAATTATAAACGTTGCCTGCATTATTTTTATATTTTCGCAATAAAATGGCAAACAATAGTAAATGCAAAGTTTTAAATGCACCAAATTGTACACACGTATCCGAAATAAAGCTTATACTCTGTGTTATTTGAATGGAAGATATACATATTTTGCTCTTGAACTCTCAATGTGCTTTATTTATAAAAAATCATTTTACAGAAAATTAAAGAGCTATAAACATTTAATAGAATTGCAACAAATTAATGTTTTCAAGATATCCTATGAAGAAAAATTCACTATTAAAACTGATGCAAACATTGAAAGTCCAAAAATAAAATTCGTGTAAAACTGATGCAGAATAACAAATTCTCTCACATAAATATGCAGAATTATTAAAAAATGATTGTTGTTGCTTATGTAAGCACATTTTTTATCCTAAGTATGTTTTTTATGAATTTTTGTTTTCTACCTTCAATTTTTGTACCATTTTTGATCGTGGATTCTCTTTTACAGAAAAATTTTCCTGAAAATAGTTGATTTGTTGTAATTCCGTTAAGCGTCCATAGCTCTTTAATTTTCTATGAAGTAATTTTTTTATAAATAAAGAATGTCGAGAAATAGAGAGCAAAATATGCGACTCTCCCATTGAAATAACATTGAATGTAACCTTAATTTTGGACACGAATATACATTTCTCATGTTCAGAATATTTTTATTTAAGAAGAAAAATGCTAAAATTACCCATAATTATGACGAAGCTGCGCCAAGATATAAATCTCAAAGACCGTGGTGTCGATAATGGAAGTATCGATCAATCTCATTTCACATAGATACTTTAATTACGGTTCTCGTTGAAGGAGATTTAAGGCTCCTTCGCTCTAACGCCATAATTGCCGCCAAATCCGTAAAGCGCCAAAACTCCATCTTTTTGAAAAAAATCGCCAAAATCACTCCACCACCAAGGACGCATCTATTTCCCATTGTCCTTAAAACAAATATTTTCTAAGTTGAAATATGACATTTTACTCTCATTTTCAACCATTTCACTCGCATTCAATCTCACGTTCATAACTTTTCTCTTGAAATATAGAAACGTGAGCATTCAGGCGATCAGTTTAACATTCTTTAACAAAAACCACTCACGTATAATGATATCTACCGCTTACAGTCGAGAGATGTTTTTGTAAAAAAAATTTTAGAAAATGTGTTTCACTACTACCCGTTTCTTTCTTTTTTCTCAATTGGCATTAATTAATTTTTATTGCCCCATTATTAGCTGTCCTTTGATTGTTTTGATACAATCAATTTGAAAAAGTATGAGTATATATATTATATATTTTGCAAATTATGCACATTCTGTTTGTACAGCATTCGTCTGGTAATCGAAAGAACACGATTTCGTACCAGCCCGTTGGACTCATATCATATTTCATGTATGTATACGATTTTCGAATTATGTAATATATATTTGGACTTGTAAATTGCAGTTAATACTGGCCCTGACTCCAATAAATATATATTTTTTTATGCGTGTCTTCCTTGATAATTAAATCTGCGATGCAAACGCATGTGTGAGTTTGTGTGTCGATACGATATGTGCAGTATGTGTTTATGGTGTCGCTTGCCAATTCAGATTGCTTGTATTATAATGCTTACATCCGTATATAAATGTATTTTGAAATACGTTTCTTTTTTTTTGGGGGGGGGGGCGACTTTACTGAAAAAGCTACTGAATCTTATTTTAAAACGTACTGAATATTATTAAAAGTCTGAAGGTCAAGGTAAAATTAAATTTCCTTACAGTAAGTAATCTGTACATTTTAAATGATAAGTACTTTTTTTGACGAACCAAATATTAAATCGTTTTAAGATAGAAATTAAAGCTATACAAAAATTTCAAT
>QLNU02015359.1:75815349-75828066 GCA_006491805.2 Dysdera silvatica | reverse complement strand
TTCATTCTGTATTAGCCTGAATTCATTCTTATTGGTTTTAGAAAACTTGTGGGAGTAAACATAAATGTTTATTGCATTCGGAGAACTTATAAAACATCAATTTGATTTATTGAAACTAATTTAAGAATAAGAATTTTAAATAACCAAATTGGATTTGGATTTGTCTCACTTTGGCGTCGTTAAGCTAATTTGTCTCCTACCTTGACTTGTCGCTCAGTGCGACGGCACATGCCGCACCGCCCTTAATCCGTTATTGTATTTGATTTACATAATGGCATTATTCACCAATAGTTCATATTCGGCCTTGTATATTATCTTATAGATCTCGATAACAACTAAAATATTCAACTACATTCTAAAAGGCCATACTGGATTGATGAGACATTTTCAGCTTGGATATGTGGATGCATAAAGAAAATAGGTTAGGGCGGTATGGAAATGTATTGCTCAAGATAAACTTGCAAGAAAAACTCACCGAGAGATCTTCGTCTAGTAATGGATAGATAATGGTCAAACATGATGATGATATTCCATGATGATTATATAAAATTAACGCATATTTAATTTCACAAATTCAAACTTCCCTTTTTGCTCTTCATTCAAGCTACCATAATAACAAACCTGAATTTCTTCTCGTAAAATTGTTGCAAATTTAGAGTACAATGAAATTTTATCGACATGCATTAACATGCTGAAGTAATAGCATTTTTTCTCTAAAATTGGAATTTGAACGTTTAATACTTTGGAAAAAGTTTTACAGCTCCACGCATTTCCTGCAGACGAGCGTTAAACAGATTAATTATTATTAATACCTGATGAAGTATTTTAAATATTCACGGCAACTGTTTTTTGACGCGTTTAAGCATATTGCAGGATATATGCTCCGGTATCTAAAATCCGCACTTCAACCATTGATCGGACTAATATTTTTACCACAACGAGGCACTGACTTCCGATCTCAATTACTATAAATTCCAGGTACACTTACTTCGAGAAAGTAAGTGGTTCCGGCGCCGTTAAAATAGGTTTCGATATTGGGGAAGCTAATTTCGGAATTACTTTCAATTCATTTTCTTCCACCGCTGAATTGATGCTAAATCAGTTTCCTCGGATCGAATTCTTTCTTTCTGGTTTCTTAAACTATGCGCTTTTCATAATTTCGCGTTTTCTAGGTAGGGAATATATTCTTGGGGCACGGCAGTTTTAAGCTGGCATTTAACGGCAGATATCACTGTTTGTGCCGATCATTTTTAAACTAGTGTTCGCTTCTTTGGATTTCACTCCAGGCGTCTACGAAACGCTGGTTTTCTCTTGTATCTACACTCTGTAACCCAAAAAATCGACGCACCAAGAAGTAGTTGTCCGATTGCAATAGAAATTGGTGGATGTGAAGAACATACATAGAAAAAGAAAGGATTAAAATTTCAGAACAATTGAATGATTTATTGCAGAGTTTGACCGTTACAAAGGGAGGAAGTCAATAAGGCGTTGGTCCACCTCTGGCCTGGATGCAAGCTGTCACCCGGCGTGGCATAGACTGATAAAGATCCCGGATGGTGTCCTGCGGAATTTCTTGCCAAATTGTCTCCAACTGTCGGGCTAAATCGTCAACATTCCGGGATGGTTGCAATCGCCTTCCCATAGCGTCCCAAATGTGCTCTATGGGAGAGAGATCAGGAGATCTAGCTTGCCAAGGAAGTGTTGGGCAAGCTTGAAGACAATTCATAGCAACACGTGCCGTGTGCGGCCGGGCATTGTCTTGTTGAAACGTAAGTCCAGGGTGTCGCAAAAGGAACGGTAACACAACCGGTCGTAGAATGTCGTCTACGTACCGCTGTGCTGTAAGTGTGCCAGAAATGACCACCAAAGGGGTCCGGCTATCAAAGGAGATGGCACCCCAGACCATAACGCCCTGTTGTGGGCATGTGTGGCGTGCGATAGTAAGGGCAGGATCCCCAGTCAGCGCAGTTCCAAGTTGATCGAGCCCGGCACCACTGTAATCGGACTTGACGGTGTAAAGGCGTGAGAGGTAAGCGGCGTAACGGTCGGCGCGAGCGTAAATTCCGCTCTCTCAGTCGTCTGCAGAGGGTCATGTTGGACACATGTGTGCGGACCACACAGTGGATAGTTGATAACGACGAATCCGGTGCTGTGACAGCTGCTCTGACAATCGCTCTGTCTTCCCGTTCTGTTGTGGCCCTAGGTCGACCGCTGCCGTCCCGACGCTGACATCTGCCGTTGTTGACCCACTCTTGCCAGCACCGTCCAATCGCCGCATCGCTTCGACCCACATGTCCAGCGATTCTTCGATTCGTCCAACCAGCCTCTTTCAATCCGATAGCACAACCTCTTTCAAACTCTGACATATGCTCGTAATGAGCACGAATCTTTCGGCGAGGCATTGTTACAGTCGACGTAAGATATCCGCAGTCAAAATGCAACAGAAATTTTGACCACATATTGAGAATCGCTCCTTATATACACCTGCTGAATGCGCAGTTCCGATGCGCTGGAGTTCCCGCTATTCATTCATTGGACACCAAATTTTAATCATTTGCATGTTCGGTCAAACTATCTTTTCATACAAAATTTCAAACAACAATATCAATCAACGTTTATTATCGTAGTGATTGAAGAATCGGTTTGAACTTTGTTCGGTTGTTCACGTGATCGTAAGTTACTCCGACGGCGAGGATGGGAGCGAAAGTCAGTCAGTGCGCTTATCACAGTTGATCAGGAAGGTTGCCTTTGTGGTTCGTTCCACGAGATAATAATCTACGCGTAGTTTTTGTGAGTAATAATTGTCTTTGTGCTGCATCTTCATTAGTTGTTCGTAATTAAATTGTACAGTCCAGAAAAGTAGTAATGTTTAATTGTGTGTGTGTGTGTGTGTGTGAGACATTAATAATTCCTGGTCGCCGCATTGTTGACGGTTTTGCTAGGTAAGCTAAAATGTTCATTTGTTTTTGGTCCGTCGAGCCGGAGGCTTGGTAATTTACCAGCGTTGTGCGTGCTTATTTTTTTAAAGTGAAATTCCACGAATTTCGGCTAATACAGTGTGTTTCTATTTTCGTTGTGCTGTGGTCATGGTTGGCGACCCAGCATTTTCTTCGAAATAAGTGAAGAAGTGTTCGGAGTGAACAGGGTTCGTATTTTTTAAATAAATTGGTACATTAATTTTAATTGGTATAATTAATTTAATAATTTTGTGAAAATTTATGTTATTTCTGTCCTCTTGTTTCTGTTCCCTGTTTTGATTTTTTGTTTGAACTTGTGGGTTTTCAGTTGTATTTATGGATAAATTGAAAACTAATAAGCGAGTGCTTAAGACATCGCTTACAAAACTGAGGTAAAATATGGAATGTGAAACCTTTGGGGAAGATAAAGAAAAAGCAGTTCTATTCAAGTCAAAAATTGTGGATTTGGAGAAAAAGTTTAATGACCTTTTTGATAAAATTTTTTAATTGTGAAAGGATGAAGAATTTGATACGTTTTTGTTGGAGTCTCAGGAATTCCAGGAGGTCATTAATAATTTGAATTTAGTTATCCTACGTATTGAAAATCAAACGGAACCTGAGAAAAGGGGACAATCACTTGAGAAAGAAGTTGATAGTCAAGAATCTTTGAACTTTACATTTGATGAATCACATTTTAAGGAGCTGAAGAATCGTTACACATCAGCTGCTGTTCAGATTCAGATTGATCCGGTCATTTTTAAATTTTCAACATTCTCAAAACTGTGTCGTGTTTTTGCTTGGTGTCTTCGGTTTGTGAGAAATTGCTCTAAACCGCCTCCAGAAAGATGTTTCAGTCATCTGACATGTGACGAATTATCCACAGCAACGAAATCTATTGTAAAGATCGTACAGCAATCGGAATTTTATGAAGAATTGCACAGTTTAAGAGCAAGAAAACCTTTAAAATCATCAAGCAAGATTTTGCACTTGTGTCCATTTTTGGATAGTGATGGTGTTATGCGCGTTGGGGGGAGACTAAGAAATGCTGGTGTCTCGCAGGACGTAAGACACCCCATGATTATTCCCAAGAATCATCACATCACAACCTTGATAATTCATCATTTTCATGTAACACATCTCCATGCTGCACCTCAACTTTTGCTATCTGTCATCCGACAGAAATTCTGGATTCCCTGTGGAAGAGACGTTGTTCGAAGATTTGTTAGATCTTGTGTCAAATGTTTTCGTCTGCCTGCTTCTTCCATGAGTCAACTTATGGGTGACCTTCCAGCTTCTAGAGTAACACCATCTAGAGCATTTTGGTGTTCTGGAGTTGACTTTGCTGGCCCATTCTTGGCTAAAGAGAGAAGTGGAAGGGGAAAAAAGCCTTCAAAATCTATATTGCCTTATTTGTTTGCTTTTCTTCTCGAGCTATACATTTGGAGGTAGTAAGTGACCTCACTTCACAAGCTTTCATCGCAGCATTAAAATGCTTTATTTCAAGGAGAGGCAAGCCTTCAGAGATAATTAGTGACTGTGCAGCTAATTTTATTGGAGCTGACAAAGAGCTCTGATCTATCTTAAAGTCGCTGCTTTTCCCAAGGAATGACAATGAGATTCTCAGATACTCTGCTTCTGAGGGAATCAAATGGAGCTTCAACCCACCTGCAGCCCCTCACTTTGGAGGACTTTGGGAGGCTGGAGTAAAATCGATGAAGTATCATCTAAAGAGATCTATGGGAACTACATTGCTCACGCTGGAAGAATTGTTCACACTTTCGGCACAAATAGAAGCATGTCTTAACTCAAGACCACTTTGCCCATTGTCATGTGATCCAAACGACCTTTCACCATTGACACCAGGTCACTTTCTGATAGGTTCGGCACTGACCGCAATTCCTGAACCAGATCTATTGGTTCTTTCACTATCTCATCTTGGGTGCTGGCAATCAGTTCAACGTTTAGTGCAACAATTTTGGAAGAGATGGAGTGGTGAATTTCTCTCAAGATTGCAACAACGGCCAAAATGGTGTATTTCGAAGACCAACATAGCAATTGGAGAGTTGGTGCTTATAAAAACTGAAGTACTGCCTCCATTGAAATGGAAGCTAGCCCGTGTGCTCGAGGTGCATCCAGGTAAAGATCAAAGAGTCGGAGTGGTCACATTAAAAACTGATACCTGCATTTTGAAACGTCCTATTACTAAAATTTGTAGACTGCTATTGGATTAGTTGTCAACTTTTTTGAATTTATGCCATATTCATTTCTGTGGTTTTTTGGTTGTTTTTTGAAACTTTCTATTGTGTATTTTGAAACTTTCTATTGTGTATTTTGAAACTTTCTATTGTGTATTTTGAAACTTTCTATTGTGTATTTTTGAAACTTTCTATTGTGTATTTTTGAAACTTTCTATTGTGTATTTTTGAAACTTTCTATTGTGTATTTTGAAGCATTCTATTGTATTTTGAAAATTGTAAACCATTTGTGATTTTGTGTCCTAAGTACTGTCTCTTCGCCCACTCTCTGCCACTGGAGGTTTGTTGAAACCCCAGAAGGGTTTCAAGGTAGAAGAATGAAGAATCGGTTTGAACTTTGTTCGGTCGTTCACGTGATCGGAAGTTACTCCGACGGCAAAGGTGGGGGCGAAAGTCAGTCAGTGTGTTTATCACAGTTGAACAGGAAGGTTGTCTTTGTGGTTCGCTCCACGAGCGAATGATCTACGCGTAGTTTTTGTGAGTAATAATTGTCTTTGTGCTGCATCTTCATTAGTTGTTCGTAATTAAATTGTACAGTCCAGAAAAGTAGTAACGTTTAATTTTGTGTGTGTGTGAAAGTAATAATTCCTGGTCGCTGCATTGTCGACGGTTTTGTTAGATAAGCTAAAATGTTCAGTGATACCAACGCCGATGGTATGGCGTGATTAGATGGTGAAACGTTCGAAAGAAAATAAATATTTCTGCCTTCGGTGGGACCTGAACCCACGACCTTCCACTTTGGAGTCCGGGCGGGGCTCTACTCACTCATTGCTGGAACGACAATATCTAATCTCTTTACGAATGTATATATACTGTTGCCAGTTATTTCGCAGAATGGTGTAGTACATGGACTACTATTTAAACCAAATTAAAAAGAGATCGGTACAAATTGATCGAAATGCATGTTGTAGCATGGCGTTTAGTTCATTGCCGATTAAACAACAACAATAATCGGTCGTTTATTGGCATAGGATACCACCCCGATGTTATGGCGTGATAGATGAAAGAACGTTCGAGCAGTTGGGATCTGGACCATGACCTCCATCTTCATAAGTGGAGGTTCCACCCTTCTCTGAGCTACGAAGGACAATATATAATCTCTTTACGAACGTATATATATTGTTGCCAGTTATTTCGCAGAATGGTGTAGTACATAGACTACTATTTAAACCAAATTGCAAAGAGACTGGTATTAAATTGATCGAAATGCACGTTGCAGCATATATAGCCCATGTACTACACCATTCTGCGAAATAACTGGCAACAATATATATACGTTCGTAAAGAGATTATATATTGTCCTTCGTAGCTCAGTGGGTAGAGCCTCCGCCCGGCAAGTGGAAGGTCGTGGGTTCAGGTCCCACCGAAGGCAGAAATATTTATTTTCTTTCGAACGTTTCACCATCTAATCACGCCATACCATCGGCGTTGGTATCACTACGCCAATAAACGTTGATTGATTGACATTGTTGTTTGATTTAATCTGCGTAGTGTTCGATTTATATAAAAATGCCAAATTTCATTACAATCGGACAACTCTTTCTTGGTGCATCGATTTTTTAGTTATAGAGTGTATTTTCTTTTATTGTCAGATACCCGAGACTGCCAACAAATAATACAATATTCGAACTTCAGCTACAGATCTTGAATATCCTGGATACTGGCAGAGGCGGGCTGGGTCCTCTCAAACGGCGCATACCTTTGATTATCAGAGAGCACGAGTCCAGTAGCCAATGAGGTCTTAAGTCCTATGGCCCATGAGGGCTCACTGACGGCCCTGTCCGTCAATGGATACTGGAGTAAAATTCGTTTACTAAATTCAGAAATAAAAATTATGACATTGGCGGGACGCACAGTCGAAGGATTGACGTTAATACGTTCCCAATCCAAAGTCGTTTGTGGCATCGGGGTTTAATTGAACTTAGAAATGGATTGGTACATTGATTATTACACAGAGACCGTAGTTGACCTGGCCGACAACGTTCGCATGTTTGCGTGTCCTGTGCCTCCTGATCTTCTCAGGCATTGACAGTGGGGTATCGTTGAATAGTTGCTGGGATTCTCTTTCCAATACTATGCGCCTTCTATATTTCATGTTTTTTCCGCGCCAGTTTTGGTCGACATTTTGAAAATTTTAAATTTTATTTTCTCGTTTGACATTTTTTACTCACTAAACTCGTTAAATATTTCCGAATGAATATTTAACGCATAAATCCATTCTATATACATCGTTTGTGGCCAAAAGCAGCGTTGTAGCTACTGAGAATCACAAGCTACACTGATCGGAAATTTCCGCGGTCTCCCAAATTGGCCACTGTGTGTCGAGCCCCACTGGGCGGACAGACAGACAGATAGATAGAAGTTTCTCGCTTGCCGAGTTTATATATTTCAAATTTTAATTTTTCAAGAATTATTTCCTCTTTGAAAAATAAGCAAAAAATTAATTTATTTGTTTATTCTTAATTGTTAATTTTATTATTTACTTTTTGCTTGCTTGTTACTTAATTAATTAACGTGTTACGATTGAGTTGTCCTTAAAACGGGAAGCTTTATCGATATTTTCTGGAAACTGTTTGAACCGTTAGCAAGTGTATTGGCATCGCTCGCCTACGATCACTGACTGAACTACCTTCTGAAGAAAGTTCTCACAGATGAAGCGAAACGCTAAGTTTTCAGTATTGAAATTTTAGTTTTGTCGTACAGTTTTGTACCCGAAAATTGTTTATGCTTTAACATGCATTGTGAAAATCTTCGCGAAATCAAAATAAAAAAAATATTACATTAAAATATTTTGATGCGTTGTAAAGATTACAAGTTGTCTATGTTTGCTCATCGGTAATAGAAATTTGCCTTTTGCAAGGGTGCTCGGGTAGTAATATTTTTAACAATATCGTCATCATAAAAATCATAATTAAATTATCATCATCAATAATCATGTTTTAGTATTTTTTTTTTAATTCTTAGTTTTCCGTCGATTTCAAATAAAGTACAATATTTTGCAATCCAGTGTGATACAACAACAGTAGTATTAGGGTCTCTAGCACTGGATTTTCAAAATGGCTGCCTTGGCGGGCTATGTCCCTACCCTCCCGGAGTACGAAAATTTTTTAAATCCGTAATTTTTTTTTAAATGACTGCCTACTTTTTATTATTCCTATTTTATCATTTCTTATTAATATTATTCGTATTTTTTTTATTTCTATAGGTGTCCTCTGTTTTATTAAAACCTTATTTTTTGATCATCAGCTTCACTGCAGTTTCAAATTTATGCTTCATAAATATTATCTTTATTTAATACAAACATTTGATATATCAGCTTAAGATAGAATGATTGAAGATATCGTTTAACTACACAGGTCTGCGACCAAAAAGCTGTTTGGTAATTTTCAACTGATTCCTATGTATTTTGGGCGTTGAAACTGAATAAAATAGTGAAAAAATCCTAGACATCAGGTTTTACCACAAATCGCAAAATTCTCGTTCCAATGACCAGATTTGTTCATAAATCCACTCATTTCGAAATTTTTTCTAAATTTAATCCTAAAATTACCCACTGTAAAACCATTTATAATATGTTTAAAATCAACAGTTTCAATTAAAACTACATAACTTCATCACTCTGAACGTGATTCAAACTGAATTCGAAGGCAGTCTTCACTGGTGGCTTTCCAGAGCAATACTGAAAAAAAACTACACAGAAATCTGGAAAACCCAATCCCATCATTCCACCGGGCCCGAAAGGGAAGGGCACTACGGGAAGGCCAGGCATAGCCTTTGTAAAGGCCACTGGCATATGCCCATGTCCAGAGTGGGGGGATCTTAGGGACCGGTTCCCCCCGAAATTAAATTTTTAATGGGACTTGGCTACAGCCTTGCATGCTGTGATTTTATCGATGCATGCTGTAAAAATTTTTGAACCCCCCCTTGAAATTAAATCCTGGCTACGGTCTTGCACGGGCATATAACGTGTTAATGTTATTTTACTTCGTGTTAGATAATAGAATTTGTTTCCAAACGTTTGTGATATGACTTCACGGAAATATATTAATTCACCAGACAGGTTTTGTTTCATTTGTGGTGAATGTATAGTATTAAAGCAACAGTTGGACATCACGGATTTTGTGAAAAAATTGTACTTTGCATACTTCGGCCTAAAACTCAGAGATTAAGATAAGGATTGGGTGCCTCATAAATTGTGCAAGCAGTGCGTTGAGGATTTCCAAAATTGGTGATTTAAGAAAGAAGCCTTTTGTTTCGGGATTTCTATAGTATGGCGTGAGCAGAAGAACCATAGTGACGACTGTTTCTTTTGCTCCTGCAATATAAAAGGGTTTAATTCCAAATAGAAACATTGTATTTCATATACGAATCTTCCTTCTGCCAGAAGCATTGTATTTCATATCCGAATCTTCTTTCTGCCATTCGCCCCATCATTTCTGTATCAGACATCCCAGTACACAAGGCCCCTGCCACTTAGGAAGAAACATATTGGTCCGATGAAGCTGAACTCATATCCGAACTGGATACTTATCATGATTCACCTTTCCGAAATTGAAGACAATTCTCGACCAACATGTCTCTCTCAAGAGGAGGTAAATGATTTGATAAGGGACTTAACTCTTCCTAAAGATGTTGCGAAGTTATTAGGC
Source organism: Dysdera silvatica (assembly GCA_006491805.2). Taxonomy (NCBI): domain Eukaryota; kingdom Metazoa; phylum Arthropoda; class Arachnida; order Araneae; family Dysderidae; genus Dysdera; species Dysdera silvatica. The sequence continues at coordinate 75,818,205 of QLNU02015359.1, read as the reverse complement.
TGAAGGTACAAAAGCAAAATTTGTTGTTATCAGGAGTATCTTTCTCATAGTACAGACATCAAGAAAAGGAGTTTGCGCCTTACTTTTCCCCAGGATAACGACTTGGTCTATTGCACTAATGTTGAAGGGTTAATGCGTCAGTTCAAAAACCACAGATTCCTCTGGATGATGCCTCTTTATCGACTCATCGAAAAGAAGCTTAAAAGTGGCTTTACACCACAACTGTGGTGTTTGCCCTTTTATTCCTGTGGGTCATCCCGTACACTTGAAGGAGACCTATGAGAATTTGTAAACGGTTCTTCGAAAGCTAAACTACGAAGACCACGGATTGTAATGTGTGGAGATTTGAAGGTGGTTTACATGCTTATGGGGAAATAAGTTGGATTTACCAAATACCTCTGTTTTCTATGATTATGGGACAGTCGAAATCGAGAAAATCACTGAAGAAAAGGAGATGGTCGCCGATTGAGCTCACAGTCGGTAAAAAGTGTATTCAGAAAAACTTTAGTACCCCTATAAAATTTCATTACCACCTCTCGATATAAAATCAGTGTTAATAAAGCAATTTGAAGAATCACTTCCAAAAGATGGGGAATGTTTCAAATATTTGGACATCAAATCTCCAGATCTGTTTGGGGCAAAACTGAAGAAAGAAAGAAGTATTCGTCGGACCGGACATCAGAAGACTTGTAGCTGACTATTACTTCATAAACTCCATGACAGACACAGAGGTTATAAAAAATTTCTGAGCTGAAACAAAATCCAAACTACAAGATGGTCATGAACAGAATGCTGAAAGTATTTCAAACTCTAAGTTGCCTAATGAGTTTTAAATTGCATTTCTTATATTCACACATCAATTATTTTCCTCAAAATTTGGGATCTGTGAGTGAGGAACAAGGAGAAAGATTCCACTAAGGCATCAAAGGGAGACAGAGAACGTACCAGAGAAGATGGAACATAACAATGATTGCCAACTACTGTTGGATGCTGCAGAGGGATTTTCCAGTTACTCCCCACAAGCGGAAACGTATAAAGAGAAGTCTTGTGGGAATAAGAAAACGTTATTAACATGTCTATGTGAGTTTACATTAATTGAATTTAGAGTTACCATAAAGTTTTACACTAAAAACAAATCATTAACGTGAGCCTACTTTCATTTTAGTAGGGATCTCACCTTAATACACACACTTAATTTGTTCTTAAACATGATGTGTTTTATAAAAAAGGGACATCGTTTTCGAATGCAGCCCACCAAAAAAACATAGAATTCACGTTAAATAACCAAAACAGCTTTTAAAAAATATGTTTTTGCAGACCTGTGCTATTTATCAAGCCCAAGAACTACCAATTCATTGTCATCAAGAAACCATTATTTAACTATAATTATCGTCAAATTTAACATTACTAATATCTTTTCAACATATTGTGCACACAAACATAAAAGCGTGAAAATAATCACAATACCCTGAGCAGAAGAATCATTTGATTAGAGCTTCAAATATTTACCAATAACCAATTATAATCTTTCTGCGGTTTGATAGTAATTTTGAGTACTTAATTATCGTCATATTCAAAATTCGAATTCAGAAATTTATCATTAAATGAGGGCGTTACAAATCATGCCCCATTTCAATAATCATTGTACTGAATCCATTCAGAAAGTTGATAAATTATGGTTGACAACTCATTTGAACGTCTTCATGGTCGACCAGACTAACACTTGCCCTGAAGCTTAAATTGATACTTGCAATTTAGATATAAAGACATTACATTTGGATTCTCCTGTCTATGTGTTGTTGCCAATTTCAGCAGAATTCCTTCTCCTATGTCTTCCCTTTAATTTGTATACGTTCTCTGCAATCTTATCCGTTATCTAATGTAAATATTTAAATTGGCAATTCATAAATGATTACTACGTCACACGCAAATGCTGAAATAATTTATATAGCGGAAATGGTAGAACGTCCAGTAACTGATGAAAAATATGTCGAAACGTTGTCCTTCAAAACCAATTATAAAATTATATCAGTTTGCGCATGATTACTGATTAAGGTTATTCAATTATTATCTCCGCTAAGAGCAACAGTAATTAAACCTAAGAGGGATTCAAATTTCAGAATTTCCAATTACTAAAAATGTTAAATTTCTAATTAAGGTTTCCTTAAGACTTTAATTAAAAATTTGGGCCATCTCCTGAGTAATGGCAAAGGTGAGTTTCGTGCGGAAATACTTACTGAGGAATAAATATTGTTTATATATTGTAAGCGAATATGAGAGAGAGAATGAATAAAATACAAAGTATTATAATTCACTTCATAGAGCTATATTTCTTTACATTATAAGTAAATTTTTGACATTTTTTGAGATCTGATAAGAATTGAATAGCATATTAACAGCTGTTTCGAAGAGTGATGTTAAAATATTGAAGTAGGTTAAAATAAAGTTGAGATTATTAAAGTCATTAGCATAACTAACCTCAAAATATAGGGGTTCAATTTTTTTCTAGGGAAAAACCAAGCCACCCCACTGAATGAACACATGGTATTTATTCAGTATTAATGAACACATAGTATTACACATAGTATTAATGAACACATAGTATTACACATAGTATTAATGAACACATAGTATTACACATAGTATTAATGAACACATAGTATTACACATGGTATTAATGAACACATAGTATTACACATAGTATTAATGAACACATAGTATTACACATAGTATTAATGAACACATATTATTACACATAGTATTAATGAACACATAGTATTACACATAGTATTAATGAACACATAGTATTAATGAACACATAGTATTAATGAACACATAGTATTACACATAGTATTA
>QLNU02015359.1:75805199-75815249 GCA_006491805.2 Dysdera silvatica | reverse complement strand
TTATAGTCGGCACAAGAGAGATGGGACATAGCATCTCCGAGATAGCGACAAAATTTGGATTTTCGCGTACGACCATTTCACGGGTATACCGTGAATATCAGGAATCCGGTAAAACATCAAATCTCCGACAGCGGTGCGGCCGGAAAAAGACCTTGAAAGAACGGGACCTTCGACGACTGACGAGAATCGTTAAACGAGATAGACGTGCAACACTTCCTCAAATTGCCGCGGATTTCAATGCTGGGGCATCAACAAGTGTCAGCGTGCGAACTGTTCAACGAACCATCATTGATATGGGCTTTCGGAGCCGAAGGCCCACTTGTTTACCATTGTTGACTGCACGGCACAAAGCTTTACGCCTCGTCTGGGTCCGCCAACACCGCCATTGGACTGTTGATGACTGGAAACACGTTACCTGGTCTGACGACTCTCGTTTCCAATTGCATCAGGCGGATGGACGTGTACGGGTATGGAGACAACCTCATGAATCCATGGACCCTACATGTCAACAGGGGACTGTTCAAGCTGGTGGAGCTTCTGTGATGGTATGGGGCGTGTGCAGTTGGCGTGATATGGGACCCCTGATACGTCTAGAGACAACTCTGACAGGTACGTAAGCATCATGTCCGATCACCTACACCCATTCATGTCCATTGTGCATTCCGACGGACTTGGACAATTTCAGCATGATAATGCGACACCCCACACATCAAGAGTTGCTACCGAGTGGCTCCAGGAACACTCTTCTGACTTTAGACACTTCCATTGGCCACCTAAATCGCCAGACATGAACATTATCGAGCATATCTGGGATGCCTTGCAACGTGCTGTTCAGAAGAGATCTCTACCTCCTTGCACTCCTATGGATTTGTGGACTGCCCTGCAGGATTCCTGGTGTGAATTGTCTCCAGGATACCTTCAGACATTAGTCGAGTCCATGCCACGTCGTGTTGTGGCACTTTGGCATGCGCACGGAGGGGGGCTACACGATATTAGGTAGGTGTGCCAATTTTTCTGGCACTTCAGTGTACTCTACATATGCAACAAGCACATTCTACATACTTGAAATCAGGTATCGAGTAAATATTCAATAATACGTATAATCCGCTCGTGACTGTTAGATATAGCTCGGTGGCATTCATTCGCATAATGGTATCACACCTATAGGGTATAATATGCTAGTTTTCATACCTAACTCAGCAGAAGGCAAGCAAAACCTCGTACCTTACGGTACGAGGTTTCACTTGACGATGAAATTTTCATACGACTGTGTTTACTATTGCCACTTTATTATGCGCAATTCACGCAGATTCTAAAACACCTTTGCTTTTTTTTTTGTAACAAGGTAAGGTCAAATTGTTAGAAACAGATCCAACCGTGCCGTTGTTCTCATTGCATTTGCCTAGCGAATCGCCGAGAGACCTAGATGCCATAATTATGATGTTGTTTTAGTGTTATTTAAATATGATGTATGTGTGTAATTGGCGGCCAATATTCGTACAATTCTAGATTACGGGCTGATCATGAGGGGGTGTTCGTGATTCAATGTGGAGGATATGATGTTCTAATCTTCTTATGTTAATTACTCAACATATAACAGTTGGTGCGATGGAAGTTAAGCATGTTGCCGATTACGAATAAGTTCCTGTCAGAGAGGTTTTGATGTGACAAAAGCCCTCAACTTATCGTAGTGCAAGGTTGCGGCAACGAACTATAACCCGAGTTCAAGGACTGTAAGATAGACTGTGGAAGGCTGTTAGGAATCGGCTTATCTTCGCTTTCTTTTTGGTTTTACGGCTCAAAGACTACAGTGGTCATGCTGCGCCGGGACCTACTGTTTTCCGAGGAATCCGAACCTCTTAAGGCCTGGGGAACCAAACCCCGGACTACAGTGAGCAGTGCGATCTTTATGAGATCTCTGAGTAAGCGTTCTTTTTGCACTGCTGGGAGTCGAACCCGGATTAGCCGCGCAATAGGAGAACGCGTTACCACACTGCGCCACCGCAGGGCCGGCTTATCTTCGAAATAAAAGGTGTGTAGTAGTTGTGTGCATCTAAGTAGCGAACTGTACTGGATTTATCTCGAGAATTTATCGAATACACCGAACTGTAGGGACACCAACGGGAACATTGGGTGACTTAGACTTATTATGTTATTTGAATTTTATTTGTGGTTAAATTGTATGTGAGTAATTTAGTTTACTAACTTAGATATTATTATTTAAGTACTAATAAGAATTGCACGTAGATTCTAAGGTAGCGCTAGAATTGTAATTACTGTTACGTACTTACAGTAATATAATGAAAAGGTATTCAGAAGCTAGGTAATCTATTAATAGTGCAGAAATGATCATTACTAACCTCAGATAGTTTATAAATAGCTTCAATGGATTAGAGTCCGTGGTTATGCGCTTGTATGATTATGGCGCAAGGTCATGCGGAATTAGTCGGATGAGGTTAGAACAAGCCAAGCTAGGAAGAAAGCATTAATGTGTAGGAACTATATCATTTGTGTGTTCTTGCATCTTAGAATATTTGCGGATTCCGACGTAGAAGAAAACTCATTTGGTGAAGTCTTACGACGCAAGGACTAATTTGGAACTGGCGTTGAACCTGTCATGCATTATTAAATCCAGGTCACGAATGATTGCTTTAATTCTATCTTAAATGTTATTTGTAGTTCTGTAAATACATTTAGTTATCTGTGAGTAATTCGCTTAAATATTTTTATTGTACTGGAGCCGTTCCAGCAGAGTCCTTGGATAATGTCTGGACGTGTCTTTATCGTTGATACCCCGTTTGGTTGGTGGTTGAAAATGATATAATGGCCTGTGCCCTGACTTGTCAACAAACGTCTGAGCATTAACTTTTGTCTTTATTTTTAGCTACTTTGACAACAGTCCTTACGACAATTTAATTGTAACGATAATTGAATCACTTAAATACTATAAAGTGAACTTAATTAAAATAAGTTACAGACAGGCGAGCTTTACAATATGTACACAGTTGATTATTTACAATATTTTTTTTATTTTTTATTTAAGTGTTGTTAGCAAAATGACGGATAAAAATCAAAATAAGGATATAAGTGCATCGAGTGAAAAGACGCTCGTATTAGGTTGAATAGTTTATTGTTTTTAATATAGTAAAATTCCCATGTAGTAAAGTTTTGGTAAAATAATGTAGTAATTTGTAGTAAAGTAATGTATTCAATTTGTAAAAGAGTAATGCAGTTAATTTGTATTATAAGCTTGTGCAAATTTATGGGAGGTCGCATCAACTAATCAGACGGGAGCTAGAGGCGGTTTAAACCTATGTAGGGAAAAAGTATCATCCTAAATATAAGAAAATAAAAATTAAATATGAATGCCATGTGCGGAAATAGGGTAGGGATAAAATTCCCCTAGAACCAGGGCTTAATTTCTAACAAAAAAAAAGTGAAGGAGCCCTAATATTATGATAAATCGATTAAAAAATTGAATGGCTGCAAAAGAATCGATAAATCATATCAATTGTTTATGTCCATTTTTCTGGACAACAAAATGCATGATCTTAATCTCAAATTTATTACTTTTTCATGAAAGTGTCTATTTAGGGGTTCCGGCTAATATTTAAATAATCGCCAAAAATGAAAAATGTACAGGAGTCGGGCTCCGGTGGGTTTCCGTCCAACTTGAACCCTGCTTAGAACTCGACGCTAGTTGAGCCAATTGCCACTTTCCATATTAAGGTTTGTTTGGTTTGTTCATATAACATAATAAACATTTTCGTGGATATGTTAAGTCAGAAGCTGTAACCGCTTATAAGGGGGGAAATATATCTAAATATATTTTCTTTAACAATATTTTTCTAATAATGAATAACTAATTCTATCGGTATGCTTACGAACCGCTTATCAAATTTGCAATTAATCAAAGCAGTTAATCCTTCAATTTCCTTGTATAAACTTGACAATATGCCAGTCACCCCCGTAGCATCTTACAAATACTTTGGTTTAACCTTTTTTACCGATCTTCGATGGAATATACATATCACTATAGTGTTAACACATACAAGGCTAAACCCAAACTCTATTACCTTCGAAGACAGCTCAAACACTTCACACCTCAAATCTATCTACTTTGCTATGGAAGTCATATTTTTCGGATTTGCTGAGTAAAAAGTACCTCTATTTTTAAATTCATCGCAGAATTTTAGGCAAACATCCATCTAAATGAAGTTTAAGACGTCAAAACAAAATCTATGACAAGCATTAATCATCAATTTTTAATTAGATATTAAGACTGATGTGCTCTATGCGAATGGCGTGGGCGATAGTTTAGATCATTCTAACATATGACCTGCACAACTGCCATTTAAAAACAATTTGTACTCTAGAGTAATTGGAAACTGTAAATCTTTCAAAACTGGTTTACTTAAAATGAGTACATTTATTATTCATAATCGGAGTTCGTAAGTGAAATTAAATAATTTAGTTGCTCTTCCTTAAAGAAAATATAGTGCGCCATTTTTAAAATTAATGGTAAGATCACAAGCCAGGCATTTATTTAAAGTTTTCCAAACCGTCTGGTATTTAGTGAATTGAAATACGCTTCTGACATTTAGAAACTAGTCCGACAATTCATTTTCGGGGTAGATAAACACGCGATAAGAAATTTAGTTTTAGACCATGGTAACAAGTTAGTTTGGAATTATTATAAGAACTTTGTGTTGGTTTATTGTAAACAGTTAATGCAGGATTAATCCACAGTTATTTCGGATTAGTGAAAACAGTGTTGGATTTAGTGAAAACAGTTAATGCAGGATTAATCCACAGTTAATTTCGAATTAGTGAAAACAGTGTTGGATTAGTGAAAACAGTTAATGCAGGATTAATCCACAGTTAATTTCGGATTAGTGAAAACAGTGTTGGATTAGTGAAAACAGTGTTGGATTAGTGAAAACAGTGTTGGATTAATGTAAATAGTGTTGGATTATTGTGAACAGTTAATGCTGGATTATTATAAACGGTGTTGATTATTGTAAAGAGTGCTGGGATTATTGTAAAGAGTGTTGATTAGTGAAAACAGTGTTGGATTAGTGAAAACAGTGTTGGATTAATGTAAATAGTGTTGGATTATTGTGAACAGTTAATGCTGGATTATTATAAACGGTGTTGGATTATTGTAAAGAGTGTTGGATTATTGTAAGGAGTGCTGGATTATTGTAAGGAGTGTTGGATTATTGTAAGGAGTGTTGGATTATTGTAAAGAGTTGGGTTTTTGTAAAGAGTGTTGGATTATTGTAAACAGTTAGTATTGGATTATTTTAAAGAGTTAATATTAAATTATTGTGAACAATTAATGTTGGGTTGTTGTAAACAGTTTGTGTTGGATTATTGTGAACACTTTGTGTTGGATTACTGTAAACATTTAATATTCGATTATTGTAAAAGCAGTTAGATTATTGTAAGTAATGTAGTTGTAAGTTAGTGTTGGATTATTGTAAACAGTTACTGTTGGATTATTTTAAGCAGGCTTGGAATATTGTGAACAGTATGCGTTGGATTATTGTGAACAGAAAGTGTTAGATTATTGTGAACAGAAAGTGTTAGATTATTGTGAACAGTAAATGTTTGATTAGTTCTACGGTAGCGTAAAGGGAATGCGATCTTCTATCTTGTTGTTAACTTAAGTTTAGTTTCAGGCGCAGCAAAACGGAGGTTCGGATTACCAGGAAAATTGTAGGTCCCATTGTGGCGTGACCTTAATGGCCCTTATGCCACAAAATACAAGAAAACCATTAATCTTGGGAGACTATAGTTTTATTAGATACACATAAACCCATGTTTGTAAAAATTGCAACACCATGAAGGACTCGTCCGAATTGAATGAAATTTAATGTACAAACGACCTGTGTTGATACAAATAAACGATTAAAATTACAAAGCAAAAAACAATATTACATGTCGAAAATCAGTATTTGGTGAAGCCACCACGCGCTGCAATAAGTGATGCTATACGACGTGGCATGGAATCAAACAGATGTTGAATGTGTGCCTGAGGAAGAGCATTCCAGATTGCTTGTATGCGACCCCAAAGTTCATCTGTAGTAGCTATGGGACGAGGATCACGAGCGAGACGCCGACCAACGAAATCCCACACATGTTCAATCGGCGACATATCCGGCGAATAGGCAGGCCAAGGAAGAAGCTGTATCTGTTGTGATGAAAAGAAGTCTTGAACATTCCTGGCAATATGTGGGCGGGCATTGTCCTGTTGAAATACAGCTCCGTGAACAACTGACTTCGGGTTCCAGAACTTCTGTTGCTGTTAAGATTACCCACAATTCGTAGCAGCTGAGATCGTCCATGATACGCAATCGCACCCCAGACCATAACGCAGGTCAAACAAACAAAGTTGTTTGACCAAACGTCAGCGCCGTAGAGGCATAGTGACGTTTCATGTAACGTTTACCACTAGTAGATAGCCATACACGCCCCGCTACAGCCCTCTATTTATACGGATCCATCAGCAGTTCAGAGGGCGCTGCTCAGTCCACGCATGCCTGATGCTTCTGAAATTCTAATCATTTGAATAGCATACCCTAATTTGCATTTCCTGAAAGTTTCAGCTCAATCAAGTGATTCCTTCATGGTGTTGCAATTTTTACAAACATGAGTTTATTAACACATTAAATATGGTTCATATTTTTCATATTATGAGGACATATTTGTGGCCCACGCATCGTATTAGAAATATTCTATGCGAATAATCATAATATTATGAGGAAGCATAGAAGACCGTTCTTTAAATTATGAAAAATTAAATATTCTTTATTCCAATGATAACTGATGTCACACAAATTAACACTGTTCAAAAAGTTTAGTTAACCGATAACAGCTGTTTTTGAAGAAATATGTCACTACTGTTGACGTTATGACGATAAAAGCATACTACAGAAAGAGCCATCAACGTTTAACTAAACCTTTTTAAATTTTGTTAATTTGCGTGATGTCGGTTATAATTATTGTTTCAGAGTATTTCCGTGAATTAATGAACTCATGGTTCATTTGTTTTATTATAAAAAAATGAACGTGGCCTATTTTTCATATCGCAGTAATAAAATATAACGGGCTCTTCATATTGTGAAAAATTAAATATCATCCTTTGGTTTATGAAATTTTTAGAACTTTATTGGAAAATGATAAAAAATGAACTGTGTGTAAGCTGTCGATATCAATTTTTTTTAACAAATTAAGTGCTCTAACGTATAGCAAATAATTTTATAGCACTTTATGGAAATTATTATGTTATTTTCCGTTCAGAACTTTTAAATAGATTGAAACAAAAGCCAAAGTTTTTCTATTTCTAAAACTTTCAGAAAATATCTTTAATACCTGAATGATGACGTTTTTCGTAAATATTGGTTCGTAGAATACTTTTTTCTCAAAAAAAGTAAAAAATCGAATTAACTTTCCTGGGAATTTTTAACACTTGCGTGTTATTAACTAAAAAAAAGATTTAGAAACACTTTATTGGCTAGACTATAATTTCCAAACCCCTGCTAGTGAACCTGAACGATTGCAAGAACTCATCAAAAGAAAATGAGACATTATCAAATAAGATTGATAACAGAAATAGGACAGAAAACATATTAAATAGTACATAGACAAATAAGTCAAAATGCTATCAGCAGAAAAATTTTAAAATTTGTACAACAGTTTTTTATTGGTTACGGTATTACTATTTGTAACGGTATTGATACAGTAATGCTATATATAATGACCATAAGCTCTAGTTTGAGCTGTAATTAATACGTGGGTGGCAAAAATTATAGTATAATAAATTTCCCCCACGAAAACTCACAAAAATCTCGCCCCGGAGGCTTTCTTGTGTTGACCATATTTGGCAATTGTGTTATCCCTGCGGAGGGTAATAATACCTTAACATCTTTACATACGGAGAAAGAGAGCGTTGTTTCCTGTCCTCATTCGTCTAGCGGTCCAAGACACTCCGGGCTAAACGGAGGGACCCTGGTTCGAATCCAGGATGGGGAAAGCGTCTCTTTTTCTCCAAAATTACATAAGCTCTAGTTTGAGCTGTAATTAAAACGTGGGTGGCAAAAATTATTGTATAGTAATGCTATTGGTAGCAGTATTTAGACAAACTAACTTAACTGTCCGCTTTTCCAAAATCCCTCCTCCTCCTACATGGTTACAGTATTAGTACATTATTTTGAATGGCTACGATAATATAATAGTAGTGTTATTTATTACAGTGTTGCTACAGTACTTTAATTCATATGTGGTTGAACAACAATAAAGATAGATAACAAAATCAGAGAGAAAACTGATTAAATGTCACATAGATAAATAAATCAAAATGATATCAGAAAGAAAATTTTAAAACTTGTACAACAGTTTTTATTTGTTACAGTATTGCCACTGGTTACGGTATTGATACAGTAGCGCTATTGGTAATAGTGTTTAGACAAACCAACTTACCCTTCCACTTTGCCAAAATTCCTCCTCTCTTCTCCGTCTATTTGGTTATAGTATTAGTACATTATTTTTAATGGTTACGTTAATGGTATAGTAGTGTTATTTGTTACAGTATTGCTACATTACTTTTAATGCATGTGTGGTTGAACAATAATAAAGATAGATAACAGAAATCAGAGAGAAAACAGATTAAATGTCACATAGATAAACAAATCAAAATAATATGAACGAAAATTTTAAAACTTATACAACACTTTTCATTTGTTACAGTATTACCATTGGTTACGGTACTGATACAGTTGCGTTATTGGTAATAGTATTTAGACAAACCAACTTACTCCTCCACTTTGCCCAAATTCCTCCTTTCTCCTCCTTCTACTGGGTTACAGTATTGGTGCATTATTTTTAATGGTTACATTAATGGTAAAGTATTGTTATTTGTTACAGTATTGCTACAGTACTTTTAATGCATGTATGGTTGAACAATAATAATCAGAGACAAGGAATATTAAAAGGCCAGAAATATTAAAAGTTGTGAAAGAAATAACATAGACTTTTAATGTAGCGTCCATGAATTTACGTTTGAAATTACTTAACTGATATGAGATTAATACATCTACAGTCCATTCACCAAAAGAAGCCCGATGGTTCCATCAGAAAATAACGATAGCTGACCTCACAAACGGCCTAGCCTATTACCTCAGATGGGAGGACTCCAACTCCTCCCCTCCTGAACTGGTTTTTGGCGCAGACAAACGTTCACTAAAAAACAGTTCTGAAATGACACCCTCCCCTCTGCTGGAATCGGCTAGGCCGTTTGTGACGTCAGCTCCCCTTATTTTCTAACGGTACCATCGGACAACTTTTCGTGAACGAACTATAAGTAAATTCAATCACTCGATAAATTTAAGAATTTACTCACACATCAATGAACTATTATATTTTCATATATCCTTCTTGTAAAATGTACGTGAGCTTACATCACTATTTTTATGAGCAAATTATACCTAAGTTTATATAAGGATTGCTTATTGTGGTTGGTATTCTCTTTTAAAAATATTCGATATTATTTAAATACCCTGCAATTTGCTCCTATTCTTTACTTTCCTTTTTTTTATCGTACTTAATGACTTTCTTATGGAAGCTGCAAAAATCTGCATAAAGATTTGTTCAGAGAATTTGTTAGTAATTAAATAAAAAAATTTGTATTGCTAAATACTCACGAAGGCAGTGAAATTCGCCAAGAATTTAGGATTCCGAAAGAAAGTTTGAATACCAATTTAAATAAATTAAAGCACTGAAAGACAAGTTTTCGTGATCATACGGTAATACCCCAAAATCTTGTTTGTATATAAGAAACTTTTTCCTGAAAATTCATTAATTTTCTTGGTTAGTAGCTTCGACAAATAGCCATAGTTAAGGGTGATTATCTTAGGTATTAGATGCGGATATGGGACTAGTATTCAATACAATTAGACCTTCTTCATTACCTATAACTAAAACACAGATCTCAGTATAAACCATATAAAAATTTAGAGTATCAAAAACTTAATGGTATCGAACAGTCTC
>QLNU02015359.1:75790702-75805099 GCA_006491805.2 Dysdera silvatica | reverse complement strand
TATTTGGAATTTTCTTGTGCGCTAGATTCCAAACATACCGCATCAGTTTGACGCACCTGCCTAAATCCTACTTGTGATGTGGCTTTCACGTCTTCTTTCTTCTAATATAGTCCAGGTATTTGTTTTGTTTGTCTGTTTGTTTTTGCGGCTCAAAGACTACAGTGGTCATGCTGCGCCGGGACCTACTGTTTTCCGAGGAATCCGAACCTCTTAAGGCCTAGGGAACCAAACCCCGGACTACAGTGAGCAGTGCGATCTTTATGAGATCTCTGAGTAAGCGTTCTTTGCACTGCTGGGAGTCGAACCCGGATTAGCGGCGCACTAGGAGAACGCGTTACAACACTGCGCCACCGCAGGGCCCAGGTATTTGAGCGCCAGGTATCTGAGGTTAGTATCCGATGTGTCTGTCATCACTGGTTCTTATTTAATGTATTCTATGTGATCTGTTAAGTTTATTACTTTTAGACTTCAACTTTCAATTTTGTTTGCCCATATTGCCATAGTTTGCTGTATCCATAACTTATCACCAGAGATATGAGAATAGTGAGAAGATAAAACGTGAGAATGTAGCAAAGCATAAATACCGGGCCCTAGCAAAAATCCGGACGAGGCCACAACCTGTTAAGTTCCACATTAAGCTCCCACGACAAGTTTTTTCGATAAATTTTATATTCTTCACTAATCATAATTACTTGCAAAAACATATACATCCCATTGTCGTATCTCAACTCCAATTACCCTGTACTCAATTTTGATGAGGACATGGGCTTAACTTGCACTCGAAACTTTTCTAAACCTTTAACTTTTCATTATGTTCCAAACAGTGATGCAAATCGAGTCAATTCTAGTGAGTTACTGGATGGGAAACGGGTTTGTAAGATCTGCTATTTGGCATGGGAAAAAATAAAGATTTTGTTGTGAATTTCGCTTCTTGTCTCCAAATGTAAAGTAAAAATAGTTTTAAATAGGGGACATTTAAACTTAATTTCCATGATATGTGTATAAATGTAACAAGTCAAATTTCCATCAGTTTCAACGGCGGGAGTATCTAAATAAACTACTGTTTTAAAAATTACTGATGTGTTTGCTGCTTTACAAAAAAGCTACATATAAATAATGTATAGACAAAAAGTATCCAGTCAGTAGGAGGAAAATAACATTTTTGGGGTACAGTGCCAAAACTGTTTTGGGATGCAGATGCTGGAATTGGTTTGGATCTTTGACAGTAGGGCCAGACAGCAAGGAGGAAAACGGGAAAAACTAGACACATTCCGGTTTTCCTTTAAAGGAAAATCAAACCCTGAGGTGGGCATATACGAATTTTATTTTTCGAAAAGCCTTAAATCTTGGAAGTTTGATTCAGTTCAGGGATCAGAAAGAAACTTAATATGGAATTCTTACTTTTTCTTCAAAGTACTGACAGCTATGTTTGTGTAATGTACGATTTTCAACGTAACTTCCATTTGTGTAAGGACTTCTCTCTGGAAATAATTCTTCGTTCATCTTCTCTTTTAATTTGTAAGTTTTTTTAATTTATTAAAATGAATACGACATTATGACAACGTGTTAAAGAAAATTCACAAAGCTATTATCTCCAGCCTTTGAAGTCACATTTCTATTCCCTTTAATCTTAGACAACTAATTTCCAGTTAAGGGTAAAGTATTTAGGACAAATTAATAACATTTAATCACACAAAGTAAATGCATACTTTCATTAGTTTCAACCCATTCCGATTTAATAATATTGTTTAAATAACAATAAGTTACTTCATTGTAAACAGGTTCTACAAAAAATATATAAGCACATTTTTTAAAGATGTACTTGAAGTATTGCGACTATTAATCTGGATGTGAAAAACAGAAAATAGAAATTTAAGACGAAACTGTTCTACGAGTAATCTGTAAACTAAAGGGCCAAACTTTTGGTGGTAAAGAACAACAACCGACCCATTGAAGCTACATGAGGTGAGCAACTCCTCACTCTCTAACTTTTACCTTAAATGACACCTATGGAAAAGAACATAATTTCTTCACCAGAAGGTTTCCTATGGCGTATATTCTGTCTACGTTACTGTCCACCATGTAAAAGCTTAGCTTTGTTTTTGTGTTTAAATTTAACATGAGAATCAATCCATGGATAATTAACGTTTTATAATTTTTAATATATATATTTTTAGTTTATCTTGTTCCATTTCATATCATAGGGACAGAAGTTATGAACGTGGATTTATTAGACCGATTTTTATAACTGCAGCTGTTGGCTTGCTGTTGACTTTATACTAAATCTTATTAATAAACAGTTCGTTAGGAACTCTATAAATGTCGCATATAGAGACGAGATGTGCAAAGGCGTGTGTGCTTGCCATTTAATTTTATTTAATCATGCTCAAACGGCGTGGGGGGAGGTTCATATTGTGGTAAAACGTAATTTTTAACACGTTTTTCATGTTTTAATATAAATATCAATGTTTGAATTATCTCTTCTGATAGAAGAAACCAACCTAACATGGACAAGTAAAACATAGTTCACAAATACGTATACAATCTTGGCGTAAACGTAAGTGTTTCGTGAGATTGAAGGTAAATAGGGAGCATTATTAAATAACAATGGATTGGATTCTTGTTAGTTTAATGGATTAAATTATAAATATTAAGTTTAAAATTTTACATAGTGGCAGAAATCTATCTTTCAAATAAAAAAAAAATATTGTATGGCCACTACGAGAATTCCTCGCAAAACTTCTTAAAGATCCTAGTCCAATTTCAATAGGGAACGTGCGCCAATAAGATTATGTTTCTTTTAGCATTCACTATCAAAAATAAGTAAGATTCAAAAAGGAGTTCTCGTGGCATACAGACAATGCACAAGAACTAAACACAGAACTTCGAAAAGAAAGAAAGAACACGGGAAGATGAAATAATGGTTAGAGCTCTCTCTAGCTATAATCTGATGCTGATCAGCCGCGCCCACATTTATCAATTACGCGTCTTTACCAGGTATCATACGTTCTCAAGTGTTAAACACATAGACGTAGGCAGAAAGTTAGTCAGGAATGTTATTTACTCAATGGGGATTCACAGAGCTACAACTCACATATTCCTATGTTAAATATGCACACTTTCAGTGCGATAGGGGGTTATAGCCCCATCAACACCCCCTGCTTACTCTAATGACTAATATAATAATGATCTAATGACTAATAATTATTACATGATTAAGAAGAAAAAGGATGCCAACTTAATTTGTCTCACCCTCATAATTAAAAAATTCATGGTGCGACGGGATTAATTATAGGAATGAATATATATCTGAATATGACCTTTGGATTTAAAATGCAATCTTATTTAACGCCCAAGACAGTATTCCTCAGCCTTATTTTCCTTCCTACGGGACTCATTTATTGCCACAAGCCTAGCCGCATTACCTGCTCTCCATGTATTTTCTAAGAAAAATGTCGGGAACTATTTATCACTAGTCAGGAATTATTTATCACTTTTTGGACATAAAAATAAGCGATGAATTAGTATAAAAAGGTTGGAAATACTCTTTTTTAATGCTGCAGGATATTTTTTAGGGTTAGTTAACTGCATTTATATGGCGTGCTCGTCAGCCATATTGAATTACGTTGTTCTTTAAATCATTTTGTGTGGATATTAACGTATTATTACAGGAGAATATTAGTTTGCCAAATATATTCTGTGTATTTGTACAAAGTAAGCATGGGTAGACAAAAATAAAGCCAGACGACGTTTTATGGGTTTAGGCGCCAGAGCCAGGCTAAAATAAACCATGAAAATCCCATAAAATGTCAACTTTAATTAGGGGCTTGTAAATTCTGGTATCGTAAACTCAGGGCGTAGTTAAACTCAAAAACAGTAGACCGCCCCGCGAAAGGAAACCTATCAGAGATCAGCAGTATAGTTTGCATAGATAGCAACAGCCAATGTACTGGCAAAACGAATAATCCTGTGAGTGGATTGTGTAATTTAATGTGATTGACATGCAGGTCGTGCTGGGGATAGTAAGAGAAGAAAATAGAAGAGAAGAGCGGGAGCAGCGTACGGAAAAGGACGTCTCAATTTGACGTGAACTTGGAGTTCGGTCGGAGACTTCAAGGCAAGCAAAGTTGCAGGTGGGAAGACTCACAACCTTCCTACTTGAAAGTATCGCACGGGCTCCACTTGGAAAGTTTTTATTAAAGCTCCAAAAATTCTGGATTCGCACACGAGAAACAAAATCATACGCATCAGCTGCGTAGAGTTATATTCATCGCCACTGCAGAGTGAAGAATTCCGGCTGACTATAATTATTCATCGTTGATTTTCGCATCAGCAGAGCCTGACGTTTGTCCATAAAATACGCCAAGTCCGGCAGGAGTGGAGCAGCAACATCCCCGCAGCCCCGTAAATGTTTTCTCATCAGAAATTGGATTTTGAAGTGCACGACGAGCCACAGCGTAATGCACCTGCAACAAAACAACGGTCACGTGACTGCAACACCCCATCATAACAGTCGCACGTGAGTCAATATCCATTTATTCCCATTTGTACGAGGTGTACCATTATTTAGGTTTAATTTGAAAATTAGGTTATGAAACATTCTATTTTTCCCATTTGCCCTTGCTTACTCAGGCAGTATTTCTTGCATTGTTTTAATTTAATATCTGGCATACGTTCTCAGTATTGGTGTAATTTATTGTATTGTCATATTGCAATTTAGACAGATATTGTTGCCAGGATACTGACTTGTTAACAACCGGTATTGACAAACTACAGCGTGGTATCAAGAGTATTAGTTAGACATTTATGTTTCTGTCCATGTGGAAACTTTCGCCATTTATAAAATTTCATTGAATTTTTAGAGTAGTAATTAGTCCTAATTAAATTTGTTACGTTTGTTTGAATTAGTTCTCTCCTTTTTTGTGTTTTGCATCCCTATACTGATTTCACGGCCATTGGACAATCATATGTTTCGCAAAGAAACTGACGGGTTATTAAGCAATGATAAGCGTAATGATAGGTGCATTTATCCAAGTTAAGCAATTTGGCACATTATTATTAACTTAATAATAATAATAATAATTTATCGTCTCCTTTTGTCACAAAGGAAAAATTTATTTACACGGGATTTGCCTATATAATCACACTGCTGATTTAGTTTCTTCACAAAATCTCTATTGGGGAAAATTAGTTTCTAGTTTGTGTCTGAAAAACTCCTTAAGATAAAAATTAATTCCTTGGAACTTTCATTTAACGGATAATATACTTAATGATATATAATAATAATAATAATATAATATTAATAATTATAATGGAAGTAAAATGTATTCTTTTTCTAAGATACTTTTTACATTAAAATGCAATTAACCAGTCTTGCAACTGAAAAGTATGAATATAATAGACGCAAATTATTTCTATTCTTATGCATGAAGAGCTGAGAAAAGCCTAACGTATTTTTACATGTTCTTACATTTGGTAATTGTTCTACGTGTTCATTCATTTAGATATTGTTCTACATGTTCCAACATACAGATACTTCTCTGCGTCTTCTTAGGCATTCCTTTAAATTTTGGGCATCTAATTTTCAAACAGTAAAGCCTGGAACGTTAGAAGAGCAACACCAATTACAGTTTGAATCTTTACCTAAGCTTTTAAAACCTCGTCTTTAATTGCGTATTTTTAAAATATGCATATCTTCATGGAAAACATCACCTCCTCAAGCGCCCTTTGAAGTCTATTCGGTGTAATAGAGGGGGACAGGTGGAACAGTCGTCCCTCTGAATAGTAATGACACAATTAGGCCTAATGAAACCCATGACACTGTAACGGCCATTACGGGACGAGACTCGAATTCCAATTAGGGTAATAAACACCGAAACCCACAGCAAAAGATGGCTGCCAAAATTTCTATCCCTTAAAACAAGGCACCTGTAATTACTTTACAGAAATACAGAAGTACTCAAAATTCTCGTTTCCATGCGCGTCACATATTTGCGACATGACTGAGTTTTTGCAGAAAAGGGCGGGAAACATTTGAGCCGTAAAACAGTTACCATCAATTTGTAAACTCATGCAAGGGTGCATGTCGCGAGCCGCGTGGGGTACAAAGAAGCCACCCTAGATTTTGGTTTGGTTGTTCTTGATCAATGAGGCCAATTTTGAAAGTCATTTAGATGAACAAGACCACGCGATGTTCCTAAAGTTTGCCGTTGTCTTCATTAGAGTGGAGCAATCTCGATCCACTTAAATTCGCTTTTTTTGTTCGGTAATACTAGTGTTATCCAGAGAAGAGTTCAACGTAAGTAAATATAGTTGAACGACTCATCATACTTTATAAGTTATTGGAAATAATCTAACGTAATATAAAGCAATTTCTCTAACTCCTGTTACGCCATTTACAAAACTCCACAACAACATCTGGATATAGCATACAATAATAATTTTCCGCTTTTATAAGTTATTCTTAATTAAAGAGTCAAATTAACAGTAGCTTTATAGACACGTCCATAATTTTATATAGGTAATCATAAAAATCTTAAAGTTAGGTAAAGAGCAAAATAAGAAAAATGTTTAAAAATATAAAATTTGAATTTTAAATGCAAATTTCAATAGAAAAAGTTTTGTGCCATTTTTATTACATTTTCGCATATATTTGTATGTCTATAAACATGTGGTGGGGCTATTTATTAATACTTGATATTGAAAATCTCTTTCTGACTCCATTTTTCCAATTGCATAAACTTGCCCTTGGCTAATGTGTTATACTGGATGAATAATCCAAAACACCTCCTTGAACGTTGAAGTAAATATCAAAGATCATGTTGCATCTTGCAGCCTCTGGGCAAAATTAGAATTATCCCCAGAACAAAACGATATCATACAAAGCTTCTTGAAAAATTCAAAAGTCTCTAACAAAAGAAAACAACGTTTATTTAAGCAAACAAAACATGTTAGGAAAATTTAAATTTTTAAAGAAATTACTATTGAACAAAAAAATCGCGACCAGCGCGAATCCAGACTGCAGCTTTCAAAAGTAAACGAAAAAAGTTCTGCACTGGTTTGTTTTTTGATGCTGCCTTTTATGCATTCTCCTCATGACAGTGTTGCCGCACTTCAACTACGTGACGTCACCTCCAGCGTCCGGCGATCCGTCTCTGGCAACGGTATTCCCGTGTCCATCGCCTCCTCTCCGACACTAGATCTCAACAAACATTCACCCTACTCACGATATTTTTATTTGTATGTTTTGCCTTTGCATGAAGTACATGTTAGAGTATTTCACTAATTTTGAGTTACTAGGAAATAGTTGTTCCCGTGTCTTATTCCTTGTGCTTTACGAGTAGCTAAATTCTGTTTGAATCCTCATTAGAAAATCCTCGATTGGAAATTGGAAATTCCTTTTTATGTCATCTGAATTCACTTGCCACATTTTCTTTATTTCCATGATTTTGCTTTCAGATAACGTTGTAGCTATTGGTGTACCGTCGTTTTTCTTGCCCTGCTTTAATTAGTTTAGCATGGCGTATAAAAATAAAAGAAATACGTAGGATTTCTCTTTTTCTGTACATTTGTATTATTCCTTGAGTGTTAATTTCTCCTTTTATTTAACACGTGGCAAAAAATTCTCGTTCTCTCAACTAAGTTTTTCTCTTATTCAGCAGATGTTTTTTCAAAAATTATATTCTTGTTTCCAAAGTTCAATTCTTCTAAACTGAATTAACCTGATTGTTCATGGGAATGTTTCGATGCCAAGGAAGGACGACCCAAGACGACAGTTTGGAAGAAGAGTAGTTTGTGGCAGATATTTTAAATTTTCAGAAAATAGGGTTGCAGATCTGCCTATCATATACACAAACATATTACACCAGAATTCGATGATGTTACATTTTCATGTAAATACCTCTTATCTCTGGAAATTAATCAACGAAGATCTGAGAGAAACATTCTAGCTGTTGTGTTCAGTACATGATCTTCCCGTTTAGTTGTTTATTGTTGTAAGATATTATTATCCTTCTCAAGGATAACGCAATTGCCATGTAATGGGCAGCACAAAAAACCTCCGGGGCATTTTTTTGTGGCTGTTCCGTGGGGAATAATTATACGTGAAAATTCCAACACCCACGTTTATCAGCCCTAGCTAGAACGGCCTATTATAGGAGAAACGGGGCCCGCCCCGAACTAGATTTTAACCGGAGTCTCTCCGATGAACCAGGAGTGCCTTGTCCACTAGGCCATCGAACACGGGGAACGCGGCTCTTTTTCTCCGTATATATAAGCTGTAAGATACTATGACCCTTCTCAGGAATAACAAAATTGCCACGTGGTGGCCAAAAATGTGAGTGCTGGAATTTTCACGTATCATTATTCTCCACGAAAAAACTCGCCCCTGAAGCTTTTCTATGTTGACCACTACGTGGTAATGGTGTTTTCTCTGAGAAGGGTAATGGTGTTATCCCTGAGAAGGGTAATAATATCTTACAACCTGTATATACGGAGGACAAAAGCCTTTTTTCCCCCCATCCTCGATGGCCTAGCGATCAGGGCGCTCTGGGCTCAACGGAGAAAAGCTAGTTCCAATGTAGATCAGGAAAAATGCCTCTTTTTTTCCTATAGGAAAAAGCTCTAGCTTGAGCTAATAAACGCGAGCGTCGGAATTTTCACGTTTAGTTGTTTATCTTGGCTGTTCAAAGTCTTCGTACATGGGTAATACGGAGATTTTGTGCTGCTAAGGTATTTTGAGTATTACTTATTTTGATAATCGAGATATTTTATCAGATTACTCTAACTTTTTCAGACAGAATATAATTTAGTTTAATAGTTATTAATTTAATAAATTGTAATTATTCACTAAAGTTTAATTTGATTTCATCAAATAATTTTATTGTGCTCTATATGGATATAGAAAATAAACTTTTGCACCCTTTATATATGATCCGGGTGAATAGATCTATTTCAATTTTTCCACGAGCATGCCACTGGATTGGAAAGGAACAGAGAGATCTGCAAAAATTCCCCAGAGATTAAGTTAATGAGAGTAATCTAAAACCGAACATTTTACTCAAGAGTTAAGAAACATTTTGTGTGCTGCTTGACATGAAATTAAAATTCAAGCAGCGCTGCATAAAACTGTGCCTCAACATATGATTACGTACATTATTATGCATGTTTATGCTTTTATGAAAATGCGCGACGTAGTCATGCAGACGGGGAACGCTAATAATTTGCATGACGAAAATATGTAATTAGGTATATGGAAATGCTAAACTCTTAAATATGTGAGAGTGTGTTCAAGTGTGTCTAGAAAATTACAAAATTAGATTCAGTGGCAATTATAAAATTTTCCTAAATAGCAATGTAAAAATTTATTCATGGCAATTTTATAAGGCTTAAATTTACTCGAAGCGGTTTTAAAAATGAAATACTTCTTATTGGTATTATCAACTGCTTTGAAGACGACTATTAACATTTTAAAACATAATTTTTAATGTTGTATGTGAAATAAGCGTAAAATATGAATATTTTTAGGAGAGAATTAGAGATAAATAGACATAATCTGTTTATATCACAAGTCTCAAGCTTTACACGCGAGTTATCAAATTATTTGAGCATCATATTCACGAAGACTTTCATGGTGTCTATTAATATATATTACGGAGCTTTTCGGGAAATTCTGCCACGTGTATTTACTAAAAGCCCTTAAATTTTCACACCGTACAATGCGGAGCATCCTTAGAAGAAACAGCCGACCAAGTTTTCCTCTACAGAAATTCAAGACTTCCGCTTGGTTGCTCTGCAGAAAAGCTATTAAGAGAAAAATACTCAAAAGTAATATTTTCTGCGCATTTGTTTTTTATAGTGCCTTTCTTTCTAAGGAACATGCCAACAATTTACATGGTTAATTATTCACATATATATATACATACATACTACATTGTGCTGATAGTGCTCCCACAAAATCAGTTGGGTCATTTTCTTTTCAGTTTTAACGTTCCATGGTTAATTACACTATGTATGGAGTCATCTTTGATAAGACTGATGGCTTTATAGATAATGTGATTTTGATTATTGTTAATAGATTCAAGCAAGATACGTCAAGTTTAAAATAATATTTATTAAAGCTTTAGTTGCTTACGATAGTTCACTAATAAGCCAAAAGTTAAAATCATTAAAATGTTACGTTAAAAGAATTTAATACGCCATTTTGGCGAAGTTTTCGATGATATGTGTACAAATGTTAATGGCAAATTGAAGACTCAAAAAAAATTTTAGAATTCCAACGTCAAAGCACATACGGTTGCCAAATATATTAACTTAAATTATATATCATACGTTTTGCCAAATAAATGAAGTTGAATTATATAAAATAAATGTTGCCAATTACGGAGAGATGAAATTATATACAACATTTGCAAAACATAAATAAAAGGAAGCAATTTGGAATTTTGCCAACTTAAGACACTGCTATTATTCAAGTTACATTTTTGGACTCCTAAGTGGGAACAACGAATAAAGCCCTTAAAACGAAGAAGTGGCATACCTATTTTGATAGTCTACTGCGTCTATCGAAACACCATTGCTTTGCATATAATTGAGCTCACAGGGAACTGAATTTGCTTTAGTAGACTCAAATATGGATATCACTTGACAACGAAGAGCTAAAATTAGAGTACAAAAATGTAAATAAATATTTTAAAAGTGAAATAAAAACAATGCTCAAGAACTGTTTCCACTGGTGACAGAATACATCATACCGAATTATTACAACAAGTTTTGTGCACACGAGTCACATACTTGTGTAGAGCAATGTCTATCTAAAACGCCTATATATATATCATCATCATCATCATCATATTCAACCATTATCTATCCACTGCTGGATGAAGGTCTCTCCAAATGCTTTCCACACAAGTCTATCCTGGGCCATTCGTTTCCACGTCACCCCAACCTCTTTTCTTATTTCATCCACCCATCTAGTTTGAGGACGTTTTCTAGGTCTTCGGTGGTCTCTTGGAATCCAGTTCAGAATTTCTGTTGTCCATCGTTGATCAGTTCTTCTTGCAATATGCCCAGCCCATCGCCATTTCAGTCCTTTTACTTTAACAATGATGTCCTCTACTCTAGTTTGCTCTCTCACCCAAGTGTTTCTTTTTCGATCTCTCCTAGTTATTCCAAGCATGCACCTCTCCATGCTCCTTTGCGTTGTCTGTAACTTTCGTATTGCTCCAACTGTTAGACTCCATGTCTCTGATCCATAAGAGAGGACTGGCAATACACACTGGTTGAAGACTTTTCTTTTTAGACATAAAGGCAATTTCCCCTTCAGGATAAAACTGTTTCTTCCAAATGCACTCCAGCCAAGTTTAATACGTCTGTTGAGTTCTTTCATAATGTTGCCATCCATTGAAATCAGCTGGCCAAGGTAAATATATGAATCAGCAATTTCTAGCTCAGTGTTGTCAACTTGTATTTTTGTTTCCTCTACAAAATTATTGAACATGATCTTAGTTTTTTGTAGGTTCATCTTGAGTCCAACTTCTTTACTTCTAGTTGAGAGCTCCTGTACCATGTCTTGGAGTTCTGATGGGTTCGTTGAAAAAATAACAATGTCATCAGCAAACCGCAAATGATTTAAATATTCACCATTTATTTTTATTCCCCTGTTATTCCAATTTATCTGCTGAAAAATCATCTGTAAAGCTGAAGTAAAAAGTTTTGGAGAAATGGTATCTCCCTGCCTCACACCTTTACCAATTTTGATAGCTTCGGTATCTTTATGTAACCGAAATTTTGCACTTGCATTTTTATACACACGTTTCACCATGTCAATGTACACATCCTCGATGTCTGTTGATCTTAAAGAGTTGATGACTGCTGATGTTTTAATAGAGTCAAAGGCCTTCTCATAGTCAATAAATGCCACACACAATGGAAGTTCATATTCATGTGTTCTTTCAATTAATTCTCTTAATACTTGAATATGGTCCACTGTACTGAATCCACTTCGAAATCCAGCTTGTTCTCTTGGTTGAGCTGCATCTAATTTTTTCTGCAGGCGATGTGTTAGCACTTTTGTGAAGATTTTATAAATAGCAGGTAACAAGCTAATTGGTCGGTAATTTTTCAAATCCTCTTTATCACCTTTTTTATGCAAAAGAATTACTGTTGCAGAATCCCATTGGTTTGGTATGTTACCACTGTTGAGGCATTTGGTAAAGAATTTTGCGAGTATGTCTTCTACATGTTCTCCAGCTTCTTTTAAGATATCTAATGTAATGCCATCATCGCCAGGGGATCTTCCTTTCTTCATACTTTTTATTGCAAATGCTACTTCTTCTTTTAAGATTTTAGGAGCTGTTCCTTCGACTATCTCAGAGTCTTCGTTTAATCCACTGTTTCCCTCATACAGCTTTCTGTAGAATTCTTCAACTCTTCTAAGTATTTCTTCCCTATTTCTTGTTACAGTGCCATCCTCTCCTTTTAATGCAATGATGTGTTTCTTCCCAATAGACAAACTCCCTTTAACAACCCTAAGGCTCTTGTTGCTTTCAATGGCCTTCCTTACTAACTCACAATTGAATTTTCTTATATCTTCTTTCATGTTTTTGCGCAAAGTTTTGCAAAGTTCTACATACTCGATCTTGCGACTGGTATTTTGATTGTCCACCTTCATAAGTCTTCGCCTTTTCATGAGTTGTTTCGTCTTCTCAGATAATTTGCTATTCTGCTTTTTACATATTACACCACCAATTTCCCCAGCAGTTTCAATTATTGTCTTAACAATGTTTTCATTTGCTTCTGAGATGTCAACTTCTTCAATAAGTCCTTCCAGTGCAGAAAAGCGATTTTTTAATTCCAACTTGAATGCCTCGGTATTTTCTTTTAATTTCTTTAAATCCACCCTCTTACTTACTTGTTTCCTAATGAGCTTCTGCCTTTCTAGTTTAGTATTTAAGTGCACTTTACATCTCACCATTCGATGATCACTTCCAGTATTAAATCTGTTCAGTACGCTGCAATCTTCAATAATTGATTTCTTGTTTGCCAGTATATAGTCAATTTCGCTGGTTCCTCCATTGGGGTGTTTCCATGTCCATTTTCTTTGCGGTTTCTTCTTAAAAAATGAATTCATGATGCTAAGATTTTCAGCTTCTGCAAATTCGATGAGTTGATCGCCACGTTCATTCCTTTCCCCATATCCGTATTTACCAACCGATGTCTCTCCTTGTTCCTGTTGTCCAATTCTTGCATTGAAATCCCCCATGATGAGCTTGATATGTTGTTTCCCCTTGGTATGTAGCTGTTTGATTTCTTCATAAAATTCTTCAACCTCTTCGTCGGTATGGCTTGATGTTGGTGCATATACCTGTACTATCTGAAGTTGGTATCGCTGGGTTAGTTGAACAACGAGCCTCGCTGCTCGATCTGACGTGCTTTCGACTTCAAGAAGGTAGTCTTTAATTCTTTTGTTGATTAAGAAGCCAACACCACTTGTTCTTCCAGTTTCCGTTCCTCTATAATAAAACAAATGTCCACTTTTAAGTTCCACCAACTCTTCACCTTTTCTTCTAACTTCACTGAGTCCTACAATGTCCCATTTGATCTTGTCAAGTTCTTCTTCCAATTCCTGAAGTTTTGCTTCAGAAGCAAGGGATCGTCCATTAAACGTAGCCAAGGTCAATAACAAACGGCAGCCTGGGCCATTCCAGTGATTCTTAGCACCCCCTGCTTTCATGCCACACTGACCGCTGCCTTGATCAGGAGCACTCCAGCACCTGGAGACTAGGGGCCATGGTTTCTGGTGTGTCAACATAATGGAGGAATTAGCCATAATTTCACCACGCTGGCTAGACGGGTTGGTGAATTAGCCCTCCCCTTCCGCCTTTCTATCCGTGTAGCAAATATTAATTTGCCACATAAATAGAAAGCTCAGCCTGCACCACTTGAAGGCGGGGTAGGACACTAGGTTACTGGCCTGGCCGGTTCCACACATCGTCACATACGTTCAGCGTGTGGGTCTCCTTCCAGTTAGATACCAGCAACCCTTTTGCAGGCCATATATATATATATATGTGCGTGTGTGTGTACGTTGTAGCTTTGTAACCTCCTCATTGAGCCTATAAAACTCCCCTTATGAAATTTCTGCGTACGCCTATGTTAGCAATTGAAACTGAAAATTTTTGAAAGGGTAATTTGTTTCGACTCCCTTACGGAATATCGTAAGTGGGTCGACTAAGAAGCTGCCAGACTCGCTTTGATCGATAGTTGATACGTTCGTACGATTTTTCGATACTTTGTTGGTGTTATTGTTCGCGGATCGATTATTATTCAATAGTTCAAGTTAGTTGTCTTATTTTCCGCTTGGTATCGCTTTCAAATTTTGAATATCGATAAACACAA
>QLNU02015359.1:75771217-75790602 GCA_006491805.2 Dysdera silvatica | reverse complement strand
TTTATTTCAGTCTTTTCCTACTTGTAAATAAAGTTGCAATTGTCACGAATGTCTCCACTGTTATTCACCTGCCACTGTTATTCACATGCAACGCTCTAACCTGATGCCAACTAACAAGCAACATACCTTCATACTTGTACTTAAACTACCGTTACCCCAAGAAATAAAATTATTAAAAACTTTCCATCAACACAACCAGGACAAATAAGAATTGTCAAGAGCTTTGCATTACATTAACTGGGAAAAAAAATACCACGAGGAACTTAATATTTGACTGAACATTTTTCTTTATGCAAACAATAAAATAATAAATATGTTGAAATCCAGCACTACAGATACGAGAAAAAAATATGTATTTTCAATGGTCATCATTATTGTAAAAATAATAGTTTTAATGTTCATGTTTCCAGAAAAAAAAAGTTTAATAACTCAGTATGAAATAATCTTTTTATGTTTGTTTTGTCGTGAAATGTGATGAATAATTTTCTTCTATGCATTCATTATGTAATAATGTTGATAATTTCTTTTACTACATTGTTCTATTAATTTTAAACTTATGAAAAAGACAATAATTGCCAATTAAAAATTTCTGCTTTACTTATTAATATTTTTACCTATTCATTATAGTTAATTTAAAAACAAATGCTTACAAAAGTTTCATTTAATGTTATTAGCGTATAAGTCTTTGTGAAGTTGTATTATTGTACTCCCGACTGGGTGAGTCATACTCTTAAAACACAGATGTAAGCCATTTGGCATTTAAACATTCCTTTCCCACGTTTCCAACTAACACGTGTTTCCCTGTTTCCTAAAATGTCACCAACTTCTAATCCTTACTGCGAACTATTCTCTTAACTTAGTATTAACCGCCCGGTTAGGAATGTTACTTCCCCTTTTCTACCCTCTCTCTCGTTGTATCTAAAACCCCATACCCGCTTCAAATGTTTATAACTTTCTTCACTCACCCTGGCCAATACCATCTACAAATAATAAATTTTCCTCAGCGAACCGTCCAAATAACAGACTTCTATACCCAACTGCAGAAGTAATCAGGCGAAAAATCTCTGGGGATGATATATCTATCAATATCAACGAGTTTAAAATTGCACAAAGTCACGTGCAACTTGCACGTGCACTCTGCATATGTACTCGCAAACATTGGCTGCATTCCTCTTGAAGGGAGTGAAATAGCCTCGTTCACAGCCAAAAATAATAATAATTTGGCGATACTATATGAGCGTTGGCATCGTTTTAGTCGAGAAGACTAGAACTTTCGAGAAGCTTCAGATCTCTTCGAAGCGAATCTGGGTCCAGCTCTCACGAAAGAAATGTGCCTTAACCGATACTTCTGGAAATGGTCCCGAAGGCTAACTGATGTCAAAAATTTACGTCGGATTGATATAATAGAAGAGAACTAATGATTTCGAAGTCTTTGAGTTCTCTTAGAGAACTATGGCCAGCCCCCCCTCCTTCAATAGTGTAAGTGTATTTTTTCTTCCTTTAACCAGTTTTATTCTTTCTTTTTTCATTTCCCCATTGTAATCTTTATGTCCTGTAATTATGTCTCTAGAACAAACCCTGTGGCAAAGGCTGAAGGGGATATTTCCCATTAATGGTATTTGTTTAGTTTTGAATTCTGGTAGAATTTAATAAGAGAAAAAAATGTGTTACCAATGTTGAAATTGTATTAAAAGAAATGACAAGTATATGCATTAGAGTGACAACATGTGGTTAGAAATGAAGCTGTAATAGTATCTACTAAATAGGAAATATGTGTTTTTTTTTGTTTGAAAACCTGAAGATAAATTTTAAAAAATATATAAATAAATATTGCTCTATATTAACCATTTTGAATTCAGCATGAATTTTGTGCTTGTTTCTGGGCCACAGGAACTTGGAAGGTATAGTGGGGGTATTTTATTTCAATTAGTAAGCTAATAAAATGAATATTTATAACTAAGAATTAAATCGATCACTTGCCATTTATCCTTTGAATAAAATCTAAATTTAAAAATAATAAACAATTACATATATATAACAGAAAAAACATTACAACATAGATAAAAATAAACAACTTAGTATTACAAATTCTAAAATAAAATTCAGCTATATTTATATGATTCCTAAATTTTATAAATATCCTATAAAATTTTGTTCAATTACTTGCAGTACAAACATCATTTTAACTAATGCAAATAACTGACTTATAAAAGTAATTAAATTTATGGGTACTACTATTGTTAATAATAGTAAAGAAATTATTGAAATCGTTAAAACTGTACAACCTGTAAGTTTGTGTACTTTTGACTTTGAATTCAATGGAATTAATATTGTTGACCTTTTTAATAGTATTTTTGGTTATTTAGATTTATGTAAAGCATTTAATGACGTCACTAAAGTTATCTATAATAGAATTTTAAAACTGGTTTTATCTGAAAATTTTATATTCAATTGTGAAAGCTATTATCAACAAATACAAGGAATCCCATAAAGAGGAATAACTAGTTCACAGGTAGCCAATTTATATTTGCATTATTTTGAAAGCTGACAACATTTTCTCAATGAATTTCTTTTCAAGAGATATATTGATGATATTCTGGTTATTTATAAAAATCACAATAAACCATTAAAGACTGAATTTGATTGTTATCCACAGGAGCTTAATTTGTTACAAACAAATTTTAGTAAGAACAATGTCAACTTTCTTGATTTTAATATACAGATTAAAAAGCTTAATATGTTAGAATTTAAGGTATATGATAAACTTAAAGATTAAAACTTTGAAATTATTAAAATGCCAAACTATCAATCGAATATCCGTTTACAAATATTTAGAAATGTCATATATAATGAACTGATTAGAATATTTAGAAAGTGTAGTGAATCTAATGAAATTAAAAAAATGATTGTTGAACTTAAAAAACATTCAAAGAAATGCGGTTACGATGTGAAAACAATTACTAAAATTATCAATAGATTTAAATCTGTTAAATTTATTTTGTAATGGTATTTTTGTTAAATATCTAAAAATGTAGGTGGGTACATTTTTAATTTTTTTTGTAAATTATACTTTTTATTTTTAATAGGAACTATTTTGTGATTTACTTTTAGAAGAATTTTAAAATTCAGAATAAGTTTTTCAGTATATGTCTAATATTATACAGATTTATTTGTGAATTTGTTATTCCATTATGCTTGGGCATAACGTATCCAGCTAGATTGTAGTGAAAACGCCAGGTAATATTTTCAGGTATTGTTTGTTGTAATTGTATATTAAATTTACAATTTTGTGTATTGTTTTATGTAATTGAATATGTTTATCTTTTAACAAAATTGTCCCATCTTGAAATTCAAAAATCTTACATTTTGGCAATTTATTGTCTCTATTATGCAATAGTCGCGGAAGAATGTTGATACCATCAAAGATCTGTATTTCTGGATAGGGTCACAACCCCACTACGAGATTGGTATTATTGCTTCAAATAATTTTATCTATATCTTTTCTCTCTAATTTTATAATTTTATCAATATATAATTAATATTGTATAATTTATCTTCTATATATTAACTTGAGCATATAAATCGCCAATTTAACTATATAATTTATTATTTAATGCTAATTTATTTTATATACGAGGGTTGGAACTTTAATAGTGGCAACTATTTGTTTACAGTTGACACAAAATGGATGCATGTTACCAAGTTTTACTGCCCCTAAATGTAGTCACCTGCATAGTGCACAACCCGTTGCTATCGATCTGGAATTTGTACGATATCTTTACCAACGCCTGTTGTGTTGATAGTTCGAATGGACCGGTCTACTACCTGAAGAATCTCTGGAACAGTTCTGAAGCGAATGCCACGAAGTGGTTCCTTCATCTTAGAAATCAAGTCATAGTCACAAGGACTCAAGTCCGGGGAGTATGACTTGATTCCTTAGATGAAGGAACCTTCATGGCATTCGCTTCAGAACTGTTCCAGAGATTCTTCAGGCAGTAGACCGGTCCATTCGAACTATCAACACTACAGGCATTGCCAAAGTTATCCTACAATTTCCACATCGCTGGCAACGGGTTGTACACAATGCTGGTGACTACATTGAGGAGAGTAAAACTTGGTAACATGTATCTATTTTGTATCAATTATAAATAAATAGTTGCCACTATTAAAGTTCCAACCCTCATATATATATATATATATATAGGTATAGACACATGAATATATAGAATTGTAGTTCTGTAATACCTCCCCCAAATTACAAGATAGTAGCACCCACTTATGAACTTTCTGCCCACTCTAATGCGCTTGTCGTATATTTTTACTTGTACCTACTGTCAATCCAGGACTTAAGAATACCATGGTTACTAGGCAGTTAACCAAATGCCCCACCCACACCCTTTTTTTATGAACCATCTTTCGTCTAGATTTTTTTATCAACCATTTCTCCGCCCTTTTTTTCTCCTTTTTTTATCTAAGCAATAAAGGATTTCACAAGGAGATTCCATAACAAACAGTTACTTCGACACTGGCGTAAGATTTAAAAACACGGCGTTTCGGGAGTCAACTGTTTGCTCCCTTTGTCAAGCGAAGGTAGCATTCTGCCTTCACTTGACAAAGGGAGCAGTTGGCTCCCGAAACGTCGTGTTTTTAAACCTTACGCCAGTGTCGAAATAACTGTTTTTGTTTTTTATCAACCATCCTTCGCCTATTTTTTTTATCAACAATCCAAGCCTTCGGGTTTTTTTTCGCCAGGGCCCCTTGCGAGGTTGGGGCCTTAGTCAGCTACTTTATCTACCTAGGAAGAAGTGTGGCGCTACCTACTGCTGTATGTGTTATGCAGCATATGCTAACGAAATTCTTCCCTGCTGTAGTGCTGTTGTTGCAATGCACTGTTTTGCCTAACGTGCGGTTAATCCAAATTCGAACTCTAAAAGTGCCAAAGTACTGAGAAATTGTATATTCAATGGTAAAAGCTATTATCAACAAATAAAAGGAATCTCATAAGTAGGAATAGCTGGTTCACAGATGGCCAATTTATATTTACATTATTTTGAAAGAGGACAATATTGTTTCAATGAATTTCTTTTCAAATTTTATATTGATGATATTTCGGTTATTTATAAAAATTACAATAACCATTGAAGACTGAATTTGATTTTTATTCAAAGGAACTGCATTTGTTACAAACAAATTTTAATAATAAGAACGTGAACTTTCTTGATCTTAATATGCAGATTAAAGAACTTAATACGTTAGAATTTAAGGTATATGATAAACGTAAAGATTAAAACTTTAAAATTATTAAAATGCTAAACTATCAATCGACTACGCATTTACAAATATTTAGAAATGTCATATATAATGAACTAATTAGAACATTTAGAAATTGTAGTGGATCTAATGAAATTCAAAAAAATGGGATTCTTCGAACTAATGTAAGTGCTGTCTGTCTGTCTGCCTGCCTGCCTGTCTATTTATTTATTTATTTATTAAATTTGGGGACATTTGTTTTATAAATGGTTAATTCCAACCGTTTTATATGCCATTCCGTGCGACGACAGTACACTAAGTGGAAATATCCAATTTTGGAAAATATGCCAATCATTATTTGGTTAGTTATTTCAAATAATTATTAAAGCCATTGATAAAAAATCTGGTACCTTACACCTGTCGTACAGGTTTGATATTTTATGAAATCCAATAAAATTTCCAATTGACGATAAATTCACAATATTGCGATAAGCAATGATTGTCGTGCTTCATTGTGATACTAAAATAAAAAATTCGTTAATTAGACTATAAAACCAAAAGAAAAAATTTACCATGCGAGAATGTAGAAAGTGATGAATAATGATCATATAATAAACTATAAAATTGCAACTATTTATTCGAAAATTGTATTTTTAGCAATATCACATGCCGAAGAAGATATCAATGCCATATTTATGAAATAAATAAATAAATAAATGAATGAATGAATGAATGAATGTGGTAATTCACTTTATTCAATTTAAAATACAATTTTTTGTTCTGCTAAGGCACGAATTTAAATTAAATTAACCACTTTTGCCAAATTGACATGCAACTGACTGTATAATTATAGTTTACACATTAAGATTATCTTTAATGCGACACTATTACCCAAGATTATCACTCATTAGAGAATCACCTCAGATACCACACTGTTACTATAAAATTGCAAGGGATTTCAACACAGTCCTCCGTACACCAATTCGTCACTCCGAACCTTACTTCAAAATTTGGAAACACCACGTACAAGTCCTAATCTCTAGAAAGAGAAAAAATATGGCTTTTGTTTCCCATTTCTCTCAGAAACTGGGAACGTATGAACTTTTCCTCCATTTTTTCATTCCTATCCCCAGACGATTTTATTTGTTTCGGCGGAGCAGAAAACTCTCGCGAAGGCCTGGTGCTGCTTCTATTTCTGCGTATCACAAGCTTTTGCTTTTGTTTTGATGCTTCCGAACCATCTTCTCTCATATCTTCCCCACAGACGTTGATTGAACTACGAGTAACGGACTGGTTCTATTTTATTGCTGGTCGACTTTTTCCTTCGGTAGCGGTTCTACGGTAAAGAATTGTTTTTTCTGACAACCACAAGTTTTGCAGGAAGTAATAGACGTTGTTTTTATGGGATTATAACTTTTGTGGGACGCTTTTATTCACTTGTCAAAATGCCTTCAATTTTTTTACCCCTCTTTGTTTTTGCGCGTGACCTACGTTATGGACAATATATGATTTTCTCAATAGAAAAGGTACATTGAGAGAAGGCTCCATTGAGAGTTGATCATAGAGATCGCCTTCTTTCGCAGCGGAACAGAAAAATAAAGGTATTTACGTCTCCAAAGTTCACTTTAAAACTGCTATAAATTTTTTTCAATAGTTTGAGTATGTTCTTTTTTGTGTAGTTTTCATCAATAGTTTGTGAACGTTGTTCCTTTATCAGTATTTTTTACCAATAGTTAGAAATTTTTATCTATAGTGTACAACGACCTGTACAATGGCGATAAGTTTTGTACATTAATAATAAAAGTACTGCACAAATGTATAACTTATAAAACACGCTTTGGAGAATTTAAAGGGGAAACTGTAGCTTATAATATTCGCTTTCAGAAGAGAGTTTCATCGACGCCTCTAGTATAGTGGGTAAGAACACTTGACTGACTATCTACAGGTTGCGGGTTCGAGCCCAGCAGGTTCAGAGAAATCTTTTTTTTTCTTTGCGAGTAATTTATCATCTAAAACTATAAATGTCGAATGTTTGTAATTTTATGCTTAAGGATAGCAAAGGTCATTTTGCGCTGGGACGTAAAATTTTCTGAGGAATTCAAAATTTCTTTGCTTCTAAGAAAACCAAACACCAGAATACGGTGAGCAGAAAAACTGCAGGCGTTCTGCGATACCGTTGGGAGTCGAACACTGGTTAATGATAAGACAGACAAATGCTTTGCCACCGTAAGACAGTGTCCCTCATTTTGAAACCGAACCTTCTGTTGTTTAGGAAATCAACTCCCGCACTACGATGTCGATAAACTTTTGCTTTTCGATATTCTTGATAGTTGAATCCGAATTCACCGTTCGCAAAGTGAACACGGTACCACAGTGCCACCGCAGGACTTAAGAATTCCATAAAATACTATACGGTGTCAACAGGTTATCACTGTGTCACCACAGGGCCTATTCATTCCATAAAGTACAATCAGAGAGTGAACATGTCATCACTGTGCCACCGCATGGCCTAAGCGTTCCATAAATTAAATTTCGAGAGTGAATATGTCGCCACTGTGCTACTGCAAGGGCCAAGCAATCCATAAAATACTATTCGAGAGTGAACACGTTACCGTTGTGACATCGCAGGACCTAAGCATTCCAAAAATTACTATTTGAGAGTGAACACGTTACCGATGTGCCACCACAAATACTAATAATTCCATAAAATATTATTCGAGAGTGAACATGTTATCACTGTGCCACCGCAGGGCTTAAGCATTCCATAAAATACTATTTGAGAATGAACACGTCACCACTCTGCCACCACAGGGCCTAAGCATTCCATAAAATACTATTCGAGAATAAACGCGTTACCACTATGCCACCGCAGGGCCTAAGCATTCCATAAAATGCTATTCGAGAGTGAACACGTTACCACTGTGCACCACACAACCTAAGCATCCTATAAAATACTATATGAGGGTGAACACATTACCACTGTTACACCGCATGGTCTAACTATTCCATAAAATGTTATTCAAGAGTGAACACGTTACAACGGTGCCCCAGCAGGGCCTAAGCTTTCCATAAAGTACTATTCGAGAGTGAACACGTTGCCACTGTGCCACCGCAAGGCCTAAGCTGTACATAAAATACTATTCGGGAAAAGTTGTTTTGAGCGACGAAATCAATCGTCGATGCAAAAACAGCGTGTTAAAAGCGTTCATGTTTGTTTAAAACCCACGTATAAAGTAAACAAATTCATTCCACGATGATTAATTTATACAATAAGGCTAGAAAAGTTACATATAATTTAAATAATAAATAATTCAATGAAATATATAGAAATTACCATATCCGTTTATGAATTATTTATGTGAAGATAAACAGTTATTCTAGATATCGAATTAAACATAAAATACTCATAAATTGTTGAATAAAATAAAAATATTTATTGAACGATGTTATTATTAAAAATATGTACTATACATTTATTTGTCTTTTACCTTTAATGAAAACTTTTGTCTGCTTTGCCCGATTTTATTCAATCAGTGGTTTTTTTTTTTTGGTTTTTTTTGGGCGGGCCAAACGATATAATTGAGAGAACCGTGCATAAATGTAGGCCATAAACAGAAGGTTACCCATATATATGTTAAGGTAAATTTGAATTAAAAAGTGAATAATTTATGAAATTTTTTTACATTGACCTGTTATTATTAATAATTACCAATGAAATTTGGTCTATGTAATAATTTTCAAGACGTTTAGCTTGAGATTTCCATTACGCATAATATAAATATGCATAATTAAATGTTTTGATTTAACATTTTCACCATTGTGCTAATGTTTAAATATAAAATATATTATAGTTGCAAACACAACGGAAATGTCACAATACACATACAGTTTTGACCAGTTCATTTAAAAAACAAGAAATATGAATCGTGACATAATAATGTGTAAATTATATATGCATACCTCTTCAAATATACGTTATTTCATATGAAGCAAAATCAAAAAAATGATTTAATGGTTAGATCAAATAAAAGAATGCATTTTTTATTTAAATGTAGAACATGTTAACCAAAAACAAAATTATCAATTGAGAAATGCAAATGATATATAAAGAAATATGGTTTTTGTGTTTGTCTTAATAATATGGATGTTAAATTATATATAATGTGATATTTTACTGAAATATGTTCTAATAAAGTAAATTCAATGAAATCAATCTATGCGCTGTGTTAAATTCTATACAATTTATACAGTAGTAAATATGATGAGAGGCCTTGGGTGTATTTGTGGAAACGAAATTTATGACGTCGTTAAGATTTCAAAAGTTCTCATTCAAGAATAGATATTATGAAATACAAAAAAATAAATTGAACTTTTAGAGCTCTTATTTTAAATTAAAATTATAAGTAAAAATCAGTATTTTATTTAATCCATCATTTTTTTAACTGCACTAGTGTCTACAACGGCAGATTCATTATCACAGCTTATAGATATACATAAAAATTACGTTAAAGTTGAAGTTTCAATAAATTATGCTTAATTACTCACAATGACCAAACTTCATTAGTAATTATTAATAATAACCGGTTATTGTGATTAATGTGAGTTATTTATTACATTTACCAAAAACGTGGTTATTATTAATAATAACCGGATTTATTACTTTAACCGTAACATATATGCGCGAATACTAGGCATATTAATTACAGCTTTTTGTGCGTTTATATGTGCACCAAATGTTTTATTAACATAAATATGCATGTTTTATAGCAAAATGTATTTTAAATCAAAATATCAATATCCGTGCAAGGTAATTGGGCAAAATACTATGCAGATTTAAAGTCGAAAGTTGAAAAGTTAGTGTTGTAATTCATTGCGCTTGAATCACTAATTTTATTCTTTAAGACACACTTTGTAGTCACAAACTCTGACTCACCTAAAATTTTTCCTTCCAAAATTTATTTATTTATTTACATGCTATACACAAAATTACTACAACAATCACATACACGTCAATAAATATTTTTACATGTGGGTCCCGAGAAAATAAAGATCATAAACAGCCTGAACCCGAGCACGATACGTGTAAGAAAAACATCCGCCAGGGTAAAGCGCCTGATCATCTCACCACAACTCGCCCTCCGCCCCCACCTCAATTCCACCTCCTAATTTTGAATTAATTTTGTTTTATAAACTCTCCTAAACTCCTCAAAATTTTTATTGTTTGATCCGTTTGTCCAGTTTGTGCGGAGTTTAGGGCATCTATTCAACTCATTTTTTTCTAATTTTCGGCACACAGAGATTTCTCCTTTTCCACTGAGGTCCCACATTCGTCTCATCTGATTGCTATGTTTATTCATATCAATATATTTAGAACCACATCATGCATTTTAAGCAATGCACAATAATCACATAATTTATTTATCGGTATAAT
The DNA here is from genome assembly GCA_006491805.2 of Dysdera silvatica. NCBI lineage: Eukaryota > Metazoa > Arthropoda > Arachnida > Araneae > Dysderidae > Dysdera > Dysdera silvatica. The sequence continues at coordinate 75,779,921 of QLNU02015359.1, read as the reverse complement.
ATCTGTATTTTCTAATATTACTCCCCATTCCCTATTATAATTTCCATATAAAATTTTTAACTTAGTCTTTTCAATAATATAATATTAGTTATACTCATATTACCCCACAAGCGGTTGCAATATATCAAGTGGGAATGAACAAATGCATAATATAAATGTATTAAAATCGCTTTCGCAACGGTTCTTCAAAAATAAATAAATAAATTATTTGGAACGAAAGAGGAAGCCCCGGCCGTATGACGTCATATAACAGTTTTGAATTGTATAATCGTTTTATAGAAAAAAAAAAATGTAGCCCGTTTCCAAATAAAACAAATAATCAAAAGAACTTTTAGTTCTTCGTATTTTCTTTCTTAATTAAGAAAGATAGATTTGTACACGCTCATAAAGAGTCATCTATTAAGGCCCCATGGGGAAATCCTTGGCGCGTTTGGCCCCGGGATAAAGTGAAATAGTTCTTTTATCTTTCGCTTCTGACCTGGCTGCAAGACCAGAAGAAAAGGGAAAAATAATTTTCCCTTTTTCCGTTTTTTACCTGCGGGAGGGATATATCGGGAGTGTGTGATATGATCACAGCTCACTGTTACGCCAAGGTGAGTTTCTTACACAGGAAAAGAAAAGGCTGCTCAGGGATAAAAAATCCTGGTTAACTGATGCGCCCTTTTATTGCCATCACCACTTGTAACGGGAAGAAAAAGAAGTTGATGATAGCTCAATTAGAAAGAAATTAGCAAAATTTACGCTAATTAATTTATTACTAATTTTCTACCACCTACCACAATACAAGGGTACGGGATTTTTATTTGTTAAACTCATGCCAATTTTTTGAATTTATTAATTACTATTAAACAACCAGATATGGACAATTAATCAAAAGCACTTAATGAGAGCTTTGTTCTTTTATTAAGTAGTAGCACACTTTATAAATTATATGGAATTTTTTTAACTACAATAGAATTCCGATTACCAGAATACGGACTAACAAACATGGTCCGTTGCACTTATTTTCATTATTAATATTTTTAGTAGATATTTGTTGAATATTTACAGCAAAAACGCTGAAATTTGGTTACGTGTCAATCCATTTCAAATCGCTTAAAAAACAATAAATATGTTGCTTGACAATTTTTTTTTTTTTAATTTTTATCTGTGTATTCCTTAGTATATTGAGAGTTAAAACCCGTGGGCTAATATTTTTTATGGCCAATCATTTTTTTGACGGCCATTTTTTTACAGTGGTGTGGCGCTTTTTGGGGAAAATCGCATTGTACGGAAACTAGTGAAGCTCCCTTATTTTTAAAGCTATCAGAATAATTTAAAAACTAAGTTCCTAAGCATAAAATGTTCTAAATTTTAGCTTACAAGTGATTTCTTTAAGTGGAAAGAAAATAGCTTAACATCTATGGTAAATAAAGCGTTTAAAATGCTTAAAATTCACGTTTTGAGTACTATAATTTCTATGAAGAAAATAAGACTCACCTTTGACATTTTTTTTCTGCACAGGTCCCTTATAGGACTACTTGCTGTGGGAGTTTTAAATCTGAAAGACTTCTCTGTGTTTTCGTAGAGCCTATCAAACATTACGCTAAGCCGTAAAATTGTGACATTCAACACAGAATATTTCCAAAGGGACTGGGTGTAAAATTGTGAAATTATCACAGAATAAGCTTACTTGCAGTTTAAATATAGCATATAAATTTGATGACTGAAACTTAAGTGGGTCCAGAGTTGTGGAGCGTCAAAATTAGTTAAAAATTGTACGCATTTAATTTCTGGCGGAACAAAAGAAACAGGAACAAAGAACTTCTATTTGTGTTTTCTTTTACTAAATAATATTTGTTGTTGCTTAGAATCAAAATTATTAATAAATTTAGCATCAATTCATATTTTCTTATAAACTTGTAAAGCTTGGAAAAAAATAAAAGGGTGCGTAGTCTTAAAGCTTGTCTTTGCGATATCTGAAATGTTTTACTATTCACTTTGATCTATTTAAATTATCGAAAAACTGGAACCTATGACTAAATAGAATATCTATATCTCTTTATTTACATACTTTATGTAGAAATTGATTATCCATTTAAAACTTATTAGTCATAAGTTAATCTTTGTTGCTTTTACGTTGATATCTAAAGTACTGTCTTCAGTAGTAGTTTCTTACCGTAATAAAACGGTCAAAAGATATCAATTAGAAGATAAAAAAATAACTTGAACTGGAGATCGTTTTAAGATGGTGATACACACCATACATTCTTATAAAAGCTTTTGTTCTCAAATTGTTCAAAATTATTTGATTTATTGCAGATTCTATTTTTAAATTAGAACAATTAGTCTGTTTAGTGCTATCCCTAAGGGACCCATCATGTTACGGCCTGAACTACATTGCTTCCACTCATTTTCTAGACGGACGCAAGTTTAGACATGACCCCAACACCATGCTGGCAGTTGCTTGAGAAATGTGAGCGCAGTTCTTCTTCATTTGTAGTTCGAAGTTATAAAAAGAGAATTCTACTTTTATTGTTCCCAATGTGTATTGTTTTATGAGTGTTTTTAATGATGATTAATACCATAAACAGGATTACCAATTTGTATCAAAGGAAGTGCTAAAGGTGATCGATTTAGCAGCAAGTGATCAGACACTGTTAAACTTAAGGATCTCAAAAGAAATAGAGAGTATTTCTCATTACCACAAGTATAAATATTTGGCCATATCCTATTATAGGTTCAGCAAAAAGTGATCTACTAGGTTTATATAAAAACCAGTTAAAATAGATTTCTTAAAATTATTGTTGCATAATCGACTGTTCTCAGTATCTTGGTAATACTCAATTGAACAATTGACTACCTGTTCACTGATTTTGTGGCCATCTTTTTTTTTTAGAAAAGTTCCGGAGTATACCTTGGACTTTTGCTAGCTCTCTTATCAGTCTCACGTGGTACCCTGACACAATAAATCCTTCACAGATTTCATTCTTCGACCAAGAATCCTGTAAATACTTATAATTTTTACTTTTTCGTCTTTGTTTGCCACATTGCATTTTTCCTTAAGTTTATATGTCAATATTTGATACTCATTTTGTAATGGCTCAGAGCTAAAGTTTGTGTTTTCTTCCAGGTCCTCATAAAATGATTCTTCTAAATTTCTTTTTACTGCATGTGTAATTTTAACAGCTTTTTAGTTACTGCTGAGGATCTCTGTACTTTGTTTAATTTTGTTACTTTACATACAGGTGGTGTCCAAGGAACAGCAAGCATACTGCGTCATGTAAAATTTTGTCCCCAGCTAGCTCATTTGCATCAGGGAAAAAATCAGCATCGTTTTCATAGGCCACTTTTTTAATTGGCTTTTGCACAAATATTTTTCTTGCATATGTGGGATATAGAGCTTTTCCTGGAATTAAATCATCAGGGATATTTTGTGGCTTAGACAGGTGTTCAACAAGAATTTTACTCAATCCATTTTTAACAGGTTTTTTATGTAAACCTAGCAGGTCACTACACCTTTTGCCAAACGTACGATAGAATTTGGCCAAATAGTCGTATTTATATTTATGGTAATGGAAAGTACTCTCGCTCTCTCTATTCCTTTTGAGGTCTTCAATTTAAGCAGAGTCTGATCACTTGCTGATAAATCGATCACCTTTAGTACTTCCTTTGATACAAGTTGATAATCCTGTTTGTAGAATTGTCCACCATTAAAACCATCCACAAAATAATTCACATTGGGTAAAATAAAAGCAAAATTCTTCTTCCATAACTTTGCGATACAAACGAAGACGACCTGAGCTCACATTTCTCATCAAGTGAGAGCATGGTATTGGGATCATGTCTAAACTTGCATCCATCTAAGATATGAGTGGGAACAATGTAGTTTAGGCCGTGACGTTATGGATTCCTTCGGGAGATCACTAAACAGACTAATGGTTCTAATTTAAAAATACAACCTGCAATAAAACAAATAATTTTGAACAATTTGAGAACAAAAGCTTTTATAAGAAGGTATAATGTGTATCACCATCTTAAAACGATTTCTAGTTTAAGTTTTCGTTTACTTTTAATTGTTACCTTTTGACAGTTTTATTAAAATAGGAAAGTACTACTTAAAACAGTACTTTAGATATCAACGTAAAAATAAAAAAAATTAGCTTGTGACTAAGTTCTAAATGGACAACCAATTTATACATGAAGTATGTAAATAAACAGATGTAGATATTCTATTTAGTCATAGGTTCCACTTTTCGATAATTTAAATAGATCAAAGCAAAAAGCAAAAATTTTCAGATTTCGCAAGGGCAAACCTAAAGACTGTGTATTTTTTTCAAGCTTTACAAGTTCATAAAAAATTTTGAATTGTTAATAAATTTATTAATAATTTTAATTTCAAGCAACGATAAACGTTATTTTGTAAATGAAAACACAAATAAAGACTTTTTATTCTTGTTTCTTTTATTCCGCCAGAAATTAAATGCGTTCAATTTTTAGTGAAATTTAAAGCTCCATAACTCTGGGACCACTCAAGTCTCAGTCATCAAATTTCTACGCTATATTTCAACTATAAAAAGGTTTATTCTGTGCTAATTTCATAATTTCACATCATTTAGTCTCTTTGGAGATATTCTGCGTTGAAAATCACAGTTTTACGGCTTAACGCAATGTCTTACAGGCTGTATGAAGAAAAAGGAAAAGTTCCTCAGATTTAAAACTCCCACAACAAGTATTTCTATTAGAGACGTGTGCAAAAAAGAATATTAAAGGTGAATCTTATTTTCTTCATAGAAATTACAGTGCCCAAATTGTGAATTTTAGGTATTTTAAAAGCTTTTTTTTTTACTATAGATTTCAGGCTATTTACTTGCCACTTACGAAAAATCACCTGCAAGCTAAAATTTAGAACATTTTATTCTGTGGAATTTGATTTTTAAATTATTCTGATAGCTTTATAAATAAGGGAGCTGCACTAGTTTCCATATAATGCGATTTTTCCCAAAAAGCTCTACGCCACTGTTAAAAAGTGGCCAAAAAAAAAAAAATTGGCCATGGAAAAATGTTCAACTGCGGGTTTTAACTCTCAACATTCTGAGGCACACTTAGGCAAAAAATTAGACAACGTAAATAATTTGAGCAACACCGACTGGGTGATTTGTAATGGATTGACCCTTGCTAATTTACTTCGACTTTAAAAGATAACAGTGTAAAATAGTAATATTTATTCGTCACATTCGGAGATATGTATTTACATTGTATACAACGTATTAATTGTTTTTCTTATATTTTTCAAGGTACTGCTTCATTTGGCAAGAAAAAACTATGAAGACTATGAGACTAACTATGAGAAAAAAGACAACCCTCGTAGTTCCGGGTTAGAAAAAGGGACCCTAAATATAGATGAAAAATCACTTTCCATATTACTAACGATGAACAGGCCCGTTGTAGAAAAAATGGGGGCGGGGTTATATGGATTCTGGACGGGTACCTCCATCTGTCGGCGCCTAGAGTGAAGCAACATTAAATTATTACAAATAAATTTGACACTCACGTATTAGTAGCTCAAACTAGAGCTATTTTTGTTTTGGAGAAAAAGAGACGCCGTCCTCATCCTGGATGAGGACAGCGTCTCTTTTCCTCCTAAAATAGAATGTCTCTAGTTTGAGCTACTAATACGTGGGTGTCAAATTTATTGGTAATAAAAAAAGTCCCCCACGAAAAACTCACAAAAATCTCGCCCCGGTGGCTTTGTGTGTTGACTAATATTTAGCAATTGTGTTATCCCTGTGAAGAGTAATAATACCTTTCAATATAAAATTATACAAAGGCTTAAGGAATAAGTATTTTGTAGCAGTAAAAAATAACACCTGAAGAACAGCTATCTGTTTCGTAAACCTTGACATTCTAAACTAGCTTGTGATTTAATGATCAAGGAAATTGTGGTATTGCTTATTTTGTCAATTCCTGTTTTCAGATATAAGCTTCATATAAATTAATGAACAATTGGCTTTACGGATAATTGCAGCAATTCAATATCTAGTACCCATGCGACCGGAGTTACGTTAGAAATCTATATCGTATTCCCGAGGAAGAATCACTGGCGCCCGCAGGGGGTGTTGATGGGGTTGTAACCCCCCATTGCAATGAAATTTTGTATATTTAACATAGGAATACATGAGTTGTAACTCTTTAACTCGCTCCCATGAACCTATAACCGTCCCTTATGAACTTCTTGCGTATGTCTGTGGGAAGAATGACTTAAGCTATTATAGCACCGAAAATATGTGAGTAAAGAGGAACTGCAAAAATAGATAACAATACAATATTCTTGACAATTAAATCAATTTCTTTTTGCATGCCAAACTTGTCTAAAACACCATTTTACCATGTTTGACCCAGTATACCACAGATGCTCTTGAGCCATAAAATAACCCAAACAAACAACAAAACACTAACCCTCACCCTAATCTCAATTCCATCAAACGTTCCATATCTTTTTAGAAATTCACTATGCTTGACATTTTCGAAGGTATTTTTTTCCTTGAGTATTGCAATATCTATATTTTAAAGCTTTTGTCTAATTTAATATTGTTATGTTTTGGTGATGATGGATAGAGGTCATTATCCAGAGGTCAAATAGCCCTCAGTTTGTTTTTTTATTCCTGAAGGAGGCAGACGTGGCTGTGCTTTATTACGCAATTGCCAGTGACAAAATAAATTAGTCAACTAAGTACATTTGTGTAATTTTTCTCAATTGTTTTACGCAGTTCATCGTAATTTTATTTATAACTATTTGCAGTTGACGTTTTCTACCATTTGTGAATGGTCTATTTTACATTCAGGTATGAATTTGCCATGAAGCTGTATTTCTTTTTTTTTTTGCTTCTTTTATCCAAATTCAAAAGTGCTTTTTCATATTTTCTGAAATCGGAAAAAGAGCTTGTTTTATTTTTCTGAATTGGATATTTCATAGAAAGGATATCGTTGAAAATAGTTGTGCGGCTTGCATTTGTTCTTCGTCCCCCGAGGCTTTTACAGTAAGTGCCGTACATCTCAAAATAATTTGAGTGAAGCAGCGTTTATGTGGTTTATTTAAAACGTATTTACTGAATTATTTTGCAGCGCGTAAATAGCCACATGAAAATAGATGATATCTAACAAAAAAAAAAGGACGACAAACCTCAAATAAGGGTAAATAATAATAGTGAATAGAAAATACCGAGTAAATAATATTAATAATAATATAAAAACACTTAGTAAATAATAATAAAAATAATATAGAATACACAGTAAATAATAATAGAGAACACACAGTAAATAATAATAGAGAACACACAGTAAATAATAATATAAATAATAATAATACATAAATAATAATAAGTAATATAGAATACCCAGAGAAATACCCAGTAAATAATAATAGAGAACATACAGTAAATGATAATAGAGAACAAACAGTAAATAATAATATTAGGGAACACACGGTAAATGATAATATCAGAGAACACTCAGTAGCTTATATAATAATTCCCAATATCTTGTAAATAAAAATAAAATACAAAGTAGCATTGGAGAAATTTACATACAAAAGGTTAAACACTGGTAAAATAGCAAACGAAAAAGATCACCCACCTTATCTCAGAAACTGCAGACCCAATAGCGAAACTTTAAATAATACATACCACACCTGCATCGTCATTCCATATATTCACGGCATTTCCGAAACAATCTCTTGCATCCTCAAGGAAGCAAATATCAAAACATTCTATTCCCCTGTCACAACACTTCGCAAACAACTTACAAAAGTTAAAGACCCAGTTCCGCCAGAAGACCTCACAGGCGCCATATACCAAATACCATGCAAAGACTGCAACAAACATTACATAGGACAAACAAAAAGAATGATCAAAACAAGAAAAAAAGAACACAAACAAGCACTCGCGAAAGGAGACATAGCCTCACGTCTGGCAGAACACGCTTTACAACACGGACACGAACCCGACTGGGACTCAACAAAAATACTACACTGATATATCTCAACCAAACATAGACGACTCTTCTTAGAGTCTTGAGAAACTTATAAACTGTATAAGAAAGCCATAAATACATAACAGCCACTTCCAAAAAAATACTAACAACTCTTACTCTAAAATATATAGGAACCCTCTAACATTAGGTGCCTGGCAGTACAAGTTCCTCATTAGTTCCCATTTGGTTTTTCCACTTCTGGGTCTTTTTCCATTCTGAGGTACTGCCCTGATAAAGGATTTTTCAAGAAATTACACGTATAAAAAGAGGCAGAAACGTAACATCGTCATCATTTCTGATGCAGGACTGCTGCCGATGCGTTTGAAAACTTGGGTGATCTTTTTCATTTCTTATTTCACCGGTGTTTAACCATTTGTATGTAAACCTTGTAATTAATAATGGGAAAATTTTAGTCATAGGCTAGAATGCAAAGGACAAGGAAACGTAGAAAAACCAAAACTAGGTAAAAGGGAAAGTAGAAGAAAATTAAAGATAAAATAATTGAAGAAAGAAGAAATTAAATGAAAATTAAAAAAAGTGAACATAAAAAAAGTGATGAAGAAAATAAAATATGAAGAAAGAAAAAGGTGAAGACGACGTAAGAAAATGCTTCGATTAATGTTCTTTGCAGATTTTTTCGAAAAATGCAAATGATTAGCCTCCCAGCAGAGCAAAGAACGCTTACTCAGAGATC
>QLNU02015359.1:75735514-75761923 GCA_006491805.2 Dysdera silvatica | reverse complement strand
ATTAACGCATATGCGGTACCAGTGCTCACCTACTCCTTCGGGATCATCAAATGGTCCAACACTGAACTAGAACAACTCCAGCGGAAAATGAGAACCATCCAGAGAAGAGCCGGACAACTACACCCTGCAACGGCAATTGAACGGCAAACACTACCCCGGGAAGAAGGAGGACGCGGACAAGCGGACCTCAAAGACTTACATGACAAGCAGATCCAGAGCATGAGGCAATACTTCCAGTTGAAGAGTCCCCGATCGCCACTCATCCAAGCCATAATACAAGCAGATGCAAATTACACGCCACTAAACCTGTGTAGTACCGAAGAGCGTGTCCTGGAAACAGCCAACGAACAGAAACTGAGAACTTGGGCCGGAAAACCATTACATGGCAGGCACTACAATGACCTGCAACAACCACACGTTGACAAAAAGGCATCAAATTCTTGGCTGGCCAAAGGCACTCTCCAGCCAGAGACAGAAGGATTCATGCTAGCCATCCAAGACCAAGTGATCGCAACAAGGAACAATCAGAAATTCATCCAGAGAAAAGACATAGAAAGCGACAAATGCAGACACTGTCATGCGGCATCGGAGACAATCCAACACGTGATGGCAGGATGCAAGATCCTTGCGCAGTCAGACTACAAACATAGACACGATCAAGTAGCGAAAATAGTCCACCAGAAATTGGCAGCGAATGCTGGCTTTCTGACAGAAAAATGCCCGTACTACAAATATGAGCCAGAGACCGTGCATGAGAACGAAACACACAAGCTTTACTGGGATAGAGCAATCATAACAGACAAGACAGTCCCACATAACCGTCCTGACATAACCCTCGTCGATAAATCGAATAAGACCACGTACTTAATCGACATAGCAGTACCCAACACCAATAACATACAGACAACCTACACAACGAAAATCACCAAGTACCAAGATCTCAGACATGAAGTACGAGATATATGGGGTATGGAAAAGATCCTCATCATCCCGTTAGTCATCTCAGCAACAGGGATAGTACCAAAAACGCTTGCGACGAATTTGGAGATACTCAACATTGACCCAAACACCTACATTGAAATACAAAAAGCCACAATCCTAAACACGTGTCACATTGTCAGGAAGTTTCTAGACATGGCACATTAAGAAGTGATGTAAAAAGAGGCTTGGGAACATGGCGCTCTGCCCGTCCCAAAGCCTGTTTCCGCCAAGAATGGGCGAGGAAAACTTTTTTTTTATATACATACATATTCCTTATACGCACATGTGCATGTCCAATAAGTTATAAACCTTTAATTGAAAATGTATACTATGTTATAAATCATTTTGGTTTTTAAGCTACAGGGCATCTTTAATTAGTTTCTACGAGGATGTACTATATTAAATGTAGAGATGGTATGGACGGCTTCAGGATGGATCGAACCTCATTTAATAGGTTAGATTATATTCCTATGAAGGTACCCGAAGTAGTTTAATTAAATTGAAAAGTTTCTACGCATCGTTCACTCACTGCATGGAATTTGGTGGCCTCACTGCATTGGCAGTATATCCGTATGCGAAATAAATCAAGCGAGAGTTCGCATTGAGTTTGTATCAAATTCGAGAGGACTCTAATAAAGATAATCTCTCAAATAAAGAAGAAGATTGATGAAAATTGATAAATAGCCAATGAAATAATGTTACAAATATAAGTTTTGGCATTTCGACTAGCGAAAGCTGAATGGCAAAAAATTTGTGTAATAACCTTCAACTTAGAAAGCTGTGCTAGTATATTATGAATTCAACCACATTTTAGTAGCTATAGAAAGCTATTTAAACAAATTAATAATTAATGTAAATTCCTAAGTTTAAGTAGTTTGCTTAGTTAAATGCAAGTTTCTGAAGTAGTTACGTAGTTTAGGATTAGTTAAATTTAACTTTCTCAGCTAATTGTGTAGTTTACGTGGTTATTTTTAAATAGTGAACATCTCATTTAACTTTGGTAAAACCGCTCAAGGAAGCAAACTAGATGAGTGTGGAAAAGTCTACGTTGAAAATTAAATGAGATGGTAAAAATGAATAAACATGTAAACAAATAAAGATTGGAAATGGGTGATTCTAGTCATTTTGTTTCTAAACATCCTAGAACTGTTTGGTGGATTTTATTACGCGTTACATTAACGAAAAGCCGAGTTAAATATTAGTTGAACCCAAGTTTAACAACTTCTATTTTTAGTTTTAGCCACTGAACTATCAGGGTGCAGTTTAGAATGTGAGAGTTAAAATTATAAAAGTGAAGTGGTTGCACGTTGGTCACATTGTACTGACCATACGGATTTTTCTCCTTTATATGAGGATGTAAGATATTATTACCCTTCACAGGGATAACACAATTGCCAAATAATGTTCACTCAGAATACATTTTAAAGGAGAAAAATCCGTTTTTTCTTGTTCTCATTCGTCTAGTAGGTCAATACACCGCGGGCTCAACGCGGGGACCCTGGTTCGAGTCCAGGATGAGGACGGCGCCTCTTTTTCTCCAAAAACGAAAAAGCTCTAGCTTGAGCTAAATATACGTGGGTGGCAAACATTATTGTATAATAAATCCCCCCACGAAAAACTCACAAAAATTTCGCCCCGGAGGCTTTTCTGTGTTGACCATTACTTGGTAAATCCCTGTGAAGGGTAATAATATCTTACAGCCTTATATAAGAAGGAAAAGAGCCTTTGTTTTTTTTCCTCGTTTATCTAGTAGGTCAAGACACCGCGGGCTCAACGCGGGGACCCTGGTTCGAATCCAGGATGAGGACGGCGCCACTTTTTCTCCAAAAAAAATATACGTCGATGGCAAATATTGTTGTATAAAATTTATTTCAATAAAATTGAATTTGATTTATTATATATTACTAAGAGATAATACTTCGGTTAATGTTTTTTTCAATTTATGAGTTTGTTTTTCAACATATTTATTGTCAATACAAAAGTTTTTGGCGTATATTGAATGTAGCAATTTTATGTCTTTATCACAGGTTTTGGAGCGAACGAGTAGGAAGGAGCATCAAAAAGCAAACTTGGGGCGGCAGAATGATAATTTCCGCCCGTGTGCGCACATATGTACGTACGTACAGAGAAAATCTATTCCTAGACCCCAAGGCCCCTCCCCCTTTAATTTTTAAAACTCTACGTCTATGCTGATCCACAGGGGACTGGGGAACAGGGGACTGGATAAAGTTTTCCCTTCTCTAACGGATGGGCTCACGAAAACTGTACCCCTTATAAAGGCATAGGAAAATTTACGTGTCTTAAATACACTCTGTGAAAATGTTTCTAGTAATTTTTTCTGCCGAAGGCATATTATGTATACTTTATAATTTTTTTACCCTGAGTTTTCTATTTGAAAGACAACATATTAACTTTGTCCCAGGGTTGGAGAAAAGTAGATAATTTGACTTTTCTCCTTTAAAAAGTTTTGTTTTAAATTTCGGTAATAAAAATAATATCATACAATAATTTCTGCCACCCACGTATATATTATGGCTCGAACCAGAGCTTGTTTTCGTTTTGGAGAAAAAGGAGACGCCTTCCCCATCCTGGATTCAAACTAGGGTCCCTCCGTTTAGCCCGGAGTGTCTTAGACCGCTAAATGAAGGAGGACAGGAAACAACGCTCTCTTTCTCCGTATATAAGGATGTAAGATATTATTACCCTTCACAGGGATAACACAATTGCCAAATAATGGTCAACACAGAAAAGCCTCCGGGGCGAGATTTTTGTGAGTTTTTCGTGGGGGAATTTATTATACAATAATTTTTGCCACCCACGTATATATATAGCTCAAACTAGAGCTTTTTTCTTTTTGGAGAAAAAGAGACGCTTTCCCCGTCCTCGATTCGAACCAGGGTCCCTCCGTTTAGCCCGGTGTGTTTTGGACTGATAGACGAACGAGGACCGGAAACAACGCTCTCTTTCTCTGTATATAAGTTATTATTACCCTTCTTATACGGACTTCTTATACTTCTTCTTCTTCCTGTCCTCTTTCGTCTAGCGGTCTAAGACACTCATGAAGCATCATGTCTGATCACTTACACTCATTCATGGCCATTGTGCATTCCGACGGACTTGGACAATTTAAGCATGATAATGTGACATCCCAGACATCAAGAGTTGCTACCGAGTGGATCCAAGAACATTCTTCTGACTTTAGATACTTCCATTGGCCACCTAAATCGCCGGACATGAACATTATCGTACATATCGGGATGCCTTGCAACGTGCTGTTCAGAAGAGATCTCCACAACATCGCCCTCCTATGGATTTGTGGACTGCCCTGCAGGATTCCTTGGCACATTAGTGGAGTCCATGCCACGTCGTATTGCGGCACTTCTGAGTGCCCGGGGGGAACTCACCATATTAGGTAAGTGTACTAGTTTTCTGGCACTGAATGTAAATATTCTAGTTCTTTTCATCTTTCATGTAAATAGCACAGTAACTTCTGTTATAAATAGTGTTTATATTACATATTTCAATTGAATATAATATTTTCATTTTAATCCAATGATACCACCTTTCTTCTTCCCACTATTAATCATTCATCAATGCCCACCCTTTTCTCCATATTATTCAAACAAAATATATATTTTTTAAAAATAAACGTCCTCGGAGGATTTTCGGTTCTTCTGTTTGAACTATCTATTTGATAATTGCGCTATTTCGAAAATAATAATAAATCTTATACTTGTACATATCGTTAATTAAAATCAAGTTTCGTCTGTTTTTAATTTTATAAAATGTTACTAAATTAAGGTTTAAGATATTTTGAAATTTTAGGACATTTTAGAATTTCTAAAATATGTTAAAGTTTTAAAGATAGTTTACAATTTTTAAGACATTTTAATCCCTTATTAAAAAATTTAATAATACTTATTAATGAAATTTTGTGAAGTTTTTAATTAAACAAAATTATATATTTCACAAAAACTTATTATTCTAATTTAACTAGAGTTTTTATATCCTGGTCCAATTGTAGAATCCAATTTATGATGGGCGATTATAAAATCAGTATTCTGTTTAACTAAATATATGGCATCTATCGTTATTATTATTATGCCAAATATTCGGTATATTCCTTATACATACATTAGTTGAACCCCTCTCATCCGAAATAAAGAGGCAGTCCAATAATTTCTGCCCCCCACGTATAGATTATAGCTCAAACTAGAGGTATTTTTCGTTTTGGAGAAAAAGAGACGCTTTCCCTATCCTGAACTCGAACCAACGTCCCTCCTTTTAGCCTGAAGTGTCTTGGACCGCTAGACGAATGAGAACAAGAAACAGCGCTGTCCTTCTCCGTATATATATATATATACCTGCGGTGCGAAAAAAAGCTCTGGTTTGAGCTATACGTATAAGTGGGTGGCAGAAATTATTGTATAATAAATTCCCCACGAAACACTCACAAAAATCTGGCCCCTAGAGGCTTTTCTGTGTTGACCATATTTGAATTGTGTTATCCTTGCGAAGGGTAATAATTCTTACAAATAAATAATATCGTTAATGATTTATAATATGTTTCTTTGACGTTCACAGCAGTAAAATTTCAGCTATATGGGCTACTTATTCATCACACTCTATTATTAAAATGAAATTAAATGATCGGCTTTGAGCTACTTTCCCCATATACATGTCGTGATGGTTTTATTGGGGAGGGGAGTGGATGGTGAATAATGGAGATTATCCACTGTCTAAAGTCAAGTGAGGACTAGGCCATCATCCCTCAGACCGGTGCGCCCTCTTGGGCGTGGGACTCGCCCTCCAGGGCAAGCACTCACGCAGTTCGAAAATCCAAGTTTGAGAAAAGTCCCAAAAAGTGCCCTTTCAAAGGCACCGGTCCACCCCGCCTGAAGTCGCACTTCGTCACTGCCTTTGTCTTTACTACGAATAGAGTAAAACTTCACGCTTCTGAAAAAACATGATCTGCCAGAAATCTGACATGATCTATTAGATATTATTAAACTTCTCAGGAATAAACAATTGCTGAGTTTGGGCAGACAATTAGGCAGGTTTTTTCTTTTTGAGAGGTTTGGGGAATTTATTACAATAATTTTCGTCATCCCGTATAAGTGACTCAAGCTAGAGCTTTCTGTTTTAGGATTAGGAGAAAAAGAAACGCCGTTCATATCCTGGATTCGAACCAGGGTCCTTCCGTTGAGCCCGGAGTGTCTTGACCGCTAGACGAACGAGGACAGGAATGACACTCTCTCTCTCTGTATATATAAGGATGTAAGCTATTATTACCCTTCTCAGGGATAACACAATTGCCAAATAATGGTCAACACACAAAGCAAACGGGGTGAGTTTGGCTTTATGTGTTGAACAATATTTAGAAATTATGTTATCCCTGAGAAGGGTAATAATATCTTACATCCTTATATACGGAGAAAAAAAGTCTTGTACCTGTCCTCGTTCGTCTAGAGGTCAAGACACTCCGAGCTTAAAGGAGGGACCTGGTTCGAATCCGGGCTGAGGACGGCATCTCGTTTTCTCTTAAAACATAATTCTCTAGCTTGATACGGAGGTACCAAAATTTTTGTTTAATAAATTCCCCTGCGAACACTTCCAAAAAACTCACCCCGGTGGCTTTGTGTGTTGACCATTAAAGCGTTTTGAACCTCAATTACAGTTTCTACAGTTGTGTAAAATGTTGTGCAATAAAATTTTTAAAACAGCAAAATTCTTCAAAATTTTATTTTGAGAAAAAATAAAACTAAAAATATTTTCCAGGGGAAGAGTGATTATATTGTTCGGAGATCCCTGGACCCCAGCTGGCCACAGTCATGCTAAAATATATTACTATACGACCGCGATGTTTCAATAAGTCATATTTATTTTTATATTTATTTTTGTTTGGGGGGAGGGGGAAGATATGACAAAAATTGATTCTTCGTCTTTCCTACTTCTGATAATTTAGACCGGACAAACTGGATAATATAGACAGATCTGGATCAGCGTATCAAACATCTTATTGCTGGAACCGATGATGTTATGTTAATTCGCATTTATATAACTTCAGCAAAATTATATAACATCATGTAATAGCATGCGCATTGATATAACGTCATCGATGCGCTTTAATATAGAATCATCAATTATTAATTTTGGCATACATTTTTTCGATTAACATGTTAATATATGTCACTAGACTAATACTGCACATTAGGGTAGGCCGAAAAAAAAATTTGTATTCATTATACCGCGGAAAATTTGCTCTTAGTCAATACAAAAATTCAAAATTTAGAACAGGTTGATAACTTCTGCTCTCGCATCGCCATCAAAATTTACAAAAAATTAAAAATTTTCAATGCTTTGAGAAAAAAATTATTCGATATATCGCGGAAAATCAATAAATTGTGAAATATGCATGATTTTATTATTTGATTAAAATGAAGGAAATTTGATTTGCAATTTTTTTTTCTCAAATCATTGAAAATGTGTTAATTTTTGTAAATTTCGTAAAAGATGCGCAAACGAAGATATCAACCGATTTTCAATGCTCTCTTTATTTTGTTTGTGTTGACTAGGAGCAAGTTTTCAGCAGTATAGCGAATCAAAATTTTTTTTTTCTCAAAATATAGAAATGTGTATATTTTTGTAAATTTTGAAGGCGATGCACGAATGGAAGATATCAACCGATTTTGAAGTTTTTTCTTTATGTTGTTTGTATTGTCTAGTATCAAATTTTCCGCGGTATAACAAATCAAAAAATTTTTTTTTCGACCTACCCTATTCAACATATCAAAAATCCAAAATCTGCTATTAGAAACCGTAATAGCGGTAATATAATAAGAATACTGACTATAATTATAAACATAACTGCAATTAATTTTTGATACATTCGGATCTAATTAAACTTCCACATTTACGAACCCACTTTCCTTTCCTTTCTTTTCTAATCAAATGACAGGAAAAGGGAAGTTTTATTTTAGCATTTTGAGCAAAATTTTCAGCTAAAAGAAAAAGAAAATTCTTAAAATTACTGAAACTCTTAAAATGTGCGTTGATTCTGAAAATTCACCGTTTCTGTGTATTTCCATGCGCTGACGTTAAAAAGGCTAAAATATGCAATTGCATACGTATGAGATTCGGGACCTAAGTATTATTTATTTCAGGTTCACTGCTTATGGTTTTGCGGTATTATAAAGGGGAATAAGCTTATTTGTACAAATAGAATAGAATCTTTATCTAAGCTTCCATTTGATTTAATTAGTTACAGGAAAGAAAACATAGTATATATTTTGTTATGTGTGCCCCAGGAACATTTTTGTCATGCCCTAAAAATCCCTATTACGCAGTAACAAGTAGTTATATTTGTGGCCATTGTTCTAAAAAAATGAAATGATATGCTCTTGACAGTTGCGGAGAAACCGAGTACGATACAATTAAATTAAAGGTGTTCTGCAAATGACATATGATTCACTTCAAAATATGGCGACGAAAACAAATTAGTCAATTTTTGTACCTCAACATGCTGACGCAGATGTTACGGAGCAAAACTGATACCCACGCACGTCGTAAACACGTCAAACGATAGCTTATATAAGAATTAAAAGTCATTTCTGCACTTGCATGTCGTTTTTCTCGTACGACAGAACAAAAATCCACCAAATTTACTCGCATTTCCCAAATCGAAATTCCTTGTCAAATCCTTTGATGGCATATCATCTGCTTTGCTCTGCGAATGAAGACTTACTGACGAAAACAACTTAAATTACATTACAACGATGACAGATGCGACTTCATGAGATGGATATTGAGCCAGAGCCGTCGCCAGGATGAGGTTATAAGGTGCTGAGCCCCCTAGAAAAGTAGATCTTATACATATAATGTTTTTTTTTTTTACATAGGTTTGAGTCTTCATATACTTTATAATAAGGATTGGGGAAATTATAGAGAGGTATACTAAATCTATTTCGTAATGCAAAACTTACGTTATAAAATTTATTTATTAACATTAAATATATTAGTCTGCTTATATATTTAGTATTATTAAATATATTAATAAAATACATCAAAACATTCACGAATTTTAAGCCCCTCTGTAGCTTTCTGAGACCCCCTGTAACTTTCATAGCCCTCCCTGTAATAAACGTCTAGCTACAGGGCTGTATCGAGCTCGTATCTGCACACCAATACAGCCAATTCCCTCTTCAATCCTTGTTTATTGTTGAAACACTGGCGTACGGAGGGGTGGGGGGGTTTCTGAGGGTTATAACTCCCAGAAAGCAACCTGCGTATGCCAGTGGCAAAATTGCGATGCAATTTTGTATATGTGCATATTAATATATAGATTTGTACCTCTATAACTTACCCAATTTCAAGCCTGTATCTCTCTTTATGATCTGTCTGCATACGCCCATGCTTGTGACAGATTTTCTTTTGCTCCATGCAAGCTATAAAACTGGCAGCACATTTCTCACTTCCAATTTTCGTTGTCGCATTTGTTGAAAGGAATACTAGATGCTATACCACCTATTTATTAATTTTTATTGACTCTTAAGTAGTTAAAACATAAAATAAGATCAAGCCCTGTTACAGCAACGTTTAAGAGACAACTGAAGTTTTGGCGCTGTAAACAATAAATAATTATAGAAAAACAAACCACAAGAGGACCAGAATATTGACGCAATAATAAGTTTAATCTCGATAGCTCTAGTTTTAAATTCTTTTGTATCCTACGTATCTAATATCCTCAGGCCTCGTATCCATTTAAATGGATGTTCGTTTTCCATCGTTTTCGCTAAAAGTTATCAAATGTTCTCAAATGTTATCAAAAAGTATTTAACGGTATCAAAATTGGCTTGGTATAATATATTATTATACTGATAAACAGTAGTTTTACTAACTATTTAAAAAAATCATGCACATATGTGCTCGGGTCTGAGGAGGTTATGATCATCTCATTTATTGTCAGTTATCTCGAGTTCAAAGGGATGATTTTAAACAGTGTAGCTTCCCAAGAAACTCCACTTCAAGCCTCTGTCTTTTCTTTCATTTGCATAAATTAAAACCCATATCTCTACAACCTACACACCTAAAACTATCTCTCTCTCCCTTAGGACAATTATTTATTATTATTATTATTATTATTATTCATTCCGAAAAAATACCCTACGTGCTATTGAAACGGCTGTCAATATATTACAATTTAACTGCAGTAATTCGTATTTTTTATATTATTTATATAATTTCGAGCATTGTATGACTATCTGACTTAATTTCGTACTTTGTCTAGAAAGTATGTAATTGAATGACTGAAATAAATCTAAATGCCTAGGCGAATTATGTAAAATATTAAAATAAAATAGATATTTCATACTTTGCCTAAAAAGTCCAGGCATTCTGTACATATACATTTTGCAATTGCTAATACACAATGAAGATATCATGAATTTAAAATATTGGAGATGTATTTGCATAAATTATTCTTCTATAGAAACATAAACATAAAATTTCATCAGATCTTCGAAACGTGAACTTTTAAACTTATATTAAATTTTTCTGCAAATTCTTACATCGCGTTTTCTGGAATTTCTCTCTCTTTAAAATTTTAAGAACTTAAAGAAGACGTGTATAACTAAACAAATCGCAATCGAATTGTTTGTTAGAAGTAAGAAATAAATTAATAAATAAAATGATATTCTAAGAAGCGAGCTGAGAAAATATAAAATGAAAATCTGCTTTTTGGATAATGAATTCGGCGTTCGGAAAGCATTTATTTTTTCCCATCTTTAACGAAGATGGAAAAAGAAAATAACACACAAAAATGCGTTTAAGCAAATGCAATATTTTCTTCCCACGTATTAGTGAAATTAGATTTTGATCTTCCTAACGACAACAATAAAATTTGCGGAGCTTCTGGCAAAGCGAATTATTGCACGTGAGAAGAAATAAAACGCAAGTCCCATGAACTGAACATCCAGGTTAATTTCATAAAAATTCCATTATAATTAATTCAGTAATTGTTTTAGTTTATTACTCGATTTCAAAATATAATCAAATTTTCACCAGAATTAAGCTAAAGCAAGCCGATTGAAACCGATCATGTCGATTGGTGATCTTTATCTGTCCGGTGTTGGAGCAAACAGTAGACTGGAAAGTTTTCATTTAAAGTCATAATGATCCAGTTCTTATGCCAGTGAGGTTTATTATCAATGTCCGTAAGTGGCCATTAGGCCGAATTAAGTTGTATAGATCCTTATGTTTTAATTACTTGCTTAAATATATGGGATCATCAAATTATCATACTGATGATCAATTTCAACTTGTTTGTTATACGGCGATTGCTCCGTGTATATGATAAAAATGTGAGGCTTTGTTCTCTATAAGGCCCTCCTTTGATCGAAAAGCATTTTTTCGGTCTCAACCTGAAATACGAGTAATTATCACAGTAAGTTTGAGCTTGTGTGGGGACCTTGGATGAAATGAGAGAGGTCTAAATCCATATATCCCAGTAAAATGAATAAATAGGTCACTCACAATTGCTCAAAATCAGCAAAAAATGGCTTCCCACAACCAGGAATGTGTAGAGGAAGTTTTGGAAATATACGAGGGCTGTTGCGGACTGGACCTAAAAGCGCTAGTACACAAAGGGTTTTCGCTAGCAGACAAGGAATTTCGCTACAGACAAAGGGTTTCGCTACAGACAAAGGGTTAAACAGACAAATAAATAATAACAGACAAAGGGTTAAACGAACAAATATATAATAACGGGCAAATATATAATAACAGACAAATATGTAATATAAGGAGTTATAACGGGCAAAGAGTTAAAAGGCATAGCAGACGAGATTCAAAAACGCTAGCAGACAAAGTAATATTTTTGACATATTGTCTAACGTTTAACACTAGAACCGCAGCACTTTCGTTATACCTAGAACCGCGGCTGCTGTCATTTTGACGGCCCTTGAATATTGTTTAAAAAACCATAATTAAATAAATACAATTTTGTTTTTGTTTGCTTATAACCACAGTTCTCTGAAACATATTTTTGTTATGGTATTATTACCCTCCGCAGGGATAACACAATTGCCAAATATGGTCAACACAAGAAAGCCTCCGGGGCGAGATTTTTGTAAGTTTTTCGTGGGGGAATTTATTATACAATAAGACGTGGGTGGCAAAAATTATAGTATAAACATATTTTTGTAAAACTTTATATACGCCATTAGAAACATGTTATAGGGAAAATCAATAATTTTCAGCGTCAAAACAGGAAAGGTTTAGAAGATATTTCAGTTTAAACTTCGCAAGCGGTCAATTTGACTGCAGCCGCGGTTCTAGTGTTAAAGGCCCGACTTCTTCAGTGGCTCAGAAGGTCAACTGACCACCTGATATACTGACCAATTCGCCATTGAATAGGAGTGAACCTTTCCTTTAGCAAATAAAATTCAAAACTCACTACGATTGTCCAAAAATGCACCCTGTGGACATAAAATTATTTGAAAAATTAGAATAGATTGGACATCGCCCCCCACCCCAAAAAAAAAGTCTAACTTTAATTTAAAGATACCCGATTTAGCGATGTTTTCCATTATTTAACGATTACTTTTATTGGTCCGGTCTGAGTAACAGTGAGTCCAGCGCTGCATTGTTCACGATTTAATGTTTGTCTTCCTTGATTTGCCGATAATATTTCGTCATTTTTTAGCTTGAATCTGCAAGTAGAATTTCAGTTAGAAAGTTGTCGTCAGAAAATCAATTGCGTTCGCTCAAAAGAAGCGATTGCTGTTTTACAATACGTGAAGAAGTATTTACTGCGTGTTAATTTCAACTCTCATCTTTTTGATGTATTTGAAAAAATCGAAAAAGAGTAACGTTAAATGCTAACTCTAAAGAAAAAGTCAAAACAAACGTCGATAAAAGATCTCTTTTCGAAGTTGTAATTACGTACGTACTTGTATCTTGTGTTTATTAAAATTAACACATAGTCTTTAGAAAGTTGTAAAACATTTTTATAATTTTCTTTTTTGATAATTTTTTATTTCAATTCCGATCAATAACACATGCAGGATTTTTGCTTGGGGTGAGGGCCGGAAATATTATTATTTTTTTATCATAAAGGAGAAGGTGGTATTATGAGCCCCATTTGATTTTTAATTTTTTAAAACTTGATTTAAAAGTTTTTTGTGAAAATTTTTATGATAAATTTAACTACCGCTATTCATAGAATTGCTGCTAAAATATAAAACGTTTCGAATAAATTTAAGGATATGAAAAAAAATTAAAACCAAATCAAGCTATTTTGTGGTAAAAAGTTTCGTGCTGGTAATATGAGCCCCTAGGAAAAATAAATGAAATAACTGGTTTAGAAAACTCTATGACAAATTTATTTAAACAAACAATATTTTATTCACATAGCACTTGAAGCAAGTGGCCTCTGAAATAAATGTTGAAACCACCCTGTTGTGTATATAATGTGAACCCCTTAAAATTTGGGGGACATTTTCAACTCTCGCCACATTGTAATTTGAACAAGCATAACTAATCCTTGTTACGAGCAAAATTACATAGTATCTACACATAAACAATCTTTTAAACATGCTTCATCCAATGCAATAATGAACTAGGATGAATTTAAATGATAAAGTACTGCAAATAAAAGCAAAATACTTACCTTTCGAAGTTTTTCAGAACGAGAAAACAAAAACAACAGCTTCACTCACAAACTATCAGCTAAAACTGAACGCTCTGGCGACAAAAGACGCTATTAAATTAGTAATTCAAGTCGTTACCGCCAAGTTCAGTGCTTTGTATTAAAATATATTGAGGCGGGATCCTTAATATATGCATGGCCTATCATAGCACTTTTTCCTCTAATAGTTGCTACTTTTGATGTGTAAGATAATATTACCCTTTTCAACGTGGGTGTCAAATTTTGGTAACAGTAATACTTTTAACGAATTCTACATATAAATCTTCAGCCCAAGGAAGGGTCTGGAAGCAATCCCCTCCATAGGTAAAAAGACCTATAGATAGGTAATCTATAGTAGATAAAACTTTTCCCCTCGATTTAACAAATTCCAGAATTTAACGATTATTATCACTAATCCCATGAAAATCGTTAAATCGGGATTGGACTATATTATAAAAAAATAAGTTGCACTCAAAATACATTCCAGCAACAAATTCTCCCTTATTATTTAGCAATTCTTAGTCACTCTTTTCCCATTCTAAATAATTCTAATCGAACTTTTCCATGTCAAATTACAGGATGTCTATAATTAGGGTTCCCTTATTCAGAACTGTCTACAGCCGAAACTATTCATCAAAAAATTCTAAAACTTTGGGTACCCCCTTAATGAAGGGATAGGAAAGACATTAGCTGAAAAAATTTTAATTTCAAAAATCACTATTTGTGACGTTTTACTATAATATCAACCAAAGCACACATGAAAATTTTTGCAGCCACGTAACTTATCAATTTTTGCACTAGAAAAGATTGAAGCATTCAACGAAGAATTGTTTTCAGTGTCCTCACCACCACTCAAAATGACTGAGTTTACAAAAACAGTTTTGTCCAAACGGCGATTCTTCAACGGCAGCTTTGCGAAAATTTTGGAGTTTGTAGGGTCTTCAAAGAGATCCATTCACTTTTAAAAGACTCCAAAAATTGATAATGAAATAGAATAGTAGCAGCAGGATCGTTGGATGTTCGTCCTGGAAGAGGCTGAAAGCCCGCGTCTACGGAAGTTGTAGAAGAGATTGCGGTTCAAGTGGAAGAGTTTCAAACTTTATGGGCAATAGTTGTGTTCTCTCTGCCGTATAAAAGGTAGATAGGCCATTTTCTACTGTCCATAAGATCCTCTGAAATGCGTTGATCCTCTGTAAACGTGAGCCTCACGTTTGGGCCATGAATCCTTCAATTGCATAAATTTGGCCATGGGATGTTACTTTGGATCGTAGTGAGTGGTGGAATCCTTTTCAATATGGTTCTAGGCTGGAAAGGCAAATTTTCCAAATTTTGTTCCATGGTTAACTGATGTGGATGCAAATAATATCATCCCTGTAGTCATTTTTCGACATTCATTCATTCGACCAAAGTTGTTTCTTTCGATGCCCTTCACCTATTACGCCTGCTTGATAATCCCCAATTGTGTTCAGAATGGTAAAACAATCGTTATCCATAATGCTGATGATCAAATGACAACACTACTTGGGGCCAGGGAGAGAGACGTAGGATTTATCCTCTGGTAGCCAAAATGTGACACAACTTGCGGGTTTCGCTGAAACACAGATGCGGACACTACCGTAACTAATAAGTTACTTTATTTGTATTGGAGAATATGCAAAAACGAAATCAGTAAAACGTCGCCGTATACCACGAATCGTCAATAGAATCCTACACATTTGGTGAAACTTTCGCTTCCACAAGAACGGATGGGGTTCAAAGATGGGATCGGAGCGACAGGAGGATGTCCTCACGGCCTGGTCTCTCGACTCTCCCTCTTTCACGCCGAAGATATCTCGCTACTTTTGCATCCCCTTTCTTCAGAAATTCCTAAGAGGGGTCTTTTTAGTGTTCTGCTGGGATGGGGTGTTCTGTGTCGTCCAATTTGCCACCCCTTCCAATTTGTTCAATTAGTTCTGAATCACACCGTTGATATCACTATGCCATTGAAGCCGTTGCTGCTCTGACGTCACTGATACGGTCAAATAGGACATAATTATCCAATCATCTCATCCGCGAAAATTTCGGATTCTAGGTTTCAAATTTTATTACAATAAAACCTACCTAATGCGACCACGGTCGGTTCCATGAAAAAACAGTCGCTCAGAAAGATGGCCTCTAAATGGATATAAATTTAGCATTGAGTCTATAGAGGAGGAAGAAACCCGTTTCCAGAAAAAGTGGACATTTTTGGGTGGTGGTCGCTGAAAAGAGGTGGTCGTTAAGAGAGGTTTTACTGTATTTAATCAGAAGGACGTTAACCCTGGTTCACTTCCTAATGGTGACCAAAAAAAAACCACTTACTGATTAACCTCTCACTGTAGTTTGGATGTTGGTTCCCTAGGTCTTCCTAATCTGTTTATGTTCATGGCCACTTGTCATTTTTTCGGCGCGCAATTTGAAAACTGTTGCTTTATTTGGTTCAGATTCGTCTGTAAAATGTAGGTTTACCACTCTAAGGCCGCGTCTACACATACAACAGAACCCCGTACTGTAATGCCGTCTGTTATCAAGTCTGGACGTCAGCGCGTATCAAGACCGCGTAACATTTCCCCATGCCACAAGTTGTCGGTTTTCCCTGCCTGTCGCTTCAAAGGAATGCCACTGAGCTATGTTGCCCCCTCCCCATGTTTGTGTACTTGGACCAGTTTACGAAAAACAGCGCTTTGTCAGTGTAGACTGGATATCGGTTCGTTCGGTATGGAGTGGACGGAAGACGTTACTCTTAATTTTATCGAAACTCACAGGGGAAAAGAGATTTTGTGGAATACCCAGCATCCTAGGTACTATAGTAAGGCTTTAAAAATTGATGCATGAGAAGAAATCGCCGAGAAATTACACACTACTAAGAAATTTGCCAATTCATTTCGAATTTGTTCAGCATATGTAGCTGGTCTGTTGGGAATACATTTTAGGAGAAGTAATTTAAAACGTAAGTTCATTACCTATAGTTCTGTATGTTCCTTCTACAAGTCTTCCCTCTGTGCCTGTATCGAATGATCTGCTTGGCGTATACAGGGAACAGGAGGTAGAGCTTTTTCTTAAGAAATTGTGTAAGACTTCTCTTCCACCTAGGATTGTTCTGACGCTCTGTCATTCGTTAGTAGCCTCATTATTCAATTTTTGTTGCTTGATTTTGGTCTTTCTACGAGTACAAACACAGTTAGATTATCACGACTTCAAAATAGATTTTTTACAATTTTCTTTCCAAATCGATTTAATCGATCTGATCCTTTGACATTTTACTCATCTTTTAATATCATTCCAGTAACTTCACTATATTGCTATTTAATGCAGATCTTAATGTTCAAACGAATTATTTTTAATTTTCTTGGGGACTCGATATATTTTGTTCCATTTACTCCACAATATGATCTTGGATCAATACCTATGTTTAGAATACCACACACTCGTACCAATATTGGTGGAACCTCTTTGAACTATATTGGTCCAAAAATTTGGAATTATATCGGTCATAACCTCCCTTACATTCATTCCCTTTCAGAATTTAAGCGCATGGTTCGAGAAATTATTTTTTCCTCGAATTTTTCTGCCCCTTACCGATGTTCAGCCATTTCTCTTTTTGCTGTTTTTTATTTATTGAAATTACACATTTACTTAATTAATAAATAGCATGGTCCTGATGTTAACAGGTATTTTATGTTTATGGGGGGGCACTGGACTAGTCAGATCAGTTAAACTGGTCTTTTTCCGGTGTCTCCAATATCTTTGTACAATTGCTTCCTAATTTTTATTTTTAGATAATTTTGTATTAAGTTAAATGTTGTATATTAATCAAATTCAAAGTTTCATGAATCACGTATTGTAATATGTTGTACATTGATATGAATAAAGATGAATAATAATAAATGGGCTATTGTCGTTACAACAAGCTCAGCTTTTTCAGGGCTAGCAACATAGGTTTACGGAGTATTCTAAAATTCCAATTAACCAAATACATTTCCACAACTCTTCGTGCACGAGATAATCTTTAATCAAAAACACTTTGTAATGATTTTTTAGGATGTATACCCGGAAACGGTTTCATTAATATTTCAGTAACAGCACATGCTTCGTCCCCCATGAACAAATAAGAGAGTTTGCATTGTGTGCAATCATTGGCGTATGCAGGGGATGTTGATGGGGCTTGTAACTCCCCATTTCAACGAAATTTTGCATATTTAACACATGAGTATGTGAATTTTAGTTCTGTAACCCCCACTGAGCATATAATCCCCACTTACGAACTTTCTGCGTACACCTATGCGTAGGATCGACTACCGCAAAAAGAACTATGTACGAAGAACTACTATGTATGAAAAGAAGACTATGTATGAAAAAAAAGAACTATGTATGAAAAGAACTACTTCGCAAGAATAACACAATTGCCAAATAATGGTCAACACAGAAGAGCCTCCGTGGCGAGTTTTTTGTGAGTTTTTCGTGGGGGAATTTATCATACAATAATTTTTGCCACCCACGTTTAAGTAGCTCAAACTAGAGCTTTTTTTATATTTGGAGAAAAAGAGGCGCCATCCTCATCCTAGAGTCGAACCAGGGTCCCTGCGTTTAGTCCGCGGTATTTTGTCTTCGTTCGTCTAGTTGGTCAAGATACCCCAAGGACCCTGGTTCGAATCCAGGATGAGGACGGCGTCTCTTTTTCTCCAAATATAAAAAAGCTCTAGTTTGAGCTACGTAAATGTGGGTGGCAAAAATTATTGTATAAAAAGAACTATACTAAATAATGCCGATTTGTAATTAAAAAACTCGATTTCTGTGTTAATGGGTGCTTGCAGAACAACGTATTTTCCATCTAACGCACCTAGGCAATGTAGAAAGCTACAAGTATCGTTGTAATATTTTGATACTGTTAATGTTGGATGGATTTGCCCTTAGCTGACTTGATTTAATGTTTTTAATTTAAGACTATTATTTTATTAATTGATTAATTAAGAATTTGAAATTTATTATTTTACGTCGTTAAGTTTGCTTATTTGTACTGGTGAAATACTAGTTTTGCTTACCACTTCAATTTTTAAGTCTCGATTAACATTAAATAATAATGATTTATGAAATAATTGTAATTTTTGTAAGCATTTACTTGCTAAGAATTGTTAAGGGTCAAACCATCCACCAAGCCGGATCTTACAGTAATTAAAAAAAGCAAAAACATTGCGCTGATTAACAAAACAATAATTATCAATAACCGGAAGGATCATGAACAGCTGGCAATGAGACAGAATGTAGAGTGTTATAAATGAAAGTTTATTATAAAAAATAATGAATAAAAATTATATTGGACATTACAGAGGCCCATTTATTTACATGAATCCAATTTAACAAACTGTATAAAGCATTAAATGTTAACATTTTTAACTTCTTCTTTCTTAGACTTTTTATCAAAACTTTAAGCTAAAAAATTATTTCATTTCATAAAAGGATATATAAATTTCGCTTTTGTAATTATTTCCTTTATCAAACTATTTAAAATCTTCACCTTCAAAATAGACTATAGCTTTTATCCATCTAATTATTATTTAAAAAAATGAACACCCAGATTAAAATGCTATATTTTAAATAGTTTAAAAATTTTAATAGAAATAATTTAATGTTAATGAGAAATTGTTCAAGTGTATAGAAGGGAAGTTAGAAAGGAATAAAAAAGAAAAAAAGAAAGTATTTTCCTTTCGTACCACTTCAGCTACATCTTCGTTGGTCGCAACCCCAGCTCCAACTGGCGGTTGCTAGTTCGAAAACTTTTCTGCACACGAGAAAATGTTGCCATAATGATGGCACATTTGGCACCCGTAGTTGTTTTACTATTGGAGGAGAAGTTACTCACTCCCTGAAAACTTGTCATATTTGTTTATTTTCGTGTTTTGGGTTCAAGTTGGCGAGCCAGATGGGCCCCCTTCTTTTCACCCACTTTTCGGAGAAAAACAGACTAATAAATTTACTTCTATGTTGACCGCTGATGACTTAAAATAGTTCCTTCGTGTATATTTTGCACTACACGTTCGGTGGTAGGGTATCCCAGAATCGGGTATGAGAAAGGATTTCGTTGCGGATGGCCGTTGGCGTAACTTGAGCCAAGTAGTTAAGTTGTCAGTGGGAAGCAGTAAAGTTTCGTTAATCTCAAACAGGGACAAAGTTTAGCAGAAATTCTAGTTAAGGGGAAGAAGAACGCGTTGATAGAAAATATATAGAAGGGAGGGTAAAAGTTGCACAGATTAGAAATAGGAATACCTTTGAATTTGGTTTAAATACCTAAGAATGTTCCGTTATTCATTAAGATAAAATAGGAGCAATTTCCTTCTCAATATTTCTGAAAATTATAGCAGGTTTGGCATACAACATAACAAAGACCAATTATTAATTGTATTATTAACAAAAATCAAATTAAAAAAATATGATTAAAGTTTTATAATCATTGTAACAAAAACAATCTATTGTATTAAAGGTATCTTGATGAGGTAACGAAATAAATATAAAATAACGTAAACAATATGTTTTAAAGTAAGTTCCAAATCAATAGAATTTACAAAGAACCTTCTTGGGTCTCCTTTTGAAGAATGGCAACAAGTCCTGGTTAATAATGCAATCTTCTTTTTGAATGAATAATAAATGTTAGATTTAAAACTTGAAAGTTCATTCACATTTTGCTTTCATCTGCAATTCCAGTTAATAACATGTAGCTCTCAAATGACTGTAAAACTCAAAAATTGACAATAAGTAATAGTAAAATAACTCAGGTAATAGTTTTAGGCCTCTGGATACAACATACAAAAGAAAAATAATAAATTGTTACAAATAAAAAATTTAAGACCAAAATAAAAAAAAAATGATGAGTTTGAACTGGGGTTGCTGGAACGTAACAATTTGTCACTTATTATTATGTGAATATTAATTAAAAATAATTTTATAGTAAGGAATATTGTTATGTTGGGATTTCAACCCAACGTTAACCATCCTTCTGCAGTGGTTGGTATCAGGAAAAAGTTTTTTAAATAAAAATTATATGACAAAACATTGCAAGGTGGCGACAAAATCTGAAAAAAAAATCAGTTTCTCTGATTTGGGTTCGTTCCAGTATTACGTAAGCATCTGTAGGGGAGGTGGGGACTCCAATACTGGGATGTACTACACACTACGAGTAGGAGATACGAAATACACTTAATCATACTTAAATATTTAATTATTTAAACCAGTGGCTAACTGCCAAACTTTTTTCACTCGGGGGCAACTTTCTAGACTCCCTGTTGCCCTCCTGACATTTATAAAGTATGATGAATACATTATTTTTTAATAAATTCGGTTTAGCAAATCCACTTTTTATTTAAACTATTTGCTTACAGCACAACAAATAATGGTAATAAAAATATAACAAAATACTTTATAATAAAATATTATATTATTATTGCTCCTATTAGTTTAATAATATGTAGACTATATATAGTTTAATAATATATGTATTATTATTTTGCTACGCGGTGATAATACGCAACGGCGTTACAGTACGGGGTTTTTTTGTATGTGTGGACGCACACTTTGACGTCGGAACAGAAAGGTCAAACTTGCACTATGGTTTTAATTGCTGCTATTAAAAAGTCAGACTGAAAAAACAAACGTCAAAATTAAAAAAAGTTTCTGAAACGTTGACATCCCCTTTATGAAGTTCGGCTTAAAAGCTTTTAATATTTCATATAAATAATATGTCAATGGCTGTTTTGCACAAATTTATAATGTGTCAGTATTATAAATTTAATGCAGGTTGATCACTGTTTTAGCTGTCCAATGCAGCTGAATACTTAAAAAAATCAGCGCAGTTCAAATAATTTCAGAAGGAAATCTTCACGGGACATCTAGTCTGTACAAGCAATCAATATATCGATAATTATACAAATCAAATTGTTATAATAGACTTTAAATAAAAAATAACGTATTTTGTTCCCCACACACTCAAGCTGGATTCGAACTGCAGATCATAGGAGAATATTGTAACTATGTTTCAACATTCTGCTACTGAGCTTCTGAATTCAGTTATATATACGTGATATATACTTTTCTTATACTAATATTCGTTAAAATGATAAAATTCAATTTACAAAACCACATCTGTATAAACTAGATATCCCCAGTGAACGAGAAAAGTTTGCGAGTTCGACTTCAAGTCATATAAAAGGGTAATTTTTTCGCTTTAGATTTTTATGGGTCATAAACCTGATTCCAATTTAATATGCTCGCGGCGGTACTGTGATGATATTAGTATCAAGTAATACGAACTGGCTGGTATTCATCGCAAAACGTGCGACCAAGCGACACGAGACACATGGGACTCGTAGTATTACTGTTCGGTGAGTGGGCGCAAGAACGCTGTGAGTGCGGATGTGAATCAAAACTTTGGCCAATCAACGGCGTCGTCATGAATCTTGCTGCAGAGGTAGCCAGTCTTTTCAGTATCTCTCCAAACCGCAGAGTCAGTTTGTGTCCTTTCCACACCTCTCCAAACTGCCGAGTCTTTCCTGGTCAGTTCGAGTCGTTCCCGTATCTTTCCAAACCGGCTGCTAAGGTATACTTGATACGAGTCACTCGGGTTTTATAACACAGCGAACGTGTGAATATAAAGAAAATGATGTTGCAAATCAATTATTGTAATTAAAAACTTCCAGAAGCAGAGAAGTAACAGAGAAAGGAAAAAGAATCCGGGTTTCAATTTATTCTGTAATAAGCGGACAGTTTTTGCTATTACTAAGTTTAACTTACGTAAGTTTAATTTTGCCAAGGATTAACACTATGTGACTTTCTTTCGAGGGTTAAGGGACACCATATATACAGTAGAACTTGTTTTGTCTTTAATCTCTTAGGAACTAGTAAACAATTCGAGATAAATAGGTTTCTATGTATAATACATAGAACTCTAGAGGAATCTACAAATGTCCAGTTATGAAGGTTTTCGAGATAGAAAGTTTCTACTGTAGTATTGTTACTATATTTTCCCTCGTTTCAACTCTCGGCAAAAATATGTTTATGGCCATCCTCTGTCACGACTTTTCTGAAAATGACGAACATCAACCGGATGATAAATTGGATAAAAGTTTGCTCACCTTTCATAAAAGAATTTAATGTTTCACATAAAGTTACTCATTAAGCGATAGTTAAGCTAAAATAACGTTTTCTTAAGGTACGTTAGGATTTATAGGCGAGGTTATATTTCCAAGACACAACACAGCTTTTCATTAGGGAATCACCTGGTTACATATATTCTTACGCAGCGACGTTTACGTGTCAGCAAAATGGTCCGACACACGGATTTGACCGCCTACTTTTCCTAATAACGTAAGTAGTTTATCAAAAATAATTTACAAGTATCCTTTCACCCTACATACAAATGCAACATTCACCCCTCTCATTCTCCACTTCTCATTAAAAGTGTAGAAGTTGGAATAAGCAGATATTGAAGTAAATATAGGAACATATATTGAACAAGAGTATTTCTTTGCAAAACAAACTCAATATTTTAACACATTAATGAAATTATGTGAAACGAATGTCGATAGACGAGGAGATAATACTGAATTATGATTTTTGTAATCGTATTAAACGTCATTGCAGTGAATTACCAGTTTTGAAAAGAACTTTCTAGCACACTGCTTCAATTTTTTTTCCACCATTCCTAGACCTCATTTTCGAATACATTTGTTTTTAAATTAACTGCTGCAATTTAAAATGCTTTGCATATCGTATAGTTCAGAGCTTCCCAACCTTCTTCAAGACGCGACGCCCTTCCGTAGAAGCCAATTAATCCGCGACCCCCTTTTATAGTAACCAAATATTCTGCGACCCCCTTGATTTTTCTTGATTTTTAAAAAATTCCAGAGCTGAAATATAATATTTGCATAGCTGACTCTTATTTACATATAAAATGCATTCATAGTGTCTAAAAATTTCGAATTTACAATTATTTCTATTACACGTGATCCTAGGATTGGTAGATGTTCAATACTCAGTAGAGTAGTTCTATTATTGCAAGTACGCGTCATCGGTCCTACACTGATAACAATTGTACATATACACACCATG
The DNA here is from genome assembly GCA_006491805.2 of Dysdera silvatica. NCBI lineage: Eukaryota > Metazoa > Arthropoda > Arachnida > Araneae > Dysderidae > Dysdera > Dysdera silvatica. The sequence continues at coordinate 75,738,141 of QLNU02015359.1, read as the reverse complement.
GATAATAATTTTACATGCAGGGTTTTCCGAAAACACCGTATCAGAAGTATATAGCCGTGGTCCTTGGGCAAAATGGACCATAATAAAGCTTTACATGGAGGGTCAGAAATGAATATCTATTGAGTTATGAATATAAACAAATAACAAAGCATGATTGGATTAAAAAAAGTCACTCCTAAAATAAACGTATTTATCCAATAGACAGCATCTGGGCTGTATTATAAAAAAAAAGGATAGCTTATTCGCTGTGCATATGTGGCATGTGGGAGTTAACAATTTCGAGCCAATGAAAATTGTATTTGAAAGTTTGGCCTTTAATTTCCCAACTTCCGCCGTCGCCAATTTTTGGCGAGAATGGCGAACTTTTGGCTGTAAATCATGAGCGAAAGTAAAAGAATTTTCGGAGCATAAAAGTTTATGATTGGCAGGTGGAGGGCATTGATGGATCTAGTATGAATCCTAGAGGTGGGGAGGGTGGCGATTTGTATGGAAGTATGCAAAATAATTTGAACCCTCTTAACTGCTTAATCATTTTATCAAAGTCGCTTCAAAAATTGCATATTTTTTTATTACATATTTCAAATGTACATGCATTTGAGAGTTAAAATATGTAGCACATTTTTGTAAACAAGATTTTTTTAATATAAATTTCGTGCATAAGAACAGGCTTTCATAAAAATCAATTTTAAGAGTAATCGTTTAAATTCAAAAATTCTGAAAATAAATCTTGATTAAATTACGATTTAGGAAGTGTTCAAGTATTACGTAAGCAATATTTTGGCCATTTCAATCCCCCCTCCCTCCGGGTAAGCAAAAATTAACATTGACCAACATAGGAAAATAAGATGATAGGCAAATCCCCACCACCCAAAGATGCTTACGTAATACTTGAACCCTCCTTTACTTTATAGAATACAAATATAAAGCATGTATACTAATAAAAATCACTCGCTGAACGTTTCCTACAAGCCATATTCTGAATACAAAAACCGATAACAAAGGGAGCGCTTGCAAAATCAGTTAGTGAACTCTATGCAAATACGAAAATTTAGGCGAAGATAACGCCATTTGTTGACCAAACTACGACTAGAAGTCTAAATATTGTAGAAAATGCATTACCGACAGTTAAACGGTGGAGAAGCGGGATGCGCTTTTAAATAGATGGAAAAATTGCATACCCGCCGTCTATGGATCTAGCTAACATGTACTGGGCGGAGGGTCTGTTCCTTTTAATACCGGGCCCCGTTGGCAGCACGGGGCCCCTGTGTAACATCTTTCCCTCCCCTATCGCCTACCCTGCCCTTCGTAGCAAAAATTGGAACAGTCCTTAGGCAAACTTCCTTAATCGGTGTTGCGAGGTTTGAAAATTTGATTTTTCAAACTAAACTTCTTATTTTGAACCAAGAGAGTTTCCACGGACCTAGGGGGCATCCCGGTGTTCATAGAGCTCCACCGGGAAAAATTGGAAGTTGCAGCCCTACGTAGGAACCCTGAAATCTTTACTTATGAAATGGCACCAATTATCAGAATAAGTCACTAATTTCGGCAATCACAAAAAATGCTATCTCATCTCAAAACCAGTTTGGTGCCGGATTAGAAATTTGGAGGTAGGTTCATTTTTGGTTTGAAGGCGCCATTGGTTATTAGAGACCCCACCTCTCAAATCTAAAAGTATGTATAACTCCGTGGATATTCATTTCCGACCTCCCATGTAAAGGGCCATTACGGTCCATTTTGCACAAGGGTCACGGCTATATACTTTTGATCCAGTGCTTTTGGAAAACCTTTATATACGTGTTCAGTCTTGAACTGTTTTAGTGTATAATCGAAACAATAGATGGCGCCACAACTAGGATATATTATTCCTTACTTTTCTGTAGTTTCAAAAGCGTTTAGCTCTAGTTTTGGAATCGGCATATGAACGTCAGGGCATGCCTCGTTCATAGCTTATATCTCTGAATCTTATTCTCATAATTGTTTAATCCGAAAGTATATTCGAAGTTTATGTTCTTAAAGGAATCAAATTTACCATTTTTTGTGAATGAATCCTTAAATCAAGCGTCTCCGCTTAGGTTATCGGCTCATGGTGTAAAATCGAAATCTGTAAGTCTTGTTTCGTTAATTCTGTAACCTCAATGATTATTTATATTCGAAGACTGTGTACTTCAGTGAATCAAATTCAGAATTCTGAATCTTATTCCTGAAAATAAAATCTCATTTATCGTTCCAAGTGCTATTTCGAACCTAGTGTGTGTGGTTTTTTTTCCTTCGTTGGATATTCAAGCTGGTTGGTATACGTTCTTCTCCTTACGTATCAATTAAAAAACCACCAAATTCAAGGTATGTACAATTAAATAAAATTTATACAGTCCATTTTTAAAAACGCCAACCACTTAAAATGTTATTAAGCGCATACAACACGCTATGAATAATAATTTTACCGAAAAGGGGAATATGTATTGCGTAGATTTATGGAGCAATAATTAATATTTACTATAAATTTCTAACGAGATTATAATTTTATTTTATAAATAAAAGTGATATTTCTTTATTAAAACATGCGAAAAGCATATAAAATACATAAGTGATTTGATATTGACTGTATTATTTAACCAAGATTTATAACA
>QLNU02015359.1:75708649-75727037 GCA_006491805.2 Dysdera silvatica | reverse complement strand
ATCAATTATATCATCATATTCAACCATTATCTATCCACTGCTGGATGAAGGTCTCTCCAAATGCTTTCCACACAAGTCTATCCTGAGCAATTCGCTTCCACGTCACCCCAACCTGTTTTCTTATTTCATCCACCCATCTAGTTTGAGGACGTTTTCTAGGTCTTCGGTGGTCTCTTGGAATCCAGTTCAGAATTTCTGTTGTCCATCGTTGATCAGTTCTTCTTGCAATATGCCAGCCCATTGCCATTTCAGCCCTTTTACTTTAACACTAATGTCATGTACTTTAGTTTGCTCTCTCACCCAAGTGTTTCTTTTTCGATCTCTCCTAGTTATTCCAAGCATGCACCTCTCCATGCTCCTTTGCGTTGTCTGTAACTTTCGTATTGCTCCAACTGTTAGACTCCATGTCTCTGATCCATAAGAGAGGACTGGCAATACACACTGGTTGAAGACCTTTCTTTTTAGACACAAAGGCAATTTCCCCTTCAGGATAAAACTGTTTCTTCCAAATGCACTCCAGCCAAGTTTAATACGTCTGTTGAGTTCTTTCATAATGTTGCCATCCATTGAAATCAGCTGGCCAAGGTAAATATATGAATCAGCAATTTCTAGCTCAGTGTTGTCAACTTGTATTTTTGTTTCCTCTACAAAATTATTGAACATGATCTTAGTTTTTTGTAGGTTCATCTTGAGTCCAACTTCTTCACTTCTAGTTGAGAGCTCTTGTACCATGTCTTGGAGTTCTAATGGGTCCGTTGAAAAAATAACAATGTCATCAGCAAACCGCAGATGATTTAAATATTCACCATTTATTTTTATTCCCTTGTTATTCCAATTTATCAGCTGAAAAATCATCTGTAAAGCAGAAGTAAAAAGTTTTGGAGAAATGGTATCTCCCTGCCTCACCCCTTTGCCAAGTTTGATAGTTTTGGTATCTTTATGTAACCGAAATTTTGCACTTGCATTTTTATACACACGTTTCACCATGTCAATGTACACATCCTCAATGTCTGTTGATCTTAAAGAGTTGATGACTGCTGATGTTTTTATAGAGTCAAAAGCCTTCATGCAACACACAATGGAAGTTCATATTCATGTGTTCTTTCAATTAATTCTCTTAATACTTGAATATGGTCCACTGTACTGAATCCACTTCGAAATCCAGCTTGTTCTCTTGGTTGAGCTGCATCTAATTTTTTCTGCAGGCGATGTGTTAGAACTTTTGTGAAGATTTTATAAATAGCAGGTAACAAGCTAATTGGTCGGTAATTTTTCAAATTATATATATATATATATATATATATTGTTGCCAGTTATTTCGCAGAATGGTGTAGTACATAGACTACTATTTAAACCAAATTGCAAAGAGACTGGTATTAAATTGATCGAAATGCCCGTTGCAGCATATGTATTTATTTTATATAAATCGAACACTACGCAGATTAAATCAAACAACAATGTCAATCAATCAACGTTTATTGGCGTAGTGATACCGCCCGGCAAGTGGAAGGTCGTGGGTTCAGGTCCCACCGAAGGCAGAAATATTTATTTTCTTTCGAACGTTTCACCATCTAATCACGCCATACCATCGGCGTTGGTATCACTACGCCAATAAACGTTGATTGATTGACATTGTTGTTTGAACAGTATACATGTTGCTTAAATTATTGTATATGCACTGAAATTCATACAAAAGTATTAGTTATTATTAAAATAATTAATTATATTTATTTATATCTATATTAATATATATAATATAATAAAATTAATAAATAATAATAAAATTAATATAACAAATACTTACCATGAAGATTATAATATTTTATTTAACAAAATTCAGATTAAAATTTCTCACCAGAAGGTCGCCAACTCTTTATCTTTAAGAGGTCATAATTGCTCAAAAAATGAGTTTTATAAAAAATTAAAGACATATCCTCGATCAGTGTTAAAAAACAATACAAACTAATCGTTGTGTTGACTCCAGGTGCGACGAACACGATAAAAGCTCCCCTCATAAGTATGATAAGCCTTGGCCAGTCGCTATATTCTTTTGTTAAAAACATTTATAAACAAATACAATAAAGCAAACTTATTTTAATAATAAAAATCCAAATACAATAAATTTTCCCATTAAGAATTTTCAAGAGACGGGGAAGGGAAGAAACCTAAACAGAAAAAAAAGTCAGTCGCAATACGTGCAATTCTATTAAACATTTGTCAAGACGGCAAAGTGTCGTCGTTATCCAAAAATAGTCGTTATTTAGAATTTTAGTCATTACTGAGAGAATTTACTGTATAATTTAATTTTCACGCGGAAAGCAATGTCTGCGGTAAAATTGAATCTAATACCGAGAATAATTACAATTTTGTCAATGCTACACATATTTCACAGTTTTAAAATAGCACAAAATATCAAATAAACTAATTATACATTTTTCAAATACTTTATAACCCGCTTCATATAAATGAAGTTTTAAAACTTTTATAGTAAATTTACGCAGTATATTTAAAAGCTAGGAGAACTAAAACAGTCCCATCGATTCCCAGATAATGACAGCATATGCCTGCTTCCCACATGGATAGCATTTTCCGTAATTGAACTACGTTACATATAAGGCTACGTTACATATAAGGCTACGTTACATATAAGGCTACGTTACATATAAGGCTACGTTACATAAATGTTACCATTAGTAGAGAAAAAGATGAGTTTATTTCTTATTTCTTTGCTATTTTTATATATATGATGGAGTACGAATTAAGTACATGTAAGTGCCCAAAATTTGGCTATGCTTTTTCTGTGCGGTATCTGGCAATAAAGTAGAATTACTGTAATATTGCTATCGTGTTTACATACACTGACTTTTATTATTAGCGATCAATAACGCTTTTAAAGAGAAAATGCATTTACCTCGATTTGTTACGTGCTTCCATATTTCGGTATAACTCTGACTTTATATTTATGGCGCAAGGACAATTTCAGCATCCGTTGAATGAGTAGTGAAATAAAAAATGGCGATAGGTATATTTCGTTTGCTAGAGTGTTTCATAGCGATGGCATAAATTATCCAAGCAGTTCGTCAACAATAACAATTATTTATTTAACGTAATAAAAAATAATTTTTAACCCAAGAAAAACAGTACATAAATTTACTTCAGTACATTCCGTTCAATATTGTACTCCCAGCGCTACATCGCAAGGAGCAAAACGACATCTAAATATGTGATGCATAATGCATACAAAACTTATCAGCTAAGAAGAATAAATGGCTTAACGGCTGCGTTAATGAAACATATTTGATTAGCTAGCTGTTAAGGAAAAAGAAGTGCTGACTCTAAACTTGACAGAGGTAATATCAAAGTCCTATGACGTCATAGTGATTGTAACTGTTGCCATGCAACAAAAGAATATTTAATGCAACTCATCCATGCACAAACATTTAAACATTTCATTAAATTGGCGTTTGACTAGTAGTGCAGTGGTTCCCAACCTGGGGGTTGCGAACAGGTTTCTAGGGGTGTCGCCGCAATTATTTAATGAGGAATTTCATACCAAATATTCCCAACGCATATTTCAACATGGCTACACACATTGCAATATTCTACTAATCGTTGTTAACTTTATTATTATATACATTAATATCAATTTTATTCTCTATTATAATACAAATTTATATATATATATATATATATATATATATATATATTACATAAAAGGTTAAACACTGGTAAAATAGCAATGAAAAAGATCACTCAAGCTTTCGGACGCATCAGCAGCAGTCCTTCATCAGGAGTAATGACGATGTTATGTTTCTGTCTCTTTTTTATACTTGAAATTTCTGGAAAACCCTTCATCAGAGTAGTCCCGCAGAATGGGAAAACCCAATGAGAACCAATGGGAGGCCTCCAATAGAATCATGGAAGAACCCCAATAGGGACCAATGAGAAACCCACACTGCGGGTTACCTAATTTGGGGATGTCTCATACATTTCAGAGTAAGAGTTGTTTATAAGTTTCTGGAAGTGGTTGTGATGTATTAATGGCTTTCCCGTGTAGTTTGTAAGTTTCTAAGTTTGTTTCCCAAGGTTTCTTGGTCCCTATTGGGGTTCTTCCATGATTTTATTGGAGGCCTCTCATTGGTTCCCATTGAGTTTTTCCTTTCTGCGGGACTACTCTGATGAAGGGTTTCCAGAAATTTCAAGTATAAAAAAGAGACAGAAACATAACATCGTCATTACTCCTGATGAAGGACTGCTGCTGATGCGTCCGAAAGCTTGAGTGATCTTTTTCATTGCTATTTTACCAGTGTTTAACCTTTTTATGTAATTTCCTCCCTGGTACCCTGTATTTTATTTCTATCATGGGATTACTAAATTATTACAGGGATCATGTTCCAGATTACGCTACCTTGGCATCTCCGCTAAGAGACCTAACGAAGAAAGGAGTACCTAACCAAATTCCAAGGGAAGCCAAACACGATCTGGCTCTGACTACATTGAAGAAAAGACTAATGGACGCCTTAGAGCTTCATACTCCGAACTATTCGTTACCGTTGACTATCGATACTGATGCGAGTCTGATAGGTGTGGGCTGCTGTTTATCACAGATCAATGGAGATGGGAAGGAATATCCCATTGCTTTTGCTAGCCAAAAATTGACTAAAACACAACAAAATTGGTCAACAATTGAAAGAGAAGCTTATGCGATTGTGTTCGCGTTGAAAAAATTCGAACATTATGTGTTTGGAAACAAAATTTTCATACGTTCAGACCACAACCCATTGGCGTACCTAACGATGTCCTGCCCTCAAGGACCCAAACTACAAAGATGGTCATTATCACTCCAAAGGTTTGATTTAACCATTCAATATCGAAAAGGTAAAATCCATGCAAACGCGGACATCATCAGCCGCCTACATGATAACGAAATGAACTAACCGATAATGTAAACAACAGATAAGAACTGGTGAAATAAAGTGGAAAAGACGAACTGTGTGCAAATTACGCAAAGGAGATAGTAAGACATTATCAACAAATAAATTGTATGATACGTAGTGAATTTGAAAATGAGTGTATTTCATGTATTATAAATGATATGTTTTTAAAATTTATCGACGCATTTATATTTTTAAAAATTTACTTATACATTTATATTTGGAACGTACTTGAATCTTTATATTTTGGAATTTATTGATACATTCCTTATTCGAGAATTATGTATAATATAATGGTTTAGATTGATAGATAATGTTGTTATGATTATGTATAATATATGAGAATGGTGTTTTTTTTAAATAGCGCATATTATTACTAGGAAATGAGATTGAATTTATATAAGTGTGTTGTAATGATTGTGTAAAGTTTGTTTAAATTGAGTAAGCTTGTAGAGGCAACATATTACGGTGAAAATATGTCCCAGATTTGAGTAGGACTTTCGGATAGTTAACGTTCATTATGACTTTTAATAATATGAAGATAACGGTGAGTCTTGGTAAAACTATATCTTTGATTATGTAACATGATTGTTTTAGATTTAGTTTTCTTTCACTAGAGAATGAATTGTATGAGGAAAATGTATAATTACTCGTGAGTAATGTTATCAATGTATATTTATAACCTTGAACCAGAGGAAACTTATGTTTCTTCATGTAAACTATATTAATGGAAAATTGTTCATCGAGCAATAGGTCGATTAACAATTTTAAAAGGAAGAGGGAAGCAGATGTTATGCCTTTAAATAAAAGTTAAAGCCCTTAAACCAAATTAAATTAATTAAGATCCAATAGTATTAAATATTTCGTTTTTCCAATGTATTTAAATATATAATAGCAGCTAGCTTGAAAGTCTTGTACACGCGCTCAATATGTAATAACCAAAGCATTGAACTTATGGCGTACATGGTCCATATGGATCTATAAAAGATTTCATTGGCTCCCGTAACATCTCTTCCCATTGGTTAAAATTCCAATAGTCCCATTGGATAAAGTTTCGGATGTATCGAAACTATAAATAAGAAATATACAACAAACTCAAGGAGAATGCCTTTAAATCTGGTCTGGAACTGACTGTAAGCGCGGCCGGGCATAGCTCGAAATGACCTCTTACGTTATTAAATGAAATATCTATAATGTCTTTTAATTTACGTGAATAAATTGTTGGTGTTTAAAAAGTGCATATTCTTCTCAACTTAACAATAGATACCACGAATCTTATCAACATGTAGTTATTTACGATGCTGTACATCCAACAAAAATGTAAGTACTTTACATTTAATTTCCGCTCAAGGAACTGTTTAAGTGGGAATGAAAAAACCCACATACCTTTAAAAGGAAGATAGGACAATATATATATATATACAATTAATATAATCTAATGTGTTTTCTCCACTCTGTTATAAATGCTTTTATCATGCAAATGTGGCGACGAAGGACAATCTGGGGTCGAGGATGTTTCGGTTACTATAAAAGAGGGTCACAGATTTCTTAGCTGCTATAAAAATGGGTCGCGGCTTAAATAAGTTTGGGAACCACTGCAGTAGTGCGTCATAATATTGCGCTTTACTCCATTGATGTGCTTACAGCAATACGTCAGATTGCAATAAAAATAGTAAGTGTTGTATTGTTTATAGTATATTTTAGTCTAAACAAATAAATTTATTACATAAATTAATTGCATTTTATTAGAGTAGTGCGTCGCTATACATAACAAAAATTATGAATCATTGTTAAAATATTACACAAGTATTAATAAATCTTTAACAATTCTGTAAATATTTCAACATGATAGCATTATTACTAATATTTCAACCTGTTAGCATTTTGCTAATATTTCATGGTGCTAGTGATTTAAGTAGCAAAAGAGGCAACATAAACATTAAAATTGAAATAATTATTATTAACAAATTACTGTTAAAAAGTCCACATAATTTTAGGAAAAGCAGAAGCATATATTTGAGAAATAATTTATGATTATCATCAGATGATTATTAGCACTGGGATAATAATAAATTATTTTTTTAAGTCAACATCAACTATATATATCATCATCATCATATTCAACCATTATCTATCCACTGCTGGATGAAGGTCTCTCCAAATGCTTTCCACACAAGTCTATCCTGAGCAATTCGCTTCCACGTCACCCCAACCTGTTTTCTTATTTCATCCACCCATCTAGTTTGAGGACGTTTTCTAGGTCTTCGGTGGTCTCTTGGAATCCAGTTCAGAATTTCTGTTGTCCATCGTTGATCAGTTCTTCTTGCAATATGCCCAGCCCATCGCCATTTCAGCCCTTTTACTTTAACAATGATGTCCTCTACTCTAGTTTGCTCTCTCACCCAAGTGTTTCTTTTTCGATCTCTCCTAGTTATTCCAAGCATGCACCTCTCCATGCTCCTTTGCGTTGTCTGTAACTTTCGTATTGCTCCAACTGTTAGACTCCATGTCTCTGATCCATAAGAGAGGACTGGCAATACACACTGGTTGAAGACCTTTCTTTTTAGACACAAAGGCAATTTCCCCTTCAGGATAAAACTGTTTCTTCCAAATGCACTCCAGCCAAGTTTAATACGTCTGTTGAGTTCTTTCATAATGTTGCCATCCATTGAAATCAGCTGGCCAAGGTAAATATATGAATCAGCAATTTCTAGCTCAATGTTGTCAACTTGTATTTTTGTTTCCTCTACGAAATTATTGAACATGATTTTAGTTTTTTGTAGGTTCATCTTGAGTCCAACTTCTTTACTTCTAGTTGAGAGCTCCTGTACCATGTCTTGGAGTTCTAATGGGTTCGTTGAAAAAATAACAATGTCATCAGCAAACCGCAAATGATTTAAGTATTCACCATTTATTTTTATTCCCTTGTTATTCCAATTTATCTGCTGAAAAATCATCTGTAAAGCTGAAGTAAAAAGTTTTGGAGAAATGGTATCTCCCTGCCTCACACCTTTGCCAAGTTTGATAGTTTTGGTATCTTTATGTAACCGAAATTTTGCACTTGCATTTTTATACACACGTTTCAATATGTCAATGTACACATCCTCAATGTCTGTTGATCTTAAAGAGTTGATGACTGCTGATGTTTTAATAGAGTCAAAGGCCTTCTCATAGTCAATAAATGCAACACACAATGGAAGTTCATATTCATGTGTTCTTTCAATTAATTCTCTTAATACTTGAATATGGTCCACTGTACTGAATCCACTTCGAAATCCAGCTTGTTCTCTTGGTTGAGCTGCATCTAATTTTTTCTGCAGGCGATGTGTTAGCACTTTTGTGAAGATTTTATAAATAGCAGGTAACAAGCTAATTGGTCGGTAATTTTTCAAATCCTCTTTATCACCTTTTTTATGCAAAAGAATTACTGTTGCAGAATCCCATTGGTTTGGTATGTTACCGCTGTTAAGACATTTGGTAAAGAATTTTGCAAGTATGTCTTCTACATATTCTCCAGCTTCTTTTAGGATATCTAATGTAATACCATCATCACCAGGGGCTCTTCCTTTCTTCATATTTTTTATTGCAAATGAAACTTCTTCTTTTAAGATTTTAGGAGCTGTTCCTTCGACTATTTCAATGTCTTCGTTTAATTCACTGTTACTTTCGTATAGATTTTTGTAGAATTCTTCAACTCTTCTAAGTATTTCTTCCCTATTTCTTGTTACGGTGCCATCCTCTCCTTTTAATGCAATGATGTGTTTCTTCCCAACAGATAAACTTCCTTTAACAACCCTAAGGCTCTTGTTATTTTCAATGGCTTTCCTTACTAGCTCACAGTTGAATTTTCTTATGTCTTCTTTCATGCTTTTGCGCAGAGTTTTACAAAGTTCTATGTACTCAATCCTGGAACTGGTATTTCGATTGTCCACCTTCATATCTCTTCGCCTTTTCATGAGCTGTTTCGTCTTCTCAGATAATTTGCTATTGTGCTTTTTACAGGTTACACCACCAATTTCCCCAGCAGTTTCAACTATTGTCTTAACAATGTTTTCATTTGCTTCTGAGATATCACTTTCATCAATAAGTCCTCTAGTAAAGAAGCGATTTTTTTAATTCCAACTTGAGTGCCTCGGTATTTGCTTCCAGTTTCATTAAATCCACCCTTTACTTAATACTTGTTTCCTAATGAGCTTCTGTCGTTCTAATTTAGTATTTAAGTGCACTTTACATCTCACCATTCGATGATCACTTCCAGTATTAAATCTGTTCAGTACACTGCAATCTTCAATAATTGATTTCTTGTTTGCCAGGATATAGTCAATTTCACTAGTTCCCCCATTTGGGTGTTTCCATGTCCATTTTCTTTGCGGTTTCTTCTTAAAAAATGAATTCATGATGCTAAGGTTTTCAGCTTCTGCAAATTCGATGAGTTGATCGCCACGTTCATTCCTTTCCCCATATCCGTATTTACCAACCGATGTCTCTCCTTGTTCCTGTTGTCCAATTCTTGCATTGAAATCCCCCATGATGAGCTTGATATGTTGTTTCCCTTTGGTGTGTAACTCTTTGATTTCTTCATAAAATTCTTCAACCTCTTCGTCGGTATGGCTTGATGTTGGTGCATATACCTGTACTATTTGAAGTTGGTATCGCTGGGTTAGTTGAACAACAAGCCTCGCTGCTCGATCTGATGTACTTTCAACTTCCAGAAGACAGTCTTTAATTCTTTTGTTGATTAAGAAGCCAACACCACTTGTTCTTCCAGTTTCCGTTCCTCTATAATAAAACAAATGTCCGCTTTTAAGTTCCACCAATTCTTCACCTTTTCTTCTGACTTCACTGAGTCCTATAATGTCCCAATTGATCTTTTCAAGTTCCTCTTCCAATTCCTGAAGTTTTGCTTCAGAAGCAAGGGATCGTCCATTATACGTTGCCAAGGTCAATAACAAACGGCAGCCTGGGCCATTCCAGTGATTCTTAGCACCCCCTGCTTTCATGCCACGCTGACCGCTGCCTTGATCAGGAGCACTCCAGCACCTGGAGACTAGGGGCCATGGTTTCTGGTGTGTCAACATAATGGAGGAATTAGCCATAATTTCACCACGCTGGCTAGACGGGTTGGTGAATTAGCCCTCCCCTTCCGCCTTTCTATCCGTGCAGCAAATATTAATTTGCCTCATAAATAGAAAGCCCAGCCTGCACCACTTGAAGGCGGGGTAGGACACTAGGTTACTGGCCTGGCCGGTTCCACACATCGTCACATACGTTCAGCGTGTGGGTCTCCTTCCAGTTAGATACCAGCAACCCTTTTGCAGGCTATATATATATATATATATATATCATTATTATGTAAGATATTATTACCCTTCACAGGGATAACACAATTGCCAAATAATGGTCAACACAGAAAAGCCTCCGGGGCGAGATTTTTGTGAGTTTTTCGTGGGGGAATTTATTATACAATAATTTTTGCCACCCACGTATATATAGCTCAGACTACAACTTTTTCTACAAAGGCAAAATAGTTCTAGTTTTAGCTACATGTACCTGCGTGGCAAAAATTATTGTGTAACCATCATCATATTCAACCATTGTCTATCCACTGCTGGATGACGGTATCTCTAAATGCTTTCCACACGTCTATCCTGAGCAATTGGCTTCCATGTCACCCTAACCTGTTTTCTTATTTCATCCGCCCATCTAGTTTGAGGATGTTTAGTAGGTCTTCGGTGATCTCTTAGAATCCAGTTGAGGACCAGCCCATCGCCGTTTCAGCTTTTTACTTTAACAATGATATCCTCTGCTCTAGTCTGCTCCCTTACCCAAGTGTTTCTTTTTCAATCTCTCCTAGTTATTCCAAACATGACCTCTCCATTCTCCTTTGGGTTGTCTGTAACTTCCATATCGCTGCAATTGTTGTACTCCATGGCTTTGCTCAATAAGAGAAGACTGGCAAATCACACTGGTTGATATATATATACCAGGTGAGTGTTATCCACTGCATATCCGATACATTTTTGAAATCCTTATGTTATTATAAGCCTATTTGCAAATCATTGTTGGGTCGGAAAATGGAATTTTATATTTTTTTGTTTTTTTAATTTTTTCGAGCGGACCATATTATAATTCAGCAAAACTCGGATTAGTGGAGGCCAACCTTATTTTTAAGATTACACGCCCACTTGGCGAGATATTTTGACTTGTAGAGCCAAATTAGTATAAGATTTATTACGGCAGTATTTTATGACGGAAAAAAAGTTTAATTATTGGTTTTATGACTATTCAACGCGGAATAGACTGGAACTGAATGATTTCATATTTTGGATAGAAACTGATTACGCAATAATAAATTAGAAGTGAATTGTAATCTATAGCATTCGCCAAGAAAGCTCGCCAAACTCTTAAATGCAATTTTCAAAAAAAAAAAAAAAAAAAAGTTTGGCTGAAATTATTTCGCGAAAACATTCACGCGCGGGATTCAAAATAAAATGAATGCTTCTCTTATGCACAAACCGAATTGCAACTTGCAATGTGATTATAAAAATTAAAGTAATTTGTTTCCTGCTATAACTTTCAGAAATAAAATAAAAAGAATATAGAACTTCAATTTAACGAATAGAGAAAAAAATAACTTTACAGCTACTTCAAAATCTAATACGTTTAAATTTAACAAGTTAACGCTAGCTCTGTATTACTGAGCGTATTCTAAACTTTTAGAATACATCCCGCGTTCGCTTTTTCACATTTTTCGACCAGCTTGTTATCCCGCCACGTGTTGCCAAAAAGGTTGCAATTGGTGCTATTTTAACTTTTAACACTTAATTTATCGATTTCCATGGGAATATAGCTGCTAATTTTCATACATTAAGGATTTTAATGTGTCTACATTAAGCTCAATTAAATTCGTTAGATTCGGCATGTGAGCTCCGAGGAAGTGGGGGAGGGGTTACTTGTGAGTTTTCCTGACTTTCTCAGTCTGTAATGTAAATATGAGCCAATCTCCTAAAAATTCCTCCAATGAGGCAATCCTCTCTATCTCTTCAAAGGGGGCCGGTGCCTACACGCTTCCCCCTACTTCCCAAGTCCTGTAATGACTTGAGGAAATTTGAATATTATATTCAAATTTAGCCTTCTTATAAAGACCGAAGTATAGGAGGGGGCAATATAAGGTGCAGTCAGGCGCCCCACCACAACATATTTTTGTACGATAAAAAGAGGAATCTTGATTTTGTGCCAGTGGAACTCGTAACGTGTCTTATGTTAAGTGTATCTATTGGATAAAGTGAAAGAAAATACAATGTTTCAGTAACGTACGCAAACATTTTATAAGGGGTTATGGGTGTACTAAGAGGTGGGGAGAGTTTCGGCAATCAAAATTTAATTGTATACAGGAAAACAAAAGGTCAGTGGGGTTACGACCCCAACCCCTGCTCCCGGTGCTATTACAAATAGTTTTTATGTTACAACTACCAAATGTTCAGGGCCGGACATTAGCTGAAGCCATTCCTCTCTCCCCCAAAACCGAGCAGTTTTTAAACACAAAAAGATAAAAATACTACTACTGATAGGTTGTATAAAAAGTGCTCACGAACTTGATTTACAACTTTGTAATAATTTTACAAAAGTCTCTGATTGGAGCATAGCTTGACTACCCTCTACCCACAAAAAATAAATGAAAAAAAATAAAAAATGAAAATAATAAATAAATAAATAAATAAATAAATAAATAGGTAAGCTTCGGAAACATTGATTAGTTGTAATATCATTAATCAGATAATAACAATTATAAACACTGTATTAGGGAAAAAGCCACTGAATTCGAAATTTACAGGACTGTGTATAAGCAGTATAAGAAAATTAGAATGGAGGAGGTGAGGTTTATTTCAGCCTACAATCCAGAATATTAACCATGTTAAAAAAATGCACGCTAACACTTAGGCGATGGAGGTCAAACCCCCGCGACTCCCCCCCCCTCCACCGTTAGGATAGGCAAATGGGACGATGTCTAAATGTTCTCTAGTGCATAATATTTAAATACGGAGGTCTTTTATATTTATTAATTAGGAAGAGATTTAAGAAATAGCTATAAACCGCCAATTCTAATAAACTGATCATTCTCGCGCGTAAGAATATTGTAAATTTTATTTTCGTTGTTCGTAACACGGTGAAGACAGCATGCAAAGTCGCCAAATTGGGCTTACCCTTTTTCTGATAGTATAGAACCAATGAAAAGGTTATCTCGGAAAAATAAACAACACAGTTGTTACTCGTTAGCGCCTATTGGTGAAACTAGTCCAATCAGTGAACAGATGGCTATTTCAAAAATGTTTCTCTAGTGCGGTGGATTGAACTCACCCTGTATATATACCTATATTTGAACAATTCAGTATATACATATTGGTGTTAGGCTGTTAAAAAAATAAACAAACTCGGTGCCGATTATGCAGATCATAGTTTAATTATAAAATATGTAATTTGGATTTATGCCCCTATAAAAGAATATCGTTTCACGTGAACAGCTGCAAGTATTGAATATTTTTTGCACCGTTTTAAAAATCAATACACTCAATAGCAGATGACTCTTAACATGTGTATTTATGTGAATTTTTCCTTAGTAAAATAATAATCTATAAATAGTAATAAATATAATAAATAATATAAAAAAAATCACCATGATGTCCTTTCCAACTTCTTCCATATTACTGAAATGAAAATTTACCTAGAAAATGCTTCTTGTGTTCTTCCAGGTTTTCAAAATCCTTTCCGCAGCTTTAATAGCTTCTTCTTACAGAAACATTAGAATTTGTATAGTTTATATCTAATCCACACTGAAAATTACAGGTAGTATATTGCTTACTTAACGATAATATTGAGGGATTCAAATTATCCCCAATTTTATCACGTTCCTTAGACTTAGTTTTCAATCCCAAACCCAGGAGTGTCTTGGTTTTCAATCTCAAACCCGGGAGTGTCTTGGTTTTCACTCTCAAAATTTTATTCAAGGGAAACACTCATTGGCTTAGTCGGACAATAAATATTTTTATTCATTCGTTTCAATTGCTTGATACTTATTATAATACTGCAGGCCTTTGTTGACGTGGGAAAATATAGGTCTGTTTTAAACTAAATAATGTTAAGTTATATATATGTATTAGGCGCAACGGGCAAAACCATAATAATTAATATGTCATACATGTGTGTCATATCTTCCACTCTCAACTATTTTCTGCATATTTTCATCTATTTATTGCTCATCAAGTTTGGCTGAACCCGCCCCACCAACAAATATTTTTCAGGAGCCGAAGTGATATGGGCTTTCTTAGGGTTGGTACCTTTGATATATTATGTAAGTAAACTTGCCCAACATCGCGTGGCGCTTCTAATGTATCAACGTATCAAATCCAATCTACACCTGGATATCATTTACATAACTTGGGGATATGATCTCCATCCTTTGCAAGTGAATGGCCCGTTAGTGCCAATTCAATCTTCAGCTTGTTTTTATTTAATCATATATATTCTAGTAGCCATAGAATTTAGAACTCATTACCTATCACTCTGACTGGCATATATAGTGAGGCCTTATTTAGATCTAGACTCAAAAAATAATATTCACTATCTAAGCATGGTTTACTTTAGATAAATTCATATCTTGCTATTGGAGTGATCGGAATTCATTAAACTGGTTTCAAAACCTTTTTTTCGATCATCTGTCAGGTAGCTGATTATATTCGTTATATTATCTCATATCCAATAAATAATTATTTTGTATCCTTGTCTACCTGTTAAACAAATTTGTTATTATTATTACTTGGTGCCACCCCCCACTTAAACTAATCTTTAAAAATACTGCCCGTTTATGACCTTCTGAAAACAACTCAAAGCATTTAACCTTCTATATTTAGAACAATACCGGTTTTTCCGTTTTAAAACGAAAAAGTTTTGGTGCTTAGAATTGTATGTCTTACCACTCAAAAAGCCCCGCCACTTTTCTTATAATTATTCCCTTCCGATTTTTCCCCAAGTTTTCATGGAACTAATAAAATTCCTCGTTTAAATGTAGTCCTATGATCATACAGCAATTATGGGGTAATCATTTATCTTGGCTGCAGATGTAGTTCAAAATATGTTCGAAAAACGAAATGCAGGAGGGAAAACGTAAAATGAAAATGGAGTTTATCAATGTAAATGTGTATGTGTTCGGTTTAATAGTGAACTAAAACAGTAAACGTTTCTACCATGTGGAATTGGTACCGTTGATAAATATTATTATCATGAAATGGAAACATTCTGCGTTAAGAAAGAATTCCCTTTTGTCGATATTTAGCGGACAATAGCGTTTGTTTAAAGAACGTCGAAACGTTCAATCAAACCTAAAAAACTACGCTTAATAAGGTTTTCTAATACCTAATGCATTTTGCGTAATACTACCTCAATTTTGCGCTAGGAGGTGATCATTTAGTGATTATGAATTTATCTTTATTGATGAAATACTTGTTGCAAATAAGAACTGTGAATTTGAATTATCGAATATGTAAAAATTAGGGCCATGTCATTGGAAACAAAATTTAAATTAAATATTCCTTAAAGCAGTTGGAAAACTATCATCGTTTGACGCACGTGTCACTGAAATAATGCATTTCATGTAAGTATCTGAAATTATTAAAAAAATATTTGCTAACATTTAAAAAACCAACATGAACTGGTCCTTAACCTAAGTTTATAGCTGAAATTCTATTTTACTAAAATGAACAGCATATTCGTATTCCTTTGTATACCGCATTGTGTGTACATACAATGCTTTTCCATCAAAGATCATTTTGCAATACGTAGATCGACATGGAAACTGTTTTTAAGTACAAACCTATATGAAAACAGGGTTTAACTTCAGTAAAATTACATTAAAACTTTGCAGACACTCTCTCTTGTTAACATTGTGTGACACAAACATATTCATGATCATACTATGCAAAGACTTAACAATTTCCCGAGCAATCGGAAGCCCCTTTGTCTGAAAAATCAATCCCAGGATAACGGATTCATAGAAAAAGAACCGGCAATCGTTACGTACTATCCGCATTACTCGAAAGTTTGTAAGTGAGTTACCCCAACGTCTCCAAAAGGTCACGAATACTTCATTTTTAAACTTAATTATGTTGAAGATTAAGTCATCCGCCTAGCGTATGATTAGCCTTTCCATCGCAGATGTATAAATAGTATGTAGTCCTCCTGCTGCTTCACCTAATGGGCTGAAACAACATGGACGTCATTATTATATGGAAAACAGTAGCTGGACGTATGTACTTTTAATAGCTCAGTAGTAGCGTGTCCACCTAGCTTGCAGTTAATCCGGGTTTGAAACTCAACTGTGCAAAAAGGAAAACTTACCAACTAACTGCCCTCTGTTTACCTGGGCTGGTTACCTGGGCGACCTCAAGAGTGTAAGATTCCTCGGAAATTATAGGTCCATTATAGGCCCCATACGGTGTTATAGATGTAATGCATTCATTTATCTTGCCATTAACTTAGGTTCCACTTCCATTAATATCGTAGAATACATGCCGTTTTTCTGCCTTCTTTTGCGCGGGGTTTGGTTTCTTTCGAACAGACGTCTGGATCACTCAGAAACGTGTAAGTCCTGGTGTAGCTGAACTTTTATCGTTCGTTTTGCTTTTTGAAGATACAAGAAGACGAACTTTAAAAGCAAGAAAGAGACTTAAGTTTCAGGGAGCCAAATTTGGACTGTATGGCGGGTGTTCCAAAATTTCGTATTGAAAACCTTACATTAAGCTTTGAGAAGTGTGTGGTAATGTAGTAGTGAATATCACACTTTTCCTTCGATGGCTCCTACAAGCCTTCCACGAATTCCGGATTGACTTCCTTAAGTTCCATAAAAAAGCTTGTAACTCCATAAACTTCTACATACTAAAATCTTCTAGAACTTCTACAAATTAAATTTCATACACTAGTTATCCAAGCGTATAGACATTATGAAGTGACAATGTTGACCTTCAGGAAAGCGTATTAGCATAACTTCTTCCCCGCATTAAAGAGCGAAATTCTTTATTTGGTGTTTCAACAATATATCTGAGTTAAAACTCCCAAACTTAACGGGCAGAGGTCTTCAACCAGCGGCCCGCCGACTCATAAAAAAATAAAAATTATTTTATACAAAAATACTGCACTTTACTTCTTCTGAGTGTTAAATCGATGTATTTTTTCCATCCACACTTCGTAATAAATATCTTAAAACGTTAAAGAACTAAAGTAATACGCGGTCTTCCCTCAGTCGTGTTTTACTTCAGTTTTCTAGCGTATATGGGCATTAGGAGTAGTTTTATTTATTTGCAGTGCAATAGTGACTTTACAGGAATTCACCTTAGAACTCGTTGAATTCTATTCTAAATATGTCGATAAGACCTTACCAACTATCTGACTACATCCTCCGAAAATGATGTCATTATTTGGGAGCACTTATATCTACGCATATGCGTACTCAGAAAATTTATAAGGAGCTTATAGGCTTACAATGGGGGGTACAGAGTTACAACTCCATATATATATATGACATTTCATCGCATTGAGGGTTACAACTTCATTAACTCCCCAATTTGAGCAGGCCAGGGCGTTTGTGAAGAAGCTATTTTCTTCAAGAATGAAGTTAGTAAACTCAAAAGTTGGGACCAGAATAAATGATGGCCGCCTTGAAAACTCTTAGGGTTGCATCAAAAATAAGACCCGATATTGACAGGTTTGTTAATAATAAGCAGGGAAAAATAAACGGAGGGACCCTGGTTCGAATCCAGGATGGGGAAAGCGTCTCTTTTTCTCCAAAACGAAAAAAGCTCTAGTTTGAGCTATAATATGTATATATATATATATCATCATCATATTCAACCATTATCTATCCACTGCTGGATGAAGGTCTCTCCAAATGCTTTCCACACAAGTCTATCCTGAGCAATTCGCTTCCACGTCACCCCAACCTGTTTTCTTATTTCATCCACCCATCTAGTTTGAGGACGTTTTCTAGGTCTTCGGTGGTCTCTTGGAATCCAGTTCAGAATTTCTGTTGTCCATCGTTGATCAGTTCTTCTTGCAATATGCCCAGCCCATCGCCATTTCAGCCCTTTTACTTTAACAATGATGTCCTCTACTCTAGTTTGCTCTCTCACCCAAGTGTTTCTTTTTCGATCTCTCCTAGTTATTCCAAGCATGCACCTCTCCATGCTCCTTTGCGTTGTCTGTAACTTTCGTATTGCTCCAACTGTTAGACTCCATGTCTCTGATCCATAAGAGAGGACTGGCAATACACACTGGTTGAAGACCTTTCTTTTTAGACACAAAGGCAATTTCCCCTTCAGGATAAAACTGTTTCTTCCAAATGCACTCCAGCCAAGTTTAATACGTCTGTTGAGTTCTTTCATAATGTTGCCATGTTGCCATCCATT
>QLNU02015359.1:75692343-75708549 GCA_006491805.2 Dysdera silvatica | reverse complement strand
GATCCTAAACGTGACATAAGTAGTTAACATTAGTTAACATGCATATATATATATATATATCATCATCATCATCATATTCAACCATTATCTATCCACTGCTGGATGAAGGTCTCTCCAAATGCTTTCCACACAAGTCTATCCTGGGCCATTCGTTTCCACGTCACCCCAACCTCTTTTCTTATTTCATCCACCCATCTAGTTTGAGGACGTTTTCTAGGTCTTCGGTGGTCTCTTGGAATCCAGTTGAGAATTTGCGTTGCCCATCGTTGATCAGACCTTCTTGCGATATGCCCAGCCCATCGCCATTTCAGCCTTTTTACTTTAACAATGATGTCCTCTACTCTAGTTTGCTCTCTCACCCAAGTGTTTCTTTTTCGATCTCTCCTAGTTATTCCAAGCATGCACCTCTCCATGCTCCTTTGCGTTGTCTGTAACTTTCGTATTGCTCCAACTGTTAGACTCCATGTCTCTGATCCATAAGAGAGGACTGGCAATACACACTGGTTGAAGACCTTTCTTTTTAGACACAAAGGCAATTTCCCCTTCAGGATAAAACTGTTTCTTCCAAATGCACTCCAGCCAAGTTTAATACGTCTGTTGAGTTCTTTCATAATGTTGCCATCCATTGAAATCAGCTGGCCAAGGTAAATATATGAATCAGCAATTTCTAGCTCAGTGTTGTCAACTTGTATTTTTGTTTCCTCTACAAAATTATTGAACATGATCTTAGTTTTTTGTAGGTTCATCTTGAGTCCAACTTCTTCACTTCTAGTTGAGAGCTCTTGTACCATGTCTTGGAGTTCTAATGGGTCCGTTGAAAAAATAACAATGTCATCAGCAAACCGCAGATGATTTAAATATTCACCATTTATTTTTATTCCCTTGTTATTCCAATTTATCAGCTGAAAAATCATCTGTAAAGCAGAAGTAAAAAGTTTTGGAGAAATGGTATCTCCCTGCCTCACCCCTTTGCCAAGTTTGATAGTTTTGGTATCTTTATGTAACCGAAATTTTGCACTTGCATTTTTATACACACGTTTCACCATGTCAATGTACACATCCTCAATGTCTGTTGATCTTAAAGAGTTGATGACTGCTGATGTTTTAATAGAGTCAAAGGCCTTCTCATAGTCAATAAATGCCACACACAATGGAAGTTCATATTCATGTGTTCTTTCAATTAATTCTCTTAATACTTGAATATGGTCCACTGTACTGAATCCACTTCGAAATCCAGCTTGTTCTCTTGGTTGAGCTGCATCTAATTTTTTCTGCAGGCGATGTGTTAGCACTTTTGTGAAGATTTTATAAATAGCAGGTAACAAGCTAATTGGTCGGTAATTTTTTAAATCCTCTTTATCACCTTTTTTATGCAAAAGAATTACTGTTGCAGAATCCCATTGGTTTGGTATGTTACCGCTGTTAAGACATTTGGTAAAGAATTTTGCAAGTATGTCTTCTACATATTCTCCAGCTTCTTTTAGGATATCTAATGTAATACCATCATCACCAGGGGCTCTTCCTTTCTTCATACTTTTTATTGCAAATGAAACTTCTTCTTTTAAGATTTTAGGAGCTGTTCCTTCGACTATCTCAGAGTCTTCGTTTAATCCACTGTTACTTTCGTATAGATTTTTGTAGAATTCTTCAACTCTTCTAAGTATTTCTTCCCTATTTCTTGTTACGGTGCCATCCTCTCCTTTTAATGCAATGATGTGTTTCTTCCCAACAGATAAACTTCCTTTAACAACCCTAAGGCTCTTGTTATTTTCAATGGCTTTCCTTACTAGCTCACAGTTGAATTTTCTTATGTCTTCTTTCATGCTTTTGCGCAGAGTTTTACAAAGTTCTATGTACTCAATCCTGGAACTGGTATTTTGATTGTCCACCTTCATATCTCTTCGCCTTTTCATGAGCTGTTTCGTCTTCTCAGATAATTTGCTATTGTGCTTTTTACAGGTTACACCACCAATTTCCCCAGCAGTTTCAACTATTGTCTTAACAATGTTTTCATTTGCTTCTGAGATATCACTTTCATCAATAAGTCCTTCCAGTGCAGAAAAGCGATTTTTTAATTCCAACTTGAATGCCTCGGTATTTTCTTTTAATTTCTTTAAATCCACCCTCTTACTTACTTGTTTCCTAATGAGCTTCTGTCGTTCTAATTTAGTATTTAAGTGCACTTTACATCTCACCATTCGATGATCACTTCCAGTATTAAATCTGTTCAGTACACTGCAATCTTCAATAATTGATTTCTTGTTTGCCAGGATATAGTCAATTTCACTAGTTCCCCCATTTGGGTGTTTCCATGTCCATTTTCTTTGCGGTTTCTTCTTAAAAAATGAATTCATGATGCTAAGATTTTCAGCTTCTGCAAATTCGATGAGTTGATCGCCACGTTCATTCCTTTCCCCATATCCGTATTTACCAACCGATGTCTCTCCTTGTTCCTGTTGTCCAATTCTTGCATTGAAATCCCCCATGATGAGCTTGATATGTTGTTTCCCTTTGGTGTGTAACTCTTTGATTTCTTCATAAAATTCTTCAACCTCTTCGTCGGTATGGCTTGATGTTGGTGCATATACCTGTACTATTTGAAGTTGGTATCGCTGGGTTAGTTGAACAACGAGCCTCGCTGCTCGATCTGATGTACTTTCAACTTCCAGAAGACAGTCTTTAATTCTTTTGTTGATTAAGAAGCCAACACCACTTGTTCTTCCAGTTTCCGTTCCTCTATAATAAAACAAATGTCCACTTTTAAGTTCCACCAACTCTTCACCTTTTCTTCTAACTTCACTGAGTCCTACAATGTCCCATTTGATCTTGTCAAGTTCTTCTTCCAATTCCTGAAGTTTTGCTTCAGAAGCAAGGGATCGTCCATTAAACGTAGCCAAGGTCAATAACAAACGGCAGCCTGGGCCATTCCAGTGATTCTTAGCACCCCCTGCTTTCATGCCACACTGACCGCTGCCTTGATCAGGAGCACTCCAGCACCTGGAGACTAGGGGCCATGGTTTCTGGTGTGTCAACATAATGGAGGAATTAGCCATAATTTCACCACGCTGGCTAGACGGGTTGGTGAATTAGCCCTCCCCTTCCGCCTTTCTATCCGTGTAGCAAATATTAATTTGCCACATAAATAGAAAGCTCAGCCTGCACCACTTGAAGGCGGGGTAGGACACTAGGTTACTGGCCTGGCCGGTTCCACACATCGTCACATACGTTCAGCGTGTGGGTCTCCTTCCAGTTAGATACCAGCAACCCTTTTGCAGGCCATATATATATATATACGTGGGTGGCAGCAATTATTGTATAAAAGTAAGGAATTCAAAATATTTCACTAAAAGGTTTGATTTCGCTTTATATTTTAATGGCTAAAAATGTTGTAAATGTTTCTACTTTCATATTTATTTTGCATTGTAATATATATAATCAGTCCCAGAGGCAGACACAGAAAATATTTTCGGGTGGGCGCACAAAACCAATATAGAAAAAACGGCAATAAAGGATGATATCTAGGGGGCGCCTAGATTCTTCGTCTTTTTAAGTCCTAATATTTCTGGTACAATAGTGCAGCCCGCGGGCTAACAAGAATAAACAATATTGGCCCTTGGAATAAAAAAAGTTGAAGACCCCACTACTGGGGCATCTAAAGATTTTTCTGATCGTCTTTTCTTGTATTCATAACATTTCATAAACTTGAAAGCATATATTTATGTAAAATTTGAAGAAGTATGTTTATGCGAAACTTGACGAAGTTTATTTATTAAAAAGTTGCAAGTGTATAATTATAATGAGTTATATAATTATATATATATATTTATATAATAGTTTGAGAAAACAATGAGGAAAAACAATTATTTGTGCGAATAGAAATGACAGGCAATATCCCCTTATTTTTAGATAGTGGTGTCCAGTAATTGTTATATTTATTTGATCGATGAATAAAGTTTCTTTATAAAAGTCAGCAACTATGAAAGCACGATGTATACTCCTTCATTTTCGCGATCAACTAAATTGTTCAGGATAACTTTAATTACATTTAAACGATATGAGGAGTAACTAAATATGTAGAATATCTTTTATAGCTTATCCATTTCTACCGTGAGGAGCAACAACAGAGCATCAAGGAAGTCCAAAAATCAATGAGAGTAATACTCTCATGTATCTGCATATTTTGAGAATATATGTAAAATCTATGACGCCTCTCTCTTTCTGAAAAACCAGATTACAATTTTATATGCAAATTCACGGTTCACAAAATTTTATTTTGTGTAAAAAAACAGAGGGAGGTAAACTTCCGTATGCAGATGAAAACGTCTCAGGTTTCAAGCTATACAATGCCCCAGATAGCAAAAATCTTCCTATGGACGTCCTGGGGATGTCCAGAACCTTCTCAGGACATTCCAAGGCTATCTGGGGGCATTCCTTTAGATTCCTATATAAATAATTTTACAGTTCTTACCATGCTTTGTATAGACAAGTAATTCTGACCGGACAGATTACCCTTTTCCATCACCAGCGACATACGGTCCGGCTCCTACGGTGCCGTATTAATAAACGTTTATCTATCTGGCCTTTATCTGTGGTTCAATTTCATACTGCACGGTAGAGTTTGTCCTTTTTTTTTCAATTCCACGTAATGCAACATTTGATTCTTTTAAAAACAACAGAGGTTGAGATTAATAGAAAAGCTCTAATTCTCGAAGCACAATAATTTTAGCTGTTCTTAAGCTGTGAAAAAGAAACATGATAATGACGACTACCATATCCTTTGATTTTTTTTGATCAAATTCAATTTTCTTGATTGCATATGTAAACAGTCCGCACTCTGATATTACAGTAAGCCTTCAATTCCGTCCAAAATGATGCATTGCTTCAACCACAGAATACAAAATCAGCCTTTTTATAAAAATTACAAACTTACTTCAAAAGCACAATCAAGTTTCTTTATAAAATACAGAGACAGATAAATACATCGGATATGATTACAAAAGAAATTGGAAAAGGGAAACTGAATAGGTGAACAAAATATTAATACAAATTGATCTTCGTTCTAAAGATAAATGGTAATTGCACCAACACCAACCACATATTCCCTTTTTGTGCTAGGAAGACACCTGGAGGACGTTTACTATTCTATAGCTTTTTCTCACCTTCTTTACATTTCATATGAATAGTAATAATTAATCGTTACTACAGTAAACGTGGTTAACTGAGGCGATAGGTAGCTGAAACAAATTGCTCCTAAGCACTCCCGGATTTGTTCTGTTAAAAAGCATGTATGTATTTAAGTAATGGAGAAAAGATGACTTGAGCTTATTTAGTTGAAATGCATGATATAAACTTTGCTTAATTTATTAAAAAATGCTGCTATATATATGTCTAATAAATAATAATATAGCGCATGAATTAATGGTGCCATATATGTTGTGAAATATCAAGTACATTATTAAATATATTGCAGTACTAGGAATACATATAGCAATCCTCTTAAGGTGGGATTACCTTCTTCAAGGGTGGTGTCTTCACAACGCCAAAGCGCCAGCGCACAAAGCCTTGAATGTGAAACAACGTTTAACCAAAAACTGCATGACAGCTTACTTATTCACCTACCATATTCAACCGATCTCGCTCCGTGCGACTTACTTTTATTACCTTAACGAAATATGCCATAAAGGAAAACGTTTTGAGGACGTGGAATAGCGAAAAAAAAAGACGGATGCATGGAAAGGCATCAATTTGCAAGGTTCTCGGAGCTGCAGCGAACAGTGGAATGCACGTCTAGATCAGTTCATTGCATCAAACAGACAGCACTTTGAAGGTAATTCGATTTATCGTACCTAAAAACAAATACAGAATATTTTATTACAAAGTCATATTTCCTTTTGGGTCCCCCTACCTATTTAATACGATACAAATTTATATTTATATTTTATAGGGCATTTAGTATGAGGTATCTATGAATGAATAGAATTAATGCGATTATTTCTAGAATTTAAACAAAAAAAAAATGAAACTGAAGAAAACAAAAGTCGTTTGAAGATAAATTTTTTTATTTTATGTTTAATTTATAAAAAAAACAATTTGCATACTAATCTCATATATCTGCAATTACCTAATCATGATCATCTAACCAGAAATATAAACAAGTTAATACCTCAATTTTTGAGAACAAATCTTGAAATGACACGTATTGCTTCTATGGGTTCTAGAATTTGGACTTTCGTCCATAGCAGATTACGTGCACTTAATTCTATTTCTCTTTTTAAAAATATGCCAGCAAATATCCACTAGAATTCTAACGACATTTATTTGCATACATTTCATTTTCATTGCGTTAACATTAATATATTATTCTACTCATGTTATTCCATTGTTTCATATAATTATTACAACGATCTTCCTTTCCTCGGGCAGCATGGATTCCGTCAGATTCGATAGTTTTTATCCAATGTTGCCCAGGCGAATATAATTCTGAAATTTGCAAAATGTATATATTTATGTTATAAACTATGTGTAAAAATACCCGAATGCAACACGATTCATCTTAAAAAATTGTATTGTATTGTAAAAAAGTGCATGAAAATTGAATGAAGAGATCACTAGGCGACGTAGTTTTATTCAGATCAATTTCATAAGATCCGTTCCAATAATGATACATATGTTTCCATTTACCATACTTGCATTTCTTTCAGCCTTTTGTGATTATATCTATATTGTTATAAAATAAAAACGCCAATTCCTAAATTTGCAAAATCAAATAACATTTTTAAAATGCCTTAGAGGCATTTGTGTTGTTTCTTCTTTTGGCAGACTGAATATTCTAAATGATCAACAAACAACAAATAACTGAATTCTAGTACGTCGACCGTCGAATGGAATAATTGTTTAAACAGAATGATCTGTCAAGGTTTCGTGAAAAAAGATCGATTATGGCAAAAAAAAATATACAAAGCAGCCAACTTCCTTTCTGGAAATGTGAAAATGGTTCCTTTCCTACGATAAAATATGACATTGAATTCTTTTCGGTTTAGAAGACATACATGCGAATGATGATTGATAATACACTCAAAGATATATATGACAATGCCTTTTTGAATTGCTTTAGAATGATAAAACGACGCTTTGTTATAAATCGGTTCGATTTTCTTTCAAACTTGAATATTATATTATAAAAATTAACAAACAATCTTTAAGTTTGCGCTAGACACAAAAGAAATTGACATTAAAATCCATCATTTTAAAAAAGAAACTATTTTCACTGCAAGTTCTCCTTTATGATATTTATAGTTAAACCGATAACAGAAATCTTTGCGTTATGTGAAAAGTTTTAAGAAAGTACCGATTAATGGGACGATAACTATAATTAGATAATAATTTTTTAATGATTTTATGAGCATTGTAATTAATGAGCTTAAAGATATAATGCATAAACATTTAAATTTACATATGTTCCTAACTAACTAGTAAACTAGATCTCATTCAGCAAATTTCCGTATTTATCAAAGAAATAAGAGTATTATCTTTTGTGTGTAAGGATTTAATTAGTACGATTACTCGTTTTTAACGAGCAATAATGTCCGCCGCCGCCGCCACATTTTTATAATAAAAGCATTCTTAACGAAGTAGAAAACACATTTAATGTAAAATTATACTATATTAATTATATACATACACTGAAGTGCCAGAAAAACTGGTACACCTACGTAATATTGTGTAGCCCCCAACCCCACGCATGCACACAGAAGTGCCACAACACGACGTGGCATGGACTCGACTAATGTCTGAAGGTATCCTGGAGACAATTCACACCAGGAATCCTGCAGGGCAGTCCACAAATCCATAGGAGTGCAAGGTGGTGGAGATCTCTTCTGAACAGCACGTTGCAAGGCATCCCAGATATGCTCGATAATGTTCATGTCTGGCGATTTAGGTGGCCAATGGAAGTGTCTAAAGTCAGAAGAGTGTTCCTGGAGCCACTCGGTAGCAACTCTCGATGTGTGGGGTGTCGCATTATCATGCTGAAATTGTCCAAGTCCGTCGGAATGCACAATGGACATGAATGGGTGTAGGTGATCGGACATGATGCTTACGTATGTGTCACCTGTCAGAGTTGTCTCTAGACGTTGTCTCTAGCGTATCAGGGGTCCCATATCACGCCAACTGCACACGCCCCATACCATCACAGAAGCTCCACCAGCTTGAACAGTCCCCTGTTGACATGTAGGGTCCATGGACTGTGCTGGCGAGCCCAAACGATGCGTAAAGCAGTCAACAATGGTACACGAGTGGGCCTTCGGCTCCGAAAGCCCATATCAATGATGGTTCGTTGAACAGTTCGCACGCTGACACTTGTTGATGCCCCAGCATTGAAATCCGCGGCAATTTGAGGAAGTGTTGCACGTCTATCTCGTTTAACGATTCTCGTCAGTCGTCGAATGTCCCGTTCTTTCAAGGTCTTTTTCCGGCCGCACCGCTGTCGGAGATTTGATGTTTTACCGGATTCCTGATATTCACGGTATACCCGTGAAATGGTCGTACGCGAAAATCCAAATTTTGTCGCTATCTCGGAGATGCTATGTCCCATCTCTCTTGTGCCGACTATAACGCCACGTTCAAAATCACTTAAATCTTGATAAACTGCCATTGTAGCGGCAAGAACCGATCTAACAGCTTTGCCAGACATCTCTTGTCTTATATAGGCGCTGCCGACCGCATCGCGTTACGCTGATTGGTTGCAAAGCTCCGTTATTTGCATACGCACGCCTGTGCCAGTTTTTCTGGCACTTCAGTGTATATGAATGCATATTATAGAGTTATCAATTATTAGTCGAATATTGCAATGTGGCCATATTAACAGACAAAAGCGTTGGAAACATTTGGTATGAAATTCCTTACAAAAATAATTGCAACTAAAAATATTTGCGTAACCCCAAGAAATCGGTTGGCGACCCCCGTTTAGGAACCATTGTACTAGATATTGAGTTCTCTAAATCGGCCTGATGAGTTTCCTGCCTTGTAATAAAATAAATCAATGATTGTTTACGAATCAAAAACAAATTCAAAAACAAAAAAAAGTAATAATTCACCGAGATCTACAGTTCTCCGATCTACATTTCCCTGAAGAGACAGGGGACAGTGTAGGAAGCCAAAAAGGGAGTCGCTTAATAGGACGAGTCGATTTTGCGAAAAACTGGTTCCAAAATTGCCGGGGTGTAAGGGTATCAGAATTTTTGACTTTCGCGAGTGTGAAAGGGTTTAGTGAAACCCTTTTCTTAGCGAGTACAGATCGTAATGCAACTTATTTCGTTGAATTGGCCTAGTTTTGCTTCACTAAAATAGCACCACGAGCCGCCACTGACTTAAATAATACATTATAAATAAAAAATATATGTACAGGAAATAAAAAATGAATTGATTATCTAAAAAGGTGCAAGAAATAGCGCAAAAAAACCATTTAAAATTAGGTAATATTGATTCATAAGATTACGAATTCAAGATCCAGTGATTCAGAAGGGAACTGTGCCAAGATTCAGTGACAGTAATACAGTTAGGGAGTACTGGATGCCCTCCCCTAACTAGGCTATCACTGATTGAAGAAAAGTACTAGTGGACAAAAAGTACCCAATACGCCTCAAAAGCGCTAGAAATAGTTCCAAGAAAGCCTAAAAATCAGACAATATTGTTTAGGAAGTTGGCAACGGGAAAAAGCTTTTAGAAGCCGTAATGGCGCACTCAACAGCAACTTTTTGATTTTGGCAATGTGGCCCGTTATACGCAATATTTAACTACTTTTGTACTAGACCAAACTAGTCGATCATGTTCCACCTATCTATAATCACCAAAAAACTGACACTTGGTATCCGTACCAAACTAATTTACCTCTCCCCATCCATATCTGATGATCAAGTAACAGACAGTAATTATTTTGATATTGAGCCGCATGTCATACTTTAATTGAGTCCAGCTTTACAACGATAATTGGGCAACACTCGAGACGGCTTGCTTTCTTTTTGCCTTGTAGGGGGCGCGTGTCTATTTCATCTTTACCTCACCTCTAGTGAATATGTGGTGCAACTGCCATACTCAACCTATGAACTGCTGTCATGTTATGATTAAAAATTGTCTCCGAAGTGGAACACTTTGAATCGCTGCGACTTTCGTACTTGACGTGGACTACGATATCCTCTTTTTAGGTTGTAGAATGATTATACTTTGTGAAAAAAAAACATTTACAACGACTAACATCACATAGTTAGGCAAAGTGGATTGACCTACGAGTTGAAGAAATTTCGAGCAAGCATTTTCCATCCCTGAATTTGAATACACCATTTAAAGGCATGTGCAATTTTGCTTATTTTTTTGCGATTGGGAACTGCCGCGTTGAATTGTATTGCAGACTGTATATTGTACGTACTAAAATTACAGCGATGACTGCACATTAGTGTTAGTAAGCACTGCCTATCATAAGACAGTGCAGCTAGGGCAAATAGCTAATGGAATTCACGAAGAACCACATGTTTTTCATCAAATATCAGCGATTGCAATGATAGCTTTTGAAAGATTTTAGTTTAAATTAGTCTTCATATTTTCTCTTCTGGTCAAACCTTAGAACCCTGCCACTGTGTTGCCTGCGCAGCAATTGGTCCAGGAAGTTTTCAGTGACCTCTAAGTGAAATCGTAACTAGGATGTGTATCGTGTAATGTGTTTTACCACGTGTGTAATTTTACATCCAGTGTATTTTCGTGAATTTGATGTAGAGTTTAAATTAAGATTCAAATTTTTACTGAATTTAAAAGTTTTGATGTGTGTGTATTAAAACCTGCCCCAACTTCTAATCATTCTATGGCACATTTTTCTGTTCATAACGCGTTAAGTATCACATGTGTTTTTAACCTTAGACTTTGGCACTAGCTTTTATAGTATCAGTTTCAAAGATTATGCAAAATGTTATATTAATGATCGGTTTTTTTTTATTTTACGTGGACTGTTCCAATAGCCGTATTCATATTGGCCAGATTAAATTTGCTTTTCTCCCTGACTAATGATGTTGATGTATACTATTCTTTCACCAGAAGAAGTCCGATGGAATAGTTAGAAATAACGGGAGGTGATATCACAAACGGACTATCCCATTACAGAAGAGGAGGACTCACATTTCAGACCTTGATTTTGGCGCCGACAAACGTTCACTAAAAACAAGTTCTGAAATTGTAGTCCTCCTCTGTTGTAATTAACTTGCCCGTTTGTGACGTCATTTCCTGTTATTTATAACTGTTCTATCGGACTTCTTTTCGTGAACGAACAGTTCTGAGCTGCTTGGTGGGT
Organism: Dysdera silvatica; assembly: GCA_006491805.2. Taxonomy (NCBI): domain Eukaryota; kingdom Metazoa; phylum Arthropoda; class Arachnida; order Araneae; family Dysderidae; genus Dysdera; species Dysdera silvatica. Next base: position 75,697,214 of record QLNU02015359.1, on the reverse strand, counting down.
GAGAAGGAAATTTGTACAAAGTTACATTTCAACGCTTCCATAAGATAGAATTTGTAAATTGAAATGAGGTGAATCTGGAGGACTTTTTCTGTAGTACACAAATGCGAGATAGAATCTCTAGTACACTATGTACTAGTACATATATTTGTATAGGTTAAAAGTAAAATTGCAAATTTTTTCGACAACTATTATAAAAAATTACAATGAAATCGTACATTACGGATATATATACGGGCGCGAATTTAGACGTCTTTAAAGAGAAGGGACGATTAATGACTTGATTTTTGAAAATGATACCTCATTGGACCTTTACCTTGTATCTTTTCAATGTTAAATTTTCATTCAAGGAGGCGATCGACTCTCCACCCCTAAATCCATGTGTGAACTTATATAACATGTCATTTATTACATATTTATCCACTTAAAGATTTTGACGCCACAAATTCTTACTTCGAGCTTTTATACCTAGAGCATCCAACATACCATTTTCCATTAATATCATTGATAAATCGAATGTTCCCGGCGCAGCACGACTCTTGTCCTTGCGCCGTTAAAATCATAAGCACTAAGCTCGATGGCCTATGGATGTTGTCAAGTACAAATAGCTTATTAATTTTAATTTTGTAAATCTCCTTCGGAAATTACTAACACAGTCAACGTTGAACACAATAGCAGTATTTAGAAATATATCGATTTATTTTCATGTTTAAAACGTGATTAGGCATACGTTTTATTCTAAAGTGTTGCGAGCTCTGTAATTTCCTAAACAAATTTATATCAATATCCTTGTTTTCAAAATCTCTATTTTCACTCAGTTTTATGCTAATGTCTTTGTCTTGTTTCAATGAATCACCAGTAGTTCATTTTTTCCCGTTAGTTTGTCATGATTCGATTTTTAAAATTTTCGTTCAGCTGTTTTAACTGAAAAATCTTTTGTGTCATTGATGGTATTGTAGTGTTTTACATCGAGAAAACAACAAATTAAAATATTTCTTTGAACCATTCATTGACTAAAATAATTTTAAATTATTAGTCTGAACTCCAGAATTAATATCTTGAGTATCATCATCCGTAATATCTAAAAGAGCCTGATAAATGGCGCTGATGTTAATTTTAAACAACCGCATGGCAATTCTAATTTTTAACCTAGAAATAGAAAACGATTTTAAACTTAAATTTTGAATACTTTTTCTTTCACATAGCCTAACACTTCCCAAATACTAAACAATAATTATACAATTCCTGCATTGTCCCCAAAAATTAACTGTTGCAAATAAAAGTTTAGTTAGGGAATCATTGTCAGATTTGATAAATGCTAGCATGTACGTACAGTGCGTTCGCGCTCAGTTGTCGCCCGATACCGTTACCAGACGGGTTATTCCATTGCAGTTTCGGGAAGGGCGTCTTGCCGAAACTGGTTTTTCGCGCGGGAAAAACCAGTTCCTCCAAGACGGCCTTCCCTAAACTGTAATGGAATAACCCGTCTGCTAACGGTATCCGGAGTCAGGTCTGCACGAACGGACTATAGTATGAAAGGGCCCTGCAGTGGCGCAGTATGGTAACGCCTTCGCCTAGTGCGCCGTTAACTCGGGTTCGACTCCCAACGGTGCAAAGAACGCTTACTCAGAGATCTCATAAAGATCGCACTTCTCACTGTAGTCCCAGGTTTGGTACTTTAGGCCTTTCCACTTTCTGATGTGGGTTCTACTACCACCAGGCGCAGAAAAATCATTTATTTCTTTGGAAGTATCTAATCATATAATACAATAACATAACGGGCTATAATAAATTACTATAAATATTAACGTTCGTTTCGCTTTTTAGACGTTTGGCTTCTTTGACGTGTTGCCTTGGTTTGAAAAGCAGTTAAAGCAGTACAACATTCATTGCGAACTAACACATAGTCAAATTCTTATATACGCTCCCAGAGGAGAATGGTCGTCATTTGTAGCTTAACGGGTAGAGCTCTTAATCCGCGAGCAGATTAGAGGAACGCGTGCGGGGTGCTTCACACCCCCCCATCTGATTATATATCACTATTTCATTAAAAACGTCCAATTTTACAGGGAACAATAAGAGGAATTTTCGCTTTGTCGCCCTACCCAAAAAGATCGTGACTTTGAAGGCAACAGGAAAGAGTTTGGCCAGTTTCAGAAGCAAGGGTGGACTGTTCTTTTAACAAATTGTAAGTTGTGGGGTGTGAAACACCCCCCACGCCTGCTCGCGGGTTAACCGAATATTAAAATGGTTTGGGTTCGATTCCCACCAGGTGCTGAAAAATCATTTTCTTTGCAAGTATTAATAAGCATGTAATACAACCACATCATCTGCTATAATGAGGGAATTACTCTAAAGTATCATATGTTTGCCTCTCATTATCATCAGTGCCATATTCTCGCATGTTTAACCCGTAAATGTCAATTTTCAATAACTTTAAATGACTCTTAATTTAAATAAACCATTGCCATTATTATTTAAGATTAAAATCCATAAAAGCTCATGAACTTTTACAATATTTCTGTCACGATAAACAAATATAATGAATCTATTCTCTAGTGTGTTTCAACCCGGATTAATATTAAGAATTAAAGAGGAGTATATGGACATTTAACAAATTTCTAATTTTTATTTTATTTTTTGTCTTTAGAAATGATATGAATTTTGTGCACCATCATGTAAACAGTTTTGCTTAGTGTTCGTGTGGTACTCAACGGATCGTGAATTTACTACTCAATGCAATTTTTAGTTCGCTATGTTTTGACTCAATTTTAATATGACGGAACTTACTTCGTGTATTTTCTTAAAAATTTCTTTTTATTATAAAAATATATAGAGAGAAATTTCTCTATTCTTCCTGAAGGATACACATTCAGGCTTGTCCAATTATTACAACCATATAATAAGTTGCCCATTTTACAATATTGAAATATTTTACAATAACAAAAACCGAATTTCGCAATTTTAATAACTCTTGCTCTGAACTAATGATTAACAATAATACTTTAGTTGCTTCAGTTATGTTCAAATAATACTTCACTGTACACCCGCAAATAAATAATATTCCCCAAATTTAAAACGATATAAAAACAAATGGTTATCCATAATCGATTAGACTGGGCGAGAGAGAAAATGCAAGCGATTTTTATATATTCAGTTCAACGACCTCATTATTTCTTTTGTCGATGCCATCGCTGTTCAGCCTTAAATAATCATTTACTTTTAATTTTTATTAGCATATTTGAATTATTTTTAATTCTTCCAGTAATGTTTTCCACATTTTTGCCCCTTATGATACAGAGCCGCTGTTTATTTTGCGTTATCTTACGCAAATGTAACTTTTCTAAGCACATTCTGATCATGATTTTTCTATGTATTTATTACCTCTTCGTATGTATTTTTATGTATTTTAATAAATGATTATCAATTTAAGGAAATATGAAATACAAATGACAAATGGTGAGGGCGTAACAATTGCTGAAAGTGGTGAAGTGTGAGCAGTTTTTCATATACGTAATTATTTTTAATACGAGTGAAATTAGATAAAAAAAACATGCATGTGATAAAAAGCAATCCATTTATATTAAATACGACATTTTCATTAGATGTTTGACTTAAATTATTTTGTTTTATCACCAAAATACCTAAGCAAAAAAGCAGACAAAATATTGTTATTCATAAACTACTTCGAGCCGAAAGAGCGGGTGGGCAAAGAAGCATGCATTCATAAAAGATGCTCGCACTGTAAAAGTTTTAAAGACCACTACGTTTGTTACACGTGTTCGTTGTATTCAAACTAGTTCCTTTTTTTTTGTTCTTTAAGGAAAACTGTATATGATTTCATCAAGCCACTACGGACCCAGTTGAAGACATCACAGTTCTCCGGTGGTCCGTGGAATACATGTTAAGAAATGCTTATGTATATCTGTAATTTGATTTCATTGGTTTTCTACTTCTTCATATTTCTCAATAATAAGTTGCCGATGTACGAACTAAATGATTTTCTTAAGTGGGAATACTGATTTCAATAGATATACATTCTTTGTAAATAATCATTGGGTTTTAAAAGAAAAAAATGATATCGGGCAAATTAATTTTTTGTAGAACACCACATTATTATAAGCATAATACAGAAACCTCTATTTTCTGGAATATCACAATATATAGAGGGAATACGAATTTATTAGAGATAACGTGGTGTGCCATGTATACAATGCTATACTCCCCTTACTTTAAGTCATCCGTTGTTTTAGAACGGTATAAAAGTCAGAAATGTTAGGATTATCTTTCAACACCGTTTAATTCATGAAAACATGATCATTAACCTACTACGCGAAATTACAAACAAAAATACGTTTCACAACGCATTTATTACGTATAGCATGAAGAAAACAATGGAATTTCAACAAGCCAGGCGCTAGTCTTCATCGAAGATGGTCTTCGGTGAAGTCCAGTGATTGCAGTGATACAGAACAACTGGATATTTCGTCGTTAAATATACCGAATTTTATATTGCAGTGGGGGATTACAACTCCAAAACTTCCCCTGACATGCCTATGACTGTTTTATATTAAATATTTTAAGAATCATCTTTCGGGCATATCGCTACGCAACTAATAATAACCATTAAAACGAATAAACCTTAAAACGCGTAATTCCCACTAGTGTTTGGCGCAGAATGACCCTCGTTGTCCTTGCGCTTTAAAACTACAATCAACCAACTAAAACGCGTAATGTGTTACAGAACAAAACATTAGATGAGTTAAACACCTTTCCGCTGTTCTTGTTTTAAGATTTGCGATTTTATATTAAATGACGAGCTTTATAGTATCAGCGTTTAAGCATTCCAACGGAAAAGTTAATCGCATGTTTTG
>QLNU02015359.1:75655408-75684968 GCA_006491805.2 Dysdera silvatica | reverse complement strand
CCCAAATTATAGGCCAAATCACAAAATAAAAAAACAAATATATTATTGAAAATCTCAAAGAAGATATTAGGTAATTCATTTTAAAAGTAGCTTATAAATATAGATGCCCTAAAAAGAGTTTTGGAGAATATTTTCATGGAATTAGTAAAATAATAGAAATACATATTCTTAAATTTGCTACTCCAATAAAAATGAAATTTCATACAGTATAAGGGAAAAAAATTAGTAAAATTAAAGAAAAGTTTATAATTTCTACCACTGATAAAGCAAATAATTTGTTTAATGTGTAAAAAATTTTATAAAGATAAATTAATTTCAAAGTACAATTCCAACTCTACATGTCAATTATTTAAAGAAGATATTGATACAATACAGTGCGTATGTCGCCCATGTTTCTAATAAAAATATTTTAACCGTTTTACGTTCACTTTCCCACTGTATCGTATTACTTCATCAAGCAGTGGTATAATCTCTTTGCTCCTCTGAAGATACTGATATTTATAAAAAAATAATATTGCTATTCATAAAAACTTAAATTACCCATGCCAGGTTTTACTTTCCATTACTTGTCTATTACATTGAAATATCATAAAAATCCACTTGGCTTTAGGTATATCGCATGTGAAAATACAGCCTGTAATAAAATAGCCGATATTAAATTTAAAAAAATTTTTGAGAAATATTATTCACAAAATTAATTTTAAAAAATCAATTATAATTTACAATAATTTTAAAGAGATTATATTTTATTAGAAAATTTATTTGAAAAAATCAAGTTAAATTCTGTAGAAACGTTTGATTTTGAAAATTGGTTCTCAAATATTTCACTTAAAGACATGAATGAACTTAGAGGTTTGCTGTTTTTAAATTATGAAAATATATGTAATAATCAGAATTATGGGAATTATCTTTTTGATTTTTGCATGTACGCGTATCACAATTTATTATATAATAGAAAAGAATGTTATCAACAAATTAAAGTAATCCCTATGGGATCCAGTTTTAGAAATTTACTCGGAAATTGATATCTGCATTTTAATGAATGGAAAAATAAATATAAAAATTGAAGCATTCAGGTGTATAGACCATTTAATAGCTTTCAATTACTCCATTTTTAAAAGTATAATACGGCATATTTATCAAATAATTTAAAATCTGAAAAAAATCTCGAAAATGGAATTGAATTTTTAAAGCTGCATTTCGTTATTAAAAATATTTAAATGGAGGTTCATATTTTTGACAAAAGGAAATATCTTGATTTTGAAGTAATAATGATGTAGAATTTTAATTCAAACGTAAATATTGGAATATATAAACCTATTATTTCACGGATTAAAGAATTGACAAAAATTTTCACTGAAGATAAAAACTTTAAGTGTGTTATCAAAAAATTGGAAAAAAGTATTAGAACGTAATTCAGTTCCAAAAGCATTTATTTATGATGTTTTAAATAAATTCGAAAAGATTAAAAAAATTTTAGAATAATGGGCTTGTAATATTTTTGTTACGGTAAATATTAAACGGGGAAACGTCCAAAAATAATTCAATTTAAAAATTTTATTTATGGGTATGGAAAAACATAAAGTGCTTCTATATAGTATTGTTTTGTATCTAACGTCAACATCTTCTGAAGAAGGAAATTAAAAATGGCTACACTCTAATATAAAATATAGGCCGAAAAATGAATAAAGGACGGATATTAAATATTATAAAAAATTTTTTACGATATAGGATTTATTTATTTTTTTTAGTATAGATTTCTTCCGCGCAATTTCGCCGAAAAGGCATAATTTGCTTCCAGGTTAGGTTTATGAGTAAAGATATATCGACCATTGAAGTGTTAGGATCTAATGGTTTCAGGAAGGTTATGTGAAGCCATTAGGTTCTTCCTTTCTTTTTCGCAGTTTATTTCAAAATTGATTCTGTTAGGTTTATCTGCCTCCGAATTCTGAAAAGTTGGTAACCGTGGACGAAATATGGGATGACATCAATATATAAAGGGTTAAGCAAGGACAGGAGGGAGTAAATTTTTGTGAGTTGGAGATGTCCCGCATATATATATACATTTTTTTTGGTGGGGGAAGGTGTTTGGCTCACTACGACCCACTTGACTCTTTTGAGTTTGAGCTTTTCTTCGTGTGATCATGTAATGTTACAACGACTCAGGAGCCTTACGTTAGTGGGCAGAGGATGATTGAGTAGGGTGGCCGCCGAAGGCGGCACTGTAATCCCAGACATGACGATCAAGCAGCGCAACCAACCGCCAGCGCAGGTTGGAGGGAAAGGCTCATCAGGAATGTGCTTACGGCGATAGCGGCCCTCAAATATGTTTTAACGTAACACAACGATGCAAAAAATTAACCTGATTTAACATTACAAAAAACAGTTCTTCACTAGTCCAAATGCCAATGGTAAAGAGAAGATAAAGTTAAATTAAACAATTAATAATTAATTATTAATTTAATTTCTGAACGAAGTTAGCCAGGGATATATCAATCGCTTGGCAATTCTTGCTTAACTTCCGATGTTGTGGATAAATGAGAGTTTTATTTAGGTATACTGCCGCATATAAACAAAAAGAAAAACCAGTACGGTGTAATTATAAATTTCTGATTCTCAGAACTTGGCAACAAGTTTTTTTTGTCTGAAACCAGTGGTCTCTGTAGTGGCTATAAGACTACTACAGTAAATTTGATAACGTGCATAATCTACCGATACTAACTCATTTTGCAAATAACGTCTATATTTATTTTGACCACCACGCAGAAGCTTCATAAGTGCTATGACAAATATAACATCACGCAGAAAATGTCAATTGACCAAATATTCTGGGGAAAGTATATAAGGGCCACAAAACTTTTATTTCTTGGAGCTTGCACTTCAATTTTATGGCAGCCCGGCTCGCCACACCCTAAACAGGGCCCTGCAACGACTGTACGAATAAGAATAAAACCTTACAGTGGGTAATTGAACAACTCATTGATTCCAGTGAAATCACTGACTCACTAATAGCAACTGTGATAATGAGGGGAGTAGAATTCGGACCGCGTGTGAAAAGAGCTGCGCAAAAAAGTAACAAAATCCCCTTTCAATATACAAGATGTTTGTAAATTGTGTTAGCAAAGTAAGAAGCGTGATAGTACCCATCAAGACAAACAACCTTTGCAATGAAATCTAGGGTCGCATTTCACTCATAGTTCCAGAATATTTTTATAGCAGTTCTAAAAACGTCCAGCATGCTCAAGGGTTTGTAACTAGTGCACGAGAAGCACAAAATGCGATGCCCTAATCATCTACATACTTGATCGACTGACCTACTTTGCATCTTGGGCTTCCCATGCGCTAGCTGTAAATACTTGTGTATGCCGGATGCTTTTCGAACTTTCTCTTTTCTTAAACTTACAGTTGAATTCCACTTGAGGTTCAGTACTAAATGTGTGTTTTGGTGGATACTATTAGCCTTCTCATTTTCTCAAAACAGTTTACGAACACCTTGTACAATTATGAACTTATTTCATCATATTGGGGACCATGACTTTTCACAACACGTTTTGTTAAAAAACGTGGAATTAGTTGAAATTTGCGGGAAAAATATTCTTAAAACCTAATGATTTTTTGATCGTTTCTGTGGTAATTCCGTTGAGGATGTTTTAAAATTAAAAATCTTTATAAGATGGTTATAATTTTTTATGCATATAATATACTACAGTAAAACATTACTTAACGACCACCTATGCAGCGACCACTTCCCTTAAATATTTTTCTGGAAAAGGATTTTCGCCCTCCCTCCCCTATAGACCCAATGCTAAATTTACCTCCATTCAGAGACCACCTCTCTGAGCCACCGTTTTTTCACGAAAACGACCGTGGTCACTTTAGGGAGACTTTACTGTATATGGAGAAAGGGAGCACCGTTTCTTCCCTGATGACCGAGTAGATAGAGATACAACAGGTCATACGTTGGATCCCTGGTTCCACTTTTGGTCAGGGCGGTCTCTTTTTCTCCCATACGTAGAGATCTAGTTTGTGCTTAAGCCTGGGTGGCAGAAATTACGTATTATTGTTAATTTTTATTCAACCCTTATTTTACGTAACAAAAGTTATTGTTCGTAATCAATGTGTTAACACACATTAAAGTATTACTTTAATTGTACATATTTAGGAAGGCTGAAATATATAAGCGCTTTTATTCCACGAATTATAAGTGTAACGCGAAAATAAATAAATGTAAAAGATTAAATGAATAATGATTAAAATTTATATTTGTGAGTAACAAGTGAAAAGTTATTTGAGAAGCCATTATCTTTTATTTTTTACTAAAATTAAAAATTAAATAAAATAGATACACTAAAAAATATTCACAGAATAATATCCGTATTGTTTAGGTTACTATGTTCTTATCATTCCAGTTAGAGCCCCTAGAATTGTAGGCAGACACATCAGCCGCCATTTTCCTTCATATTTCCGGTTTCATTTACCTTGGCGATAAAGGTTTTCAGTTTTGGAGCAATGATCGCTATTTTGGCATAGAAATAATCAACACTCCGCCATTATCCGACTATTGTAAACATTGGCGCAACTTTTAAGATGTCGCCAATAAATGCAATTTGCAACCACGATCACGTGATACAATGGCAACAAACTGACGGATATGCGCCTGTTCCCTATTTTTAGGAGATTTAAATCCAGTTATAATTACCTATTTCGGGGCTAACCGAAATTGCAATTATAAGCGTAGTTTGCTCGATGTATTTTAATTTGCAAAATATTGAATTTATGTAAAAGTTAAAATCTCACATACTGGACCACAATGGTCGCCATAGGCAGGTGGTCACTATACGCGACGGATTTTTTTATAGGCACTATTAGACCCCTACCTATGGCTTTTTATAAAAAGTGCTCATTCAGGTGGTCAATTTACCGAGGTGGTCATTTAACCAGGTTCTACTGCATTTGTGGTTGAAGATAGCGGGCATTAAGATTCCGACATATTAATTTTAACGCTGCAAGGAAACGGAAGAACACTCAGTCGCGAAACAGAAAATGTGTGAAAGGCGATCAGCATTTCCTTATTCAATAAACAGTAACAAACATGTAAAGCCTGCGGAAAAGAAACAATATTGAAGAACCTTGATCAGAAAAGCTATTTAAGGAACTTTAGAAATGTACGTTGTTGCGTTTTTTACCGATCAACTTTATAAATCTTAACGCAACATTTTTGGGTTACCCTGAAGTTTGAATGATGAGCTGCACTTTAATGGATGACATTGTTTCCACGGAAAATAAAAGTTCACTTCGACAACTTGTTTAACAGCCGTCGCTTTGGAGCCAATTAAATTGGAGAAATCAGTCGAGAGTGAAAGGAAGCGCTGTTGCCAGATTTTGTCAATTTATAGCTAAAAATGCTCCAACGTATTCAGAATAATCTATTCAGTTCTCTGAAAGTTACCTGAAATCTTTACTAGGAAATGTTTAAAATATAGAGTGAAACCTGGTAAAGCGACCATCTGAATAAAGTGACAACTTTTAAGAGAGAATTGATAGGGACTTAGTCATACTTATACCAGAGTCTGTCGTGTATGATGATCACTTGTCTATGGTAATCATTGCAGTCCAGTCCCAAAGGTGGTCACTTTAGGCAAGTTCTATTGGAAGAAAATTTATCGGCAGTAATAACTTAAGAATTGCTAACCATGCTACTGATAATGGCAAAATGCTTGTCTTTATTAGCTAATTGAAGTCAAACATTCGCTAAGTTATTGGAAGTCACTAAGTTATAATTCTTTTCAGAGTCAATTATAACTCTAACTTTAGTGAGTTAACTCTCTTGAATAACTGAAAGATTATTTGCTCGTCTCCAAACTGCAAACCGATAACAAAACCTAAACTGAAAATTGGAAGTGAACTTCTATGTTTCGCATATATAGCTTACCCATGGCAATAAATGTACGCTCACCCCATACGACGCTGCTATGAATAGTAAACAATAGGACTCGTCTGCGTTAGTAAGAAAACACTTTTATTACACCAAATACTCCACTTGAGCTATGGTTTACACAAAAATCAACACACACACTATAACTGGCATCTTGATATATGCCTGGAATCATTACACCTCTGAAAAGACGGTGGCAATAAATTTACGCGCACCCAACTCTCTGCACATGTTGCTCGGCTGAACATACAAATTTTTGCAGCTTTGTATCTTGTGCAGTCAACAATATGCAAATGAAGAGCAGTATAAAACCTCATGTAGTCTCTGTTTTGTTCAAAACTTGAAAAAATGGTAAGAGAAAGGTTAGGACTGGAGATGCGCAATAAGATCCTTCCCAAATGACAAAATGGAGCAGCTATGCGTCAGATTGCTCGGGAATTGTATTTGAACGAGTCTACCGTCAGAACATTTCTTAAACATCACGACAAAACCGATCCACCGCGCTTGGGTGTAGCAACGGCAGATCGCCTACAACTACTGCTAGGGTAGATTGAATTTTGGGTCGCGTTGTCACGAAACACCGATCTGAAACTTAGGTGGAAGCTTCAGAACTATGAAGTCAACGCATAGCCCGACCTGTATCGTGACGAATTGCTAGTAATTGACTACATGACATGGGATATGGCTCATACAAGAGTAAGCGAAAGCCTATGTTGATGCCAGTTCAACGAAGTAAGCGGTTTGCATGGGCTAGAGACCACATGTCCTGGACGGAAGCTCAATGGCGGAAGGTGATTTGGTCTGACGAGTCCCCCTTCCCAGTCCTATATGGAAATATCGGGCGGAGAGTCATCCGCCGGCCGAATGAAGGACACGCCAAAAACTGTGTAAAACAAGAAGTAAAGTTCCCAAGCATTGTTCAAGTGTGGGGTGTTTTGGCTATTGTGGCATTGGTGATTTGTTTCCGTATGATGGGACTATCAATGCACTACGCTACCAAGAAATTTTACCTGCCTTCCGTTGACTGCCTCCAAAACACCGTATGTATCCAAAACACAGCCACACGGTAGACTGGTTCAAACGCAATTCCCGAGCAATCTGGCGCACAGCTGCTCCATATTGTCGTTTCTGAAGGATCTTATTCCGTATCCATCTGCAGTCCTAACCTTTCTCTGCCAGTTTTTCGAGTTTTGAACGAAACGCAGACTACACGAGGTTTTATACTGCTCTTCGTTTTCAAATTGTTGACTGCGCAAGATACAAAGAAGGAAAATTTGCGCTTTCAGCCGAGCAACATGTGCAGAGAGTTGGGTGCGCGTAAATTTATTGTCACCGTCTTCTCAGAGGTGTAATGATTTCACACAAATATCACGATGCCAGTTATAGTGTTTGTGCTGATTTTTTTGTAAACGATAGCTGAAGTGGAGTATTTGGTGTAATAAAAATGTTTTCTTACTAACGCAAAGGAGTCCTCTTTGTTTACTATTTATAACAGCGTCATATGCGGTGCGCGTACATTTATTGCCACAGGTAAGGTATTAACGCAGAAATAAATCGTTTATTATCAAAATTATACCCGCCACATTATTACCTTTAATATGATGCAAGCATTTTCGGAAACTCGTTTCGTGATTCACGACAGTTTGGTTCACATATGGGGGTTAACATAAGAGGATACTTCTACATGTGGCCATTTTTCCCCCCAAACATTTCTTTCTGCAAAGAGCATTCTCAATGGGACATCATATCTGGAGGAATATTCCTTACAATTTGTGATGGGTTTTCTTTCAATATTGTTAAAATCGAAACGTCCCTATGATAGGATGTCGAAGTAACTTCACAACTCTGAACATTGTTTGGAGTAATATGACGTCAGCGAGATGGGCATGCAACTGGGAAAAACTACACACCACAGGTATTCTTCGGTAAGGTGTTGACGTTTCGATGGCGAAATATAAGAAGTCACCGAATCTTGCACAAAAATTGCCTCTCCTAAGAAACTTCGTCGTTGAAGTTGCAGAATGACAAAATTTCTGCTTTCTAAGCTATAAAATCGAGATTAATGCCTTATCAGCGACTTTATGAACTAATTCTTCCTTGCGATATCTCCTTTTCCGTAACTTCTAAACACTAACTACCCAATTGAGCAACGTTCCGTCTCTTGGGTCGGTTTATATAGAGAACTCTGAATAGGGGAGGTTCAATTATAGCCACCCTATATTTTCAAAATAAATATAACGAATATACAAAATTAAGTTATATTTTCTTATGTAGTCCAATGAATAAAACTAAGGTGATAATACATTAATTTTTGTGAAAGATAATTGCGATTTCTTGATTTCCAGAATATTCCATACAAAACTTTATCACAAGAGTTTTGTCTCAAAAGTGCTAATAATTTAAAAGTTATAATTACCTTACCGATGTTATAAACCTTATCCTAACCTGCTAAATACCTATGCCTTCGTTAATTTTAGTAAACATTTAAACATAAACGACATAATCCAAATTCAAAATAGTTCTTTCTTATAAAAAGCGGTCATTTTATTCCGGTAGTTAATTTACAAAGATGATCACTTTATCAGGGTCCCCTATGTTATATCTGTACAATAAATCGTTTAAAAGTTAATGTCACCACCTATTTTCTTTATCAAATTAAACAGCGCGTATTGCTACAAACGTACAACTGGATCATTTCTCGTAAATAAGAATAAATTTAATTAAAACAACTAAGGTAATATTCATAAAAATGAGCTAATTAAACAAAGTGTAAAATATTTTGCATTTTTAATAATCACGCTTGCACTTCATAGGCCTCTTGTTTTTCCTAGTTATGAGGCAGATGTGCAAATAAACGGTGAAGCGGTGTGAAACACGGCACCTTGGATTTGAATGTGCGTACCAGTAAAACCAGAATTTTACTCAATAACAAATAAAAAAATGTATTTTTTCGGCAGAAAAAATTATTATTCTGAAAAGAAATAAAACTTACGGCCGGATAAATTGAAAACCACCGTCAATTTTAAGGGATTCTTTTATAATTAAAGAATTAAATTTTAATATATTTTATTTCAATATTCACTCGAATTTTAGGATACAGTCAAGCGGAAAGAAACTGGCTGAAAATATCGTCACTTTAATAACGGATGTGCAACTGATATTGGAACATTACGCATAAAAGTTTCTTTTCGAAAAGTCACAATAATCCTATTTATATGCAAATGAGTTTAATTAGCATTGTCACTAAATGTCCATTATGCTCATTAAGTTTTATTGGTTCTTATCCTGCAATTACCACCTTGAAAATAATCCTTTCATCAAGTGGTCTTTTGCTGACCGATTTGTTCCAATATCCATCTCCTTAGCCCTCAAACCGTATGCAATATTCTCAACAACTATGCTTATAAAATTAGATATAGTAATTAAAGTTATCTATCAATGTATCAAACATTAACCTTCTATCACTCAGGTTATATGTATAGCAATGATACATGTGTTATGTGTTAGACACGCATCATTATATTATGTACTAGGATATAACCGAAACAGTCGCAATTTAATATTTGTCTAATTGTGACTACATTTTGTTGAGCAGCCGGTGCGCAGTAAAAGTGCTGAAGCGTGTCATGAAGCTTTAGAACACAGACGCATATAACTGAATAGCACCATCACCCTATTAGATTGAGAAGCTTTGGACACTAGGTTTCAGGGCTTGAATTTTAACGAATTAACAATATGAAAGCGGAAATGCATAATTTAGTATAATGCTTTCGTATGTTCCTTCAAAGATTGAGTTGAAAAATAGGGAAAGAAGTAGAATAAACTCATATAATTGATTCTTATATAGGTCTGTTCATAAACTAGTTAATATGTCATATAAATTAAAACATAGCAATATTTGGTAAGTATATAATTTGCATCTTAATTTCCATAGTTGTATTTTCATCATTTATATAGTTACTTAAAAAGTTCAAATAGCTTTAGACAGACAAATAGGTAAACCAAATAGCTAATGTTTGTAGAAGAGATTATATATAACATTTTAATCAATGATAGGATATAAATTAGCTATCTGATTAATATAAAATAAAGTTAATATTTTACATTTTTATATGAAAAATGCTTTACAAAATTTAAGACATTTCACAAAAGATAGGATTTTTATCAGAAAGCAAATATTAACATTTTTCATAACTGCTTCTCTACATATTGACTCATGTTAGCATAATTTTTCAGGATGTAACCGTTTATAGTATATGTTTAAAACTTTATTAATTTAATCAACTCCTTAGAATTTTGAAAGGCGACAATTTAGTGTTTGAATTGCAGGTACGAATTTTATCTAACCATGACCAAGGGAATAATAAAACAATACCTACAGCTTATTTGACCGAGTGCAAAATTTACATTAAAAATAAAACTCGTAACCTTTGCTAAAAATATTAAAAATGAATCGAATATCTTAAAAGAGAGAAAGGAAAATTTAAAATCTGCATCAAATTTCTGAAAAATTTCTGTAATAGGGACGAAAAACAACAAAGAAAATGAAGTACTATTCAAACTCCTCACACAATAAAAAAACGATTTTCTTCGACATCGTGTGTATGAGTTTATTTAATCCGTGGTGCGTAAGTTAGAAACATATACAGCAAAACCTTTCTTCGCTGGCATTGACTGCAATGATTTTAGAACGTTAACGCAAACTAGAAGGAAGCAAAAGAAAGATTTTATTGACTCGTTACATGGAGCTGGGCAATGTGTAAAATCGCAGATCTAAATCAACCAGGATCAATACAAGCTTCAGACCCTATCCAAAAAAGAAAATTTCCTTAGTGTAAGCCTAGTTTTTCTATACGGGTTTCACTAAACGAAGGAATCCCGAATCTCTGCGGGTTTGAGTAGCAAGTTGTTTATAGGCTCAATATCTCTTCGAAGTTCAAACAAAAGCATTTACATTACCCTAGTCATGTGGTTTACGAAAAGAATTCTAACTTCTTGCCTTTGGTGTCTTTACAAGAAACTTAAATATTGGGGACAATGCATTGTGCAGACAGGGATCTGCTAAACACAAGCAAATTCTTGCAAGATACTATTGCCCTTGGCGTGATTAATGCAATTACCAAACTGGCCAATATATGAATCGATCAGGGCATTTTTTTTTTAATTCGTTTTTGCCAGGACTTAATGGCTAAGTATTTTTATTTATATGTACTATATAAAAAAAATATAAACCTTGTTCAATTTCTTGGAGAAAACAAGAATATAGGTTGACAATATTGGGCTAGAAATTGATTCATACATATTATACACTCTAGAAGAAAAATCGACGCACCAAGAAGGAGTTGCTCGATTTCAATAAAATTCAGTGGATTTGAAGAACATACATAGAAAAAGAAACGATTAAAATTTCAGAATAACTGAATGATTTATTGCAGAGTTTGACCGTTATAAATTGAGAAAATCAATAAGGTTGGTCCACCTCTGACCTGAATACAAGCTGTCACCCGGCGTGGCATAGACTGATAAAGATCCCGGATGGTGTCCTGCGAAATTTCTTGCCAAATTGTCTCCAACTGTCGGGCTAAATCGTCAACATTCCGGGATGGTTGCAATCGCCTTCCCATAGCGTCCCAAATGTGCTCTATGGGAGAGAGATCAGGAGATCCAGATTGCCAAGGAAGTGTGTTACCAAGGAAGTATGCTTCGGAGAAAAATAACCGTTTTTTATTGGAATAGGAGAAACGTCTCTGGATACAACCCCGATCTATTCGGCGTTTTTAATAGTATGACCTCAGCCCATCCATTTTCTCAAAAAATGAGTTCATTCTTCTGGCTCACTTCCAGAGCTCTCACACATTCATCTTCACAAGATTCACTCAACAAAGAAATCGCTCATCTAACAGAAATTTCCATTCGCTGTGGAATTACTGCTCTTGTTACCGACCACGCGGTCAACAAACTCAAATAAATGCATCTTACAATCTTCGACGGTTTCGCAGGACTCCTCGCCTCAAAAAGAGACAGTGTACATCCCGTTTGAACCTGGGGTAGCATCCAACATCGCTTCCATCCTACGGGTTTTTAGTTTCCGGGTTCTCTTCATCCCCATCAACAAAATTGGAATTTCCTAGCTTAAAGATCCCATTCCGGATTTTAACAACTCCGGTATTTACAAGATTGTTTGTCAAGACTGCGAAAAATGCTACGTGAGCCAGACACGAAAGGCACTGCGATTTAGGGTCAAGAAACACGAAAATTATGTACGAAAACAAGAATTACTTAAATCTTCTATCACCCAGCACTGTTGGAATCAAAACCATTGTTTCTCCTTCCATAATGCCCGAATAATTGAACGAGTTCACTTTCTGTCTGACCCTAATTTCTTCGAAGCTTCCCACATATTTCAAATAGGGAATGGAGCTATCAACGATCCTAGTGAAAGCATATTTTTTGCGGAATGCTACAAAAAACTGTTGCCCCATTAACTGTATTTAAAATCCTCATCAGTTTAATTTTGACTACTTTTCTGAACATTTCCACTGTCTCGGTGATCAGCGTTGTATCCAGAGATGTTTCTCCTATCCCAGTGAAAAACGGTTATTTTTCTCCGAAGCATTACTTGTAACTCGTATAATGAAAACCGTGACCATCATTACCAATCAAGAGTTTTTTTGGTTTGTATATTTTGTTTGAAAAAAGTATCAAGAAGCTACTGAAACAGCTGTCACGACATTAAATTGTGTAATTTCTAACAGTGACAGTATTGTGTTTTATTTATCTACTATTTTTGCGCAGTGTATCACATCAATAGAAAGTTCGGGACAATTTGGCAAGAAATTCCGCAGGACACCATCCGGGATCTTTATCAGTCTATGCCACGCCGGGTGACAGCTTGCATCCAGGCCAGAGGTGGACCAACGCCTTATTGACTTCCTCCCTTTGTAACGGTCAAACTCTGCAATAAATCATTCAATTGTTCTGAAATTTTAATCGTTTATTTTTCTATGTATGTTCTTCATATCCACCAATTTTTATCGCAATCGGACAACTCCTCCTTGATGCGTCGATTTGTTTGTTATAGAGTGTAGTTATAGATTGTGCTTGTGTGTGGTATAATATTAACATGCCCTGGGGACAAATTTTCTGGAGGACGGTTTAATTAAAATTGTGGAAAAAGATGTTATCTAGTAAACTCGTTAGAAAAAACAAAACAAAGGATGAATGGAAACTTACGTTCGGCTGTGATTACAAGTGGGTATTTGTGATAATTTCACTAAATTTCCTACGTTTATTACAGAGTTTAATTTTAAAATAGAAATATTTTTGTGATTTATAGGAGTTTAGCTTCTCAATATGTGTATTTCGTAAGCCTTACAAAGATATGAGACCAGTTTGGACCATTTTGAATTTGGACCATTGGAATAAAACAATTACTGTAATTTAAAGAATAGAAAGGAATCATCGTTATATGTGTTATTGTTTTAGTTATTCTCAAATAATTGGTATAAAGCTTTAAGTGTGCATTTTTTTCATTTGCAAAACATCCAATTTTATCTATAAAACTTCTTTCTTTATATTATTATTGAAAAGATTTATTTTTCAAACAATGCATATGTTCAGAATATTTTTATGAAACATTTTCCACATGACTTCGAAAGTAAATTACTTTTAAAAGTTGAAAAGCAAACGCCAATATATATATATATTTGGTTTTACTGAGAATTTTTGCAAGCAAAACACAATCTTCTGTTTTTCAATGATGTTTCTTAAACCAAAGTTTAAACTAAAAGCCTTGAGAGAAACGCTCAAAGCTATAATTACAAGTAACTCAACTTTTTGATAAAACGCTATTTCTGAGTGTAGCATACGTAAAAAGACATTTTTGCTACCCTGTGAACGACCTGAATGCAAATCCTTTCAAACTGCATTTCAAGAAATGCATTTTTGACAGTTAAATGAAAAGGTGTCCAACCAAAACTAATCAAGAGCTCTTTCCCTCATTTTCATTTAAACCACTTCTTGACAACCCCTTTCAAATGTTGTTAAAGTAACGGTGGCATTTTCTAAGAAAAGGTTATTTTTGCCTATTTTGTTAGTTCCTTCCAGGCACTGCGTTATCATTTACATTTGACTTTTCATATTTTCTCATACATATGCTTCAAGTTAAATTTTTGTTTAAAAGAATTGGAATATTTGTAAATGTAATATCATTATATTGCTTTTTTCTAATAATTTCTTCGTATTAGCTTTTCTAAATGAATATTATTTTGCACTGTTTCGTAATTGCAAAGTTTTAAATAAATGTAAGTGTGTGTGAACGAGATAAATAATAAAATAGTAATATTAAAGTAGGGAAGAGGATATTAATTGTACTCATATTTGAAATAGGAATCTCCTCGAGTATTAAGTTCCGTTCACTTTTCAATTTTCCTGACTGCCTGCACGAAACAACACGATAATCAGGGAATACATAAAAATAAAAAAATCACTTAGTGTTACTTATGACATCTTTTCCACTTAGAGCCTTTCGTTTTCTATATCATGTATCCTTTACGAAACACAGAAATTGACAGAAAATATAAAGTGTAGCCCTGCGAGTTTGTCTTTTAAATACCTTTCAAACAGTTTCTCTCCGCGGTCGTGTAGAAAAAAAAAATGTTATTGAATACGCTTTTGGTAAAATTGTGCTTGGCGCAAGAAATTCGAAGCCAAATGGTGCATGCATGGAGAAATTTGGTAACTCAAAATACGCTTTAACTACTGCTTAAAAATCGCTTTCTCATTTCGAATGCATGAAGCATGGACATTTTAATATAATTTGAAGTTTCTCGGTGAAAAGCGTTGCGAGTGGATAAAAAACATTAATTTAAAACAGTGTCGAATTAAAGAACGTGTGGGCACTAGGCTGTAAGTTAAGAATAGGCGCTAATGAAGAGGGGCCTCTGTGACATTCGGTTAGAAAATTACGGTTTTTTCTTTGAAGTCCATTATTTTTAATATTCAGGTTTATCAAAAATGAGACCGATATTTGTAAATAAAGATTAAAGTAAGTCTTAAATAATATCAAGCCCGACGAAGATCCCTGAAGTGCCCCCCCACCCCCCAAGATCACGAAATCCTAGGCTTGGACTCATTTGGTCTATACGCAAATCCGGCACTGATTTAAAGAATTGTAATAAGTGGCAACAATAATAAGACAACGATAGATATCACGAGCTAACATAAAGAAATTTCGGGAAAAGGAAGTGTTTTACTTTTAACCGCAGAGGTGGTTGATTGTTGCCGAATTCGAAAGTGGATAGAAGGGCAATGTTTGACCTCTATGATATTTTCCGCTTTAATATGTACAATATTTGAAAATAAATGTGTGTTTTTTCATAAAGGGAGTATTGGACTTTTCTTCACCTCCAAAATCTCTCCAAGACTGAATACTCGAACAATACCCTATACCAGAGATGAGCTACTAAGTTATTAGTTAGCAATCGTCCGGGGTTCTCTACATCTGGCGTCCGCGACAGGGACTAGATTATTTAGACATCAAGCTTTTAGAGAAGACTGCAAAAAGGTAGGAGAATTTCCAATTACAATAAAAGAGAATATGAAAGCTATAAAAAGGTTGAAGACAACCCAAAGCGTGGCGTTTACTAAGTCACTAAACCGTTTAAACGAACTGTTAGAAACGACGGAATAAAACTCAGATGGCATTGAAGTGGCAATGCATTTATTTGACGCTAACGCCGTTCGATTAGAAGAGATTCACCAAAAGTTTTTAGACAGTTTAACAAATGAGGTACAATTTGCAGCGAATTTGAGGTAGTTGAATAATTTCGGGATAAAGCTTTAACAATTGCTTTGACTCTTCGAAGCTTTTTAGAGGGAAAAAGTAAACTCATACGAGACACTGATAACCTCGCAGAAAATGTAGAATCAGATTTACATGTGAAGCGAAGACTTCCTAAAATAGAATTACATAAATTTGACGGAGACTTTATAAATTGCCTGTCCTTTTGGAACCAATTTTCAAGAATCCATGAAAGCAAAGATCTAACACCTAGCGACAAATTCCATTATTTAGTTGACTGCACAGTATCGGGTTCCTAAGCGAGAGAAATTATGGAATCATACCCCGCTACCTGTGAGAATTGTCCTCTTGCAATTGAAAGTCTAAACTAAAAGAACGTTTGGTAGAGAAAACATTCTGATTGAAGTTTATATTCGTGATTTGCCGAGTTTAGTATTAAGTAACGCGTCTAAAAGGGAACAGGTTCACTTAGTACTTTATATAATAAACTTTCTTTGCAACTGAGGACGTTAGGCACTCTTGGGGAACTTCTGAAAAATGCACAGCTATTTTTGTATCTACTTGTCGAGAGTTGTCTCCCTGAAGAGAATTTACGACTTTGGAAACGCGCTACAATACGATATTCAGACAAAAGTTCAGGTAGAAATAACAGCGGCCAACTTTTAGATTCTTTTCTAAAGTTTCTGAAAGCAGAAGTACAAAGCGAGGAACGAGTTCGATTGGCAAAAGAAAATTTTCGTTTTGAACTAAAGAAAGTAAATTATCCAGAAATACGCCAAACCGCCAAGATGCCAAATCAGTCATGATGCCAAATCATGCCAAATTGCAACAACTGCTGAATTGTTTACAAGTGGGAAGAAAAGGTATAACACTTGCATGTTCTGTTCTAATTGCATGCCAGCAAGATGTCAACCCGCGAAACACCCCGATTCCGAGTCGTACTAGACGTTAGGTGAAACCACCTGATCGTCTTCAAGTAAGACTTCGTGTTAGAGTTGTTCCACGACTCGAAGGTAGAAGGATGTAAGAACTGGAATAATAATAAGACAACAATAGCTGTCATGAGCTAACATAAGGAAATTTTTGAAAACCAAAGTGTTTTACATTTAACCGTAGTGGTGGTTGATTGTTGTCGAATTCGAAAGCGGATAGAAGGGCAGTGTTTGGCCTCTATGATATTTTTCCTTTTAATATGTACCGTATTTGTAAATACATGTGTGTTGTTTCATAAAGAGAGTATTGGATTTTTGTGCACCGCCAACATCTCTCCAAAGCTGGATAATCGAATAATACCCTATACCAGAAATCAAGTCGGTTGAGCCACTAAGTCACTAGTTTGCAATCGTCCAGGGTTCTCTACAAAAATCAGCTTACACAGTCGTGGTTCGTTTTCTGCAACTTAATGTAGGATACCTGATACAGAATCCGACGGACTCCAGAAGAAATCGATATCATTAAAACCAGTCTTTCCTATTACCCCGTCGTTTTATTACTTAGTGCTTATAAATACATATTTAGAATGCAATTAAATTTTAAATCATATAATCAAGTACATTCTTAAAACGCATTTATCATTCCTCAGTTTGTTAATTCAAACTTTTTAAACGTTCAGTGAACAAAAGATAACTGGATTCTGTTCCGTTTCGAATCCACTGTTAAGCAGAATGATTTTTTGAACAGGATGATTTCTTATCGGCAAAAAAAAAAAGATACAATGCTACAGTCTTTTTGAAATGGTCAAAATAATGATTCCTTTTGAAAACAACGAATTCTTTTTTCTTTCAATCAAATTATTTTCAGTTTGAGTAACCTACATGGGAATACCCGTTCCTATGATACAACCACACATTGTAATTCCATGAAGCAGAGTATAAGCGCGCACTAAAACATTTTAATTACAACACAGATTACAGAAAGTTTTTTGGTCACACATAAAACCATAGAAGCAGCGTAAGCGAGGAGGGCGATCGCCAGAACCAACATCATGGCTTGACTTACACGTCACATGATCAACAAACCGGAAGGAAGAGTCCACTATACAGATAGGGGAGGGGGGAAATCGCAGTTGACATTGAACACAGATACGAAAATATACATACATAATCCAATACCCCCCCCCCCAATGGCGACGCAATTTACCTGAAATACAATTCAATATCTTCCACACCTAACGTTTTCATACATTCATAATATTTAAAAGATGACAATGCCTTTGTCAAAATATCTGCACCCATTTTATCAGTTAAAACAAAACTCGAATTAATTATTTCGTTTTTCAGGGCATCCCTTAAAAAACGATGTCTGATATCTATATACTTAGTGCATTTGTGAAAAACAGGGTTTTCAAACAACTTTATTGCTCCAATATTGTCGCTGAATATTTGGACTTTATCAAGCTTCGAGTCGCATAATTCGTTAAGTAATTGACTTAGATAAATGGCTTCTTTGTGCTATCTGAGAGAGCCATGTATTCGGCCTTTGTAGAAGATAAAGCAACGGTACACTATTTACGATTTTACCATATAACAGTACAACCGTTTAAAAAAGAAACAATACCCAGTATATGATTTATGATCATCAGGGCAATAAGCCCAATCGGCATTGCTATAACCAGAGTTGTTCATAAGTGGGTCTAAAGATCAGTCCATAATTAATCGTTTTCTTAAGGTGACGTAATACACGTTTTGTAGCTGTCCAATGAGTCTTATCAAAGCAAGTCAAGAACTCACTCAATTTATTTACAGCATTTGCAATATCCGACCGGGTTGAAGTAACGGGATACATCAAACCCCCAATCAACTCACGATAGGGTAAATCCTCTTCACAATTATCGGCCTTTTTTAAATTAATGCTAACATCCATGGAACAAGCCACAGGCTTAGCGTCAACCATGTCGAAAAGTTTTAAAAGATCCCTAATGTAGCTCTGTCGATTCCTAGCTATACTCCCTTTTCTTTGTCTAAAATTTATTCCCAAACCAAATTTTGCAAGTCCTGAATATTTTACCTCCAATTCTTTTCCAAGATGATTATTAAAACTCGCTAGTTTACTGGGGTTTTGTGACATCAACAAAATATCATCGACATGCACTACAATTACATTAAACCTTTTTCGTCTTTGATATAATATGTACACGGATCAGCATCGGATGGATGGATATATCGCTATCAGCCTTTCTGTCTCGGTATTTTCTCAAGAGTTTCCTTAATATAATCTGGATACTCCAGAAAGATATCTCCATCTAACTTTCCATTTAAATAAGGCGCAGCTATGTCAAATTGATGGATTTCAATTCCTAGTTTAGCTGCTAGGGCACTCATTACACGAATCGATCTTGACCTGGCAACATAGGCATAGGTATCATTATAGTCCACGTTATACCTCTGATCATAACTTCTTGCTATGAATCTAACCTTACGTCTCATGAGTTCTCCTTTTCAATTATATTTATTTGTGAGAAGAAACCTACATCCAATGCACTTTTTATTCTCTGGTTTGTTTACAATATCGAAAGTATCATTCCGAATTATGCTTTTCATTTCGCTTACTAATGCATTGTACCATTCAGAAGCACCAATCGAATTGATAGCGTCCTTAATTCGTACTTCTGCATTGTAAGAAAAAGCATGTGTTTCAACAATTAAGGAAGAATTACCTTTACTTTCATTTCCAACTTCCCTTATCACGTCTCTATTTTAAAGAGACAGTACATTTCTATCCGCTAAAAACCCAGGGGAAACAGACGTCTCTGCACTTCTGCACTGTTTTTATCAGTCGGAGCATTCCGAAGGTCAGCACTCTCATCACGGGAAATGCATTCCATAAGCACTTTCTGTTCGAAAGAGACGGGCTTTTCAATAACTGGTAACGTAGACTCGCTGTCCAACAAATCGAACTTATACGGCGTACGATTTTTTCTAGCATTATCACTTTCAAAGAATCTAACACTACATGAAAAATTAAAACTTTTTTCAACGGGAAAATAGATTCGAAAAGCCTTCGTATTTCCAGAAAAACCAACAAAAATACCTTGTTTCGATCGTGGGGAAAATTTGTGATGAGGTAGGTTATCCAAACCATGTGCTTTGCATCCAAAAGTTTTAAAATAGCTAACATTTGGGACGATATTATTCCATAACTCACATGGGGTTTTCCCGTTAAGAGTTTTTGTTAGGTATCGATTTCTTACATAATTTGCTGTATTTATCGCTTCAAATACCATTTTGTTCAGGACAATAGGGGGTGGATAAACGGTGCTCAATCTCATTAACACTCAAAAAATTGTCAAATTCATCATTAATAAACTCTTCCCCATTATCACACATGAAGGCCTTTATTTTAGTAGATTTCTGATTTTCCCATAATGCCTTAAATACGTCAAGCGCCTCATTCTTACATTTAAAAATTCCACTGTACAGAAACGCGAATAATCATAGATAAATGCGATAAAATAGCAAGACTTGCCCAAATATGGGACTTTTATTGGACCACAAAGATCACAATGAATATTATACAATAATTCCGAAATTCGCTCGGATCGCTTCGGAAAAGACGCGTGGATCAACATATTAATCCCGCAAATATCACAATAAATTCCTTCAGGGATTTTAACACATTTAAGCCAGGAATATTTCCCGATCCTGTTGCACCTATAAGATCCCTTATATTTGTGTTCCATTCTGTAATACCACTTAATAACGTCGGCCATCTTATTTTTACCACTATCCAAAGATTCACTGGTATGAGACGCACTCTCAACGTTTGTTCCACGTAAATAATGAGGACTGTACTTTCTATCAGCAGTCAGTTCCATCTTGGTCTTGGGATTTTTAATGGTAACAACGTTCTTTTCAAATGTAGCAGTATAACCCGTGTCACATAACTTTGCCACTGACAACAAATTGGTTTGTAATTTGGAATCAAGCAAAGCGTCATGTACGTCAACGTATTGTATTTGTTTGTTGACTTCTGCTTGAATGATCGCTTTTCCCGATCCAGTAACTTCGGTTGATAGTTCGTTTTGTCTAAATTTACCCGCGTTACATCAGTATCACAAATGACCTCAAATTTCGATTCATCTCTGCACAAATGTCTTGTACACCCTCTGTCAAGACATCAGAGCGTTCGGGTTTCTTCGTTTGGCGTAAGAAGAGCATTAGCACTTTTTGTCGCCGAGTCCATATACGTCAATATTCCAGCGTACTCCTGTTTTTGAAGAAAATTTTCCTTTCTTTGATTGTCACACTGATTTGCCTTGTTTCCCAACCGCCTGCATTTAAAACACTTTATCTTTGAATTATTACTCGAATACTCGGTAATATTTTTAGATGCTTTTCCAGATTTATTAGTCCACGGGTTCTTTTTAAGATGTGTAGCGGCCTACGCTCCCAGATCGCCATGTTGGGTGTCATGGAGGCGTGCTTCACCCTCTCCAAATTTAATCCTCAGTACATCCGGCTTTGATAAATCGTCCCTGGATTCGATTGCACATCTGGAATTTTCAAAATTCGGTGGAAGACTGTATAACAACATAATAGTCAACAGATCCTCGTCGATTTTAATATCCATGTCGGAAAGCCTGTCCATGATGTCAAAGAACTTTCGTAAATGGTCTCGAATGTCGTCGCTGGAAGAGTCCGGTATTTTGTGCTGAATCAGAGACTTCGATAGTGACGCCTTTCTGGTGGGACCCTTGGATTGGAAAATTTCTTCAGGTTTAATCCAAACGTCTCTCGACGATTCGCAATTCTTAATTTGCTTTAGTTCCGCTGATGATATATACAAGATCAGCTCCGCTTTATCTTTTTCGACCATCTCAGTTTATATATCACGTTCCTCAATCGTTTTCGGATTATTTGCTTCTAACTCCGGTTTTATTTTTATTCCAGCTACATACTAAGCTCAGAAGTTACATTTAACCAATATTACTTTCATCTGAATTTTCCACGTTTCGTAGTTGTTCTTATTTATCGTTTCTGTCCTCATTTCTCCGTAAGTAGCCATTTTATAATCGGCTCCGAGAGTTCGCTTCTCGTTGGGTGTGGCCTATCGTTTATTTTTCTTCAGTACGCGTAATAGAAGCGCGCTGGGCCCATAACCTATTGTAATTCCATGAAGCAGAATAGAAGCACACACTAAAACATTTTTACTTACAACGCAGATTACAGAAAGCTTTTTGGTTACATATAAATCCATAGAAGCAGCGTACACGAAGAAGGCGACCGCCAGAACCGGTGTAATGGCGTATGTGTAACCTATAAACCGCCACTGATTTTTGGTAATTTATATAACGTTTCAATAGGTTAAGGACAACGACATTCAGTAGAAAATAATATCAGGGCCGTTTATACTATTAGGGCAGGGTAGGCGACCGCCCGCGGCGGCAAAATTTTAGGGGCGGCAAAATGGCGTAAAAAATTAATTTTAAATCAAACAAAGAAAAAATTTAGCAAATGAGAAAAAAAAAAAAAAAATTGAAAAAGAGGAAAAATTAAAATATCGAATTATTACCAAAAGCATACGGAACAATTACTTAATAAGCCTTTACTTTTACTTATTTATATCAATCGAACGCTACGCAAGTTAAATCAAACAACAATATGAATCAACGTTTATTGGCTTAATGACACCAGCCCCGATGTTATGACGTGGCTAGATGGTGAAACGTTCGGAAGAAAAGTTTCTTCGTTCGGTGGGACCTGAACCCACGACCTCAGCCCAGCAAGTGGAAGGTCGTGGGTTCAGATCCCACCAAACGCAGAAACATTTATTTTCTTTGGAATATTTTACTATCTAGCCACGTCATAACACTGGTATCACTACGCCAATGAACGTTGATTTATATTGTCTGATTTAAGTCTGATTAAATCTGTACTTTAACGAATGTAAAAATGTTCGATGTGTTTCATTATTTAATAATATAACCTAGTTTTAAAATATTACTCCTTTAATATTACAATTTTCAAAAATATAAAATATTGAAATTAAACAATTATAACATGTAGCAATTGTTTTACTATTCATAATACCCTAACATTACAAAATAACTAATATAAGTTTAAAATATAAATATAATTAACGGGTTTAATGATTAAAAGTATAATAGAAGATTTATACTGTTGTACCGGTGCATGTTTGTGATCATAAAAAGGGGGATATAGGCAAAAGAGAGATGGTAGTAAAACGCTGGGGGCGGCATTTTTCAATCCTCGCCAATGGCGGCAAAACACCTGGAAATGGTCCTAAAGAATATAATTTGTTCTGCATTTCTTTAAACGTGTATAAAAAGCGGAAATGCAGACACATTTTCAAATACTTTCATTCGATTCACACCATGGCCCTTACTCTTCTTGCGTCATAAAACACAACTAACCAATCAAACAATCGATTCACACGTTTTCATCAATGAGCGGTGCCGAATGAATGAGAAAATCAAAATTCATCATGCATCTTAAGGAACTTATCTCATTTAGAAATGTTTAGATATTTATTTGCTTTCTGTAAACATTGCACTTTTTTGATTAAACACTATGCTCTCTAAATCCAGGTTCGGGCAATTCAGTGGGAAAGTAGATTTGCAAGTACAGTATTGTTTTTGGAGTGTTTCCAACTTCTTTGCTCTTATATTATTTACATCGAAATCATGGGATTGGATCTTTTAGAATACGATTTCGGTTAAAGTGTTTCCAACAGAAAGTAGGATTCGTGCAAATTAAATTTTAAATGTATTCAATGTTTACTTTAACGCAATCAGCATAACACAGAGAGTACTTTGGAAGATTACAGTTACCAAATAGAGCGCATTTCTTTTAGGAGGACGAATTTCCTTAGTATTATTTACATATTAAAAACTGCTTTTAAAATTTATTTTTACTTTGAAATATAACATTCCCGAAATGGGTTTATAAGAAATAAAAAAAAATAGTTTTTCGTTAAAAATGAGATTTTGATAATTCTATTGGTAGAATTTTGCAATATTTCTTTATCTATAAATGAATATTTAAATTTGTGTTTTTACTAAAATTTCTTAACTGCACACAACTAAACAAAATTAAATAGGACATTTATGTGTAGTTGAAATAGAAAAACTGATATAAGAATATAAGAGTGAATGAGGTGAAAGCTAAATAATTGATGTTCGCTAATATTTCACACGAAACTTATTAACTATTATGTCGGAAATATTCTTAAAATTGAAGAAAAATAATCGAGGAAGCAGATAATATTCCAAGAAGCCAATTAAAGAAATATTGCATAATTATCAAAGTGCATGAAGTAATTTATAAAAAAAATCATCGAAGCAATATACATATAGACAAAGAAATGACGCTGAGAGGGGGTGAAATTTTATATGTACCAAAGAAAGAACAGAGAAAAGTGTAGAATAATTTAGAATACAGGTTAAACGACAAAGATGAGAAATTCTGGGCAATTTAAAAATACTGTTAAAAGGGGATTGATTGATGAGATTAATTCTATTGTTTTAAGTTGAAAATGTTCTAACATGTCACTCTGGCATTATTTGACTCTATTTTATTTTGATAACATATTTGCTTTTATTTGCTGGTTGTAGTATGCCTAGATTGGTCGCGATTAAGTTATGCTACAGTATTTACTCGAGACTAACATTTGTGATTAAAAATTGTAATCTGTAATTTAACTTGTATACGCATGGGATGCCATTTACGTATGTAAATAAACTCCTGATTCTTAAATGAAGTTTTTCGTACAACTTCAGTATAGAATTAAATGTGATATTTGAAAAGCCATGGCAAACACAGCATTCCGTTTACCCTCCTCAAGATGATAATTATAAAAGTGCTATTCTGATGTCCTCGTATTGCGAAAACAATCGCGGAACCTGAGTGCATGACCATTACATTTCAAGATCTTAAAACACATGTCACTTCCCATCTGTACAAAAAATGGCAGTTGGAGTGGGATGAGCAAGTTTCTAATAAGCTTCACCACATTAAACTTCTTATTGAGGTGTGGAAATCTAGCTATAGAAGTGACCGTCGTAACGAGGTCACTCTGGCTAGACTTCGCATCGGGCATATAGGCTTCTCTCATCATCTTTTAAAGGGAGAAGGCGCCCCGATGTGTGCCACATGTGGTGAAGCATTAAATGTTTCACATGTTTTGTATATTTGTCCCAATTTTAATCATCAGCGTACACTAACTTTTAACCAAAATAATTTTACCCTTTGTGACATTTTATGCAATTCTTTTAATCAGGAACTTACTTTTAACTTTTTATCTGATATTGGCTTCTCCCATCTCATCTGAGTTTATTATTTTGTTTCATTTGTGACATTTGATACATTGCTTTCAATACATTTTTACCATTTTAGTTTTAATTTATTCTCATTGTAAAATCGAATGTGCGGTCCCAACTTGTTTGGCGCAGAATGTCCCTCGCTGTTCTTGTGGTATAAAATACAACCAACCAACCTGATGTCCTTGTGTGTTAAAAACTTAGATAAATATTTCAAACATGATGATAACTCCTCTTTGGTTTAAAAGCCAATCCTAGTGAATCCCCATTACCTGCGAACATGCATAGTGACTCTTTATATTCGTTCGAGGAGATGAGTTTGCCTGCAGCTCAGTGTAAAAGAACACTTGACCGGATATCAAGTGGTTGTGGGTCCAATATCCACTAAACACCGAGAAATTACTATTTTCTTTGCGAATAATTGAGCGTTTAATATTACCACATCAGCGGCCATAATGAGAATTATTGGACTTCAATGATATAACAACTTATTTACTGCGCGTAAGGGTTTATGGACAATCAATACGTTATTTGGTTTAAATTATATATTGATCAGTGTCGTTAAGGTGTGATATTATCCATTTGGTATTTGTGATGTCGCTGAGTAGCAAAATAATATCATGAAAATTGAACATGATGAAAAATGTTTGAATTGTACCTCGTGAGAAAAGAGTTCTGCGAGTCTATGAAAACATATGCAAAATTAAAGAATGAGTTAATTAAGAAAATTATAGGTCTTAGCTCAGCATGACCTTCGCTATAACAAATTTCGCGGGACTCGAACCCTCTACTAAGCGGCCGTGAACAATCGTCTGTTGTCCATCCAGGGGCAGACTTGGGCCAGTGGCAGGTACACCCTCAAGACCGATAGGACCTGCGCCTCCAAATGATAAAGGACTTGCGCCCTCAGATAATCTAAAGCATGTGCAATTGAGAGGGCCAAACCGCTCGTGTATCCATCCAGGGTTAAAAATAGGTGTTCTCTATGACCTAAGTGTTCTTATTTCTTCGCTGCCACAACGATTTTTACTAACAGCAGGCAGTCATCCTCGATTTGGAGCCGTGCAAGATGGTGTGGGGAGATGTTGTTGATTAAACCTTTCCTATTTGAACAATATTATTACAAATTCTATCCTGAGAAAAGACTTTCACATCAAACCTATATGTTAAAAAGCAGAGGCAGGTTAAGGGCCGGGCAACCACCCAGGGTCCCGTGCCGGCCCATTTTGTTATCGACGCATTTGTCATGTAAAATGTTTGTCATTACATTGTAGACCCCTATTCATTATAAAACGTAAACGTAATTTATTCGAATTTCAATAACGCTAAAATGATATTTATTGTTTTTATTATTCATTTGTTATACTTTTATCAAATTAAGATTCTTGTTATTAACAACGGATCAGAAGAAGACAAAACTATTTACCATCTCCCATCAAATGGCTTAAAACCCATGTTTTAAAGAGTTCATTTTTCAAATTTGTTCGAGGGAGGGGCCCCAAACACCCTTTTCTCTGCGATCTATTCCATACCCCCCCAGAGCCCTTTGGTAAGGCTCCCTTTCCAAAACTTTTGGGCCAAAATGAAACCTACAGGCCCATGAAATCTAAGACATTGCTGAAAGTGTCTAATTTTGCTAGCATTTACAATTCGTTGCTTTCTTTCCAAATAGTATATATATTTTTAGGTAAGTGATATATTGCCCATATGAATATTAAATTTTTCTCATCAGTTTATAAAAAGTTTTTATTATAATAATATTTTTTAAAAGTTTCAGTTAAATTTTATTCGTTGAAAGTGCTTTAAAATTAAATGTTCCAATATTTACATTCCTTGAAAAACAAATTTTGGTTTAGGCGTAAGCAGATTTTAAGTCTTACAATGTATAAAGTAGGGTAATGCGGAACAAAATTTTACATCAAATAAACCAGAGTTTCTTCCTAGAATAACACAAAACGAATTACTGAAACGCGAAATCTTCCGCAAAGGAACATGTGTTATTGAACGAAAATGAAATGTTTTCTTATCCACAATTTTTAAATGTCCAAATACTTTTTGTTCTAAAAACTTTGATTTATTAACATACTTTGTCCCAGTAGAAAGTTTTAAAAACGATTTATCGATTCGAAAACTTTTCTTCAGTAGATAAATCTTCGGCGTCTTAGTCGGAATAATTTTCGCATCTGCTTGTGAAATATAACTTCACTTTTTCTCGCAAAACTTTAATGTCTCCATTAAGGTTTGATGGCAAACAACACGAGTTGGATGTTTTTTGTTCAGGAATTTTAGTCCAAATATGTTTGGTGTTTAAAATCGGGGAATCTTTCTTGCTGCAAAGTAGTTGCTTTCTTGTTTCTTTCTGTTTCTCTCCATTTTAACACGTTCCCGTAACTTACCTAAATCTGCTCGCTTTGAATATACCTCTTGTGTCTTTACGGTGCAAGGACGCCAAAGGTCATAATACCAGAGGTCATGACCTGCAGAATACGAATCTGTGCTGCTGAAGGAACCCGATTCAGGCTTATGGAGGGGAAAAGGTCAAACTTTCCATGGTTCCAGTGAGAGTCGAACTCGGTTTAACGGCGCAATAAAAGAATGCGATACAGTATCTCGGGACTATTTAAGCCGCTGGTTGTTAACTTAAGCCACTATGCTGGGTAAATTTCGGACACTGATTCTGGCAACACTGTTTTGAGTTTGATTGTTAACTTTCATGCCATCAATTCCATATTTTGACGAAGCTTTGGGCCACATATTTTAATAGTGTGTATGTTTTAAAATTAAGTTTATAAACCTTTATTTGTATTTAGGATAATTTCGTCATAAATTTATACAGTCCATAACTTTAATCGCCAAAATCACATTTTTAAGTTAAATTCACTAAAATCATTTTTAAACATAACCTCAAACAATACTCTTACGGTTGTTATACTTCCTAGATTATATTTCCATTTTGTTTTGTTTTTTTCAATATTTTTAAATTCATTGTTGCTTCCCGTACGGGGTAACAAAGGCCACCGAACAGGAGTGGCTTTTGCCGTCTTCATCCTGGATAAGGACGTCATCTTTTTCTCTCCTAAACAAAAACAGATTTAATTTAAGCTTGTTTCTACGTGGGTGTCGAAAATTATTGAGTAAAAATAAATCCCCCCCACGAAAACTCACAAAAACTCGCCCCGGAGGCTTTTTGTGTTGACAATTATTTGGCAATTGTGTAATCCCTGAGAAGGGTAATAATATCTTACATCCTTATATACGAAGAAAGAGGGAGTTGTTTCTGTCCTCTTTCATCTAGCAGTCAAGACACTCCGGGCTCAACGGAGGGACCCTGGTTCGAATCCAGGATGAGGACGGCGTCTCCTTTTTCCTCAAAACAAAGCAGATTTATCTTGAGCTGGTATACATGGTCAGTATACATGGTGAGTATACATGGTGGCATATACATGGTGGCATATACATGGTGGTATACATGGTGAGCTGGTATACATGGTGAAGCAGCTCTATCTTGAGCTATTTATCCATAGGTGGTGAAAATTATTATATAAAGCCATTATGCTGGGTAAATTTCGAACACCGATTTTGGTAACACATGTTAAATCAAACATCTTGAACTTTTTTAGTGTGAATTAAACATATAAAACATTAAAAATGCAAAAACATGTTTTCACGCTCCAATTTTTACTAATAAATATCTTGAGCCGTATATGTACATTTATTTTAGCCCTTTATATGGATTTTGATACCCCATCACCAACTAACCTAAGTCAAACATTGAATTCTTCTGCTGGCTTTAGTTACCCCATATTGAGAGGTAACTTAACCCACCATGTTTTGTTTTTTCTTTTTTAACATACATGTTGTAGAAGACTTTCATACATGTAAACATAGAGTGTAACTGTAGACACAAGTTTTACAACAATTAATTAATCTCTAAAGTAAATGCTCCTGAATTCGTAGATGTCTTAAATTGAAAAGTGGCTTAAGTAACCCCGAGATACGGTACCACTAGGTCATGCCCGCCAGGCGCGGTTTCAGAAAAATATTTATGGGTGGGTCTTCATTGGGGTAGCTGGAGAACGGGGGTTCTTCCCAGTGGCGTGTCAAAGGGGTTGTCCGCAGTGGGTGCTACGGAAGGGGAGGGCCGCCATTTTCGTACATTAGTTTTAACAAATATAAAGTAAAACCTCCATTAACGGACACTTTTGAAGAACGAAAATAGAAATGAACATGAAATTTATTAGATGTGGCTTCTATAGCAGCCGAGATAAATAATAAGGGGCTGCGGCACCCCCAGTGGACTGAGTCCTCTCAACGAAGGCATACCTTGGATTGTCGAAGGGCGCAAGTCCTATCGCCCATGGGGGTGCACCAGAGGCCCAGTCTGACCCTAGGCACCCCTGGATATGCCCCTGATAGGCTGATAGATTTTCATGTTAAAGGCACTCATGTGTAGTCTATGTAATTTGGTAAATATGGCTGCAATAGCAGCCGAGATAAATAATGGGGGAATGCGGCATTTCTCGGTACGTCTTTGATATGTTGTCAT
>QLNU02015359.1:75636467-75651992 GCA_006491805.2 Dysdera silvatica | reverse complement strand
ATGAATTATAGTTAATAGTGTCTTTAATTTTTTGGATCAAAGAAAACAATATAATAATAAACGGTCGTCAGCAGTGCCGGATTTAGAAGTAGAGAAGCTCTATGCCATTGTGATCCAACTTTTTTGCCAAGTTGGCCGCACATTTAACTAAATTTCAATATTGTAGGTTAAAATGTCCGCAATATATTTAATATACACAATTGTTATATTTAAATATGTAATTAAATACATAATTAAAAAAAATCAATCATTAAATAAATTTGATATAAAAACACATGCAAATATTTTTGTGTCAACAGCTATTATTTTTGATATTCGTACTCAAAAAAATATTTCAAAATTATCGTACCCATATTTTTGTAATTGTTGATTTCAGTAATTTGTTCGTGAATAAATACGTACCTGTACAACGAGACAGTTAATTCTATGAACATTTATGTAAATAATTATATATATTAACACACACGCAGACTTAAATTGTTAAGGTTTTAGGATATTTGTTTTCTTGGTTGTAGATCGAGTAAACCTGTGGCCAGTGTGGCCGCCAAAAGCGTCATCACAGGCCACAGGCTGAACCACCCAGCACTAGGCTATTCAACTTGTTAACACCCCCCTCCCCGCACGCACACACACGCATTGAATCTCTTACCGTCACAACCGGAAGAAAATGCATGTCAGGAATTTTATATTGTTTAAAATAATTTTTCTATTAAGTTCCATTTATTTTCTAAATGCCCTGCGGTGGCGCAGTGTGGTAACGCGTTCTCCTATTGCGCGGCTAATCCGGGTTCGACTCCCAGCAGTGCAAAGAACGCTTACTCAGAGATCTCATAAAGATCGCACTGCTCACTGTAGTCCGGGGTTTGGTTCCCTAGGCCTTAAGAGGTTCGGATTCCTCGAAAATTGTAGGTTCAGAGTTTCGGACCTCGGAAAACTGTAAGTCCTGGCGCAGTATGGCCATTATAGCAGCATGACCTTGAGCCGTAAACCACAAACATTTTCTATATATTCAGTATGGATAAAAATTATGGAAGCATGAAACATGGTAAAAAATGATACTAACCTCCCCCCTCCCCAAATAAAGTGGCCTCGCCGCATCATCAGTACGTAGCACTTTATCATACGGTGATGTTCATGTGAAACAAATATAGTCACCTCGCGGAGCAGTATAGCCCAGATGCTCTTGCGCCATAAAACACCCAAACAAACAAACAATGGTCACCTCGCATAGTTGAAACGAAAGTTAACGACTGGAAGAAATAAAACGAGGGATTTCGTTCTCTCCCAGATTGATCTTAGACAGTAGTTCCCGAACACTTTGTCCCGTGGAGCCCTGTTTAAGGAAAAAGTTGATCGTGGAGCCCTGTGTAAGGAAAAGGTTGATTGTGGAGCACTGTTTAAGGAAAAGGTTGATCGCGGAGACCCCGACTTTTTCCACTTCTAACATGGATTCTTTATGTAGGACCGATGCATAAGCCTATAAATTAAATTTATATCTAAGAATTCTTAACCCCCTTTTCTCCCCTGGACGAAAAGGAATTGGGAAATATGAATTTTGGTTTAGAAGTATATGGAAGTAAATGAAACTAAAAATATTAATTTTGAAAGAAAAGAACAAAATATAGATAAATTAAGTGAATTAGATAAAATTTGTATTAATTGAAAGGAAGTTGAAATTGTCAAAGAAATCGAATTATTACAAGTAACGAGAATAAATGATTTAAACAGTAATAAGTTGAAAAAGTAAGAAAAAAATCAGTTCGAGAACAGGAATCATAAAGAAAGTGTCACGTGTAGTTCATAGAGATATGTTACTAAGTTCATAGAGATATGTTACTAAGTTCATACAGTGCCGTATTTCCCAATAGGCTATATTAGGCTATAGACTAGGGCGGCAAAATTTTGTGTATTGATCTAACAAAATTAATACCATACGACAGTGTTTCTCAATTAGTTTTCATCGGGGGACACTTTAAATCCTTTTTTTTTTTAGTCGACGGACCAGAATATATGAAAACCAAATCATCTTATACTCTATACAGACATTGAGGGCTTAGCCATCTCTAGAATTTGTGGATTCAATGAAATAGCATTGAGGTAAGAGCTTTAGCCCCTTCTAGAAAAAATTAGCTCCCCATAGAAAAAAT
Source organism: Dysdera silvatica (assembly GCA_006491805.2). Lineage (NCBI taxonomy): Eukaryota > Metazoa > Arthropoda > Arachnida > Araneae > Dysderidae > Dysdera > Dysdera silvatica. The sequence continues at coordinate 75,649,845 of QLNU02015359.1, read as the reverse complement.
TAGCACAATAGAAATTTTTTTTCGCTTTCTTATATTTATATTCGGGCCAGTTTTTACTGTTCGCGAGCAGGATCTGGCTCACGGGCCGGCTATTGAGAATCACTGCTACACAATGATATAATCAAACGTTTTGCTGCTTTTCTGTGTTGACCATATTTGGCAATTGTGTTATCCCTGCGGAGGGTAATAATACCTTAACACCTTTACATACGGAGAAAGAGAGCGTTGTTTCCTGTCCTCATTCGTCTAGCGGTCCAAGACACTCCGGGCTAAACGGAGGGACCCTGGTTCGAATCCAGGATGGGGAAAGCGTCTCTTTTTCTCCAAACGAAAAAGTACGTGGGTGGCAGAAATTATTGTATATCAAACGTTTTGCGCCGAGAAGAAAGCTAGATGTCATGTTTTCCATTTAAATACCAGTGTTCGATGGGCTTTTATTTATTTTTTGCTAAAATTAAAATTTATTTCAGTAACATTGAATTTGATTTATTATATACCAAAAAAATAATATTTCAATATAAGTTAATATTGTTTAATGTTAATATTTAAATTTATGAGTTTGTTTTTCAACATATTTATTGTCGATAAGAAAGTTTTGGACGTATACTGAATGGGGAGGGGGGATGACGGGCGGGTAGGAAGGGGCGGCAAAATGGTAAATCCGCCCATGTGTCCATGCTATCGTTTTCTATGTAATCACCTGATTTTTTGCATTTCTATATGGGGGGGAGGGGGGTCTGGATAAGAACACGAATGTAATTAAATCACTACAGACAAAATTTTTCAAAAACCATATAACAAAACACTATCTTAAGTTATAATTAATTATTTGTAAAATATGGTATATTACCAATTGATAAAATCAATGAATATTGTACGCTAAAACTAATGTATGAAAGGATAATAGAAGGAAAACATTTGGATAATATTGATATCCAGTGTTATAAAAATATTAGAAAATTAAGAAGAAACCAAATTAGGCTACCAACGATTAGAACAAAAATGTACAGAAAGGGAATTGTATATACGGGGATAAAACTTTGGAATAACTTGCCAAATAATCTTAAAGGTATTGATCATATGAGACAGAAATAATTTGAAGACGACACTACGCATTATTAAATTAAGAAGACAACATATTAACAGACTTTAATGAAGTTAAGTTGCTCACAGCTGTTTCAATAGTCTTGGGCTATTTGCGTCAGAAAGGCCAACGTCAACACGACGTGTAATGGCAAGCCCGTGTTGCAATGAAATGAACAGTAAAATTAAATAAAGCACGTGGGTTAGGGGAAACGTCTCTTGTAGTAAAACATGAGTTTAAAAAGAAACAGACTAGTAGAATAAAATTATTCTGTATGGGAGGAAATGCGCCGTGAGTCAGTAAAAACGACAGGCTCACTTCTATGTTCATAAAACCACTCTTGTGCAAAGTTTGACCTATGGGGTAGCACATTATACAGAGAGCATCGTTCTGCGTGAACAGCATGCGCAGAAAGTGTTGAAGATTTTCTACCATGAGTTAAACGTAATCAGAATCCCTCAGGGTTCCTTTCAGCGTGATGTGAGGACCATGTAAAGGATTCCCTAGCTAATTGTACCGACGCCACCTGCCTATACAACGCCTGTCTGACACGTGGGATGTTGTGCTTCATGCAGTTGACGTCAACACGGCTCTGCTTTCAGCCTGTTGAAGCTGGAATCGTGATTCATCGAACCAGATGATACGTTTCCAGTCATCTACTGTTCAGTGACTATGAGTTTTTGGAAATTGCAGCTGCAGCAATTTGTGTTTTGCAGTTAGCAGTTGAACCTAAGGTGGTCGGTTAAAAGCTTGAAAGGGATGTTATGGCCGAGATGTGCCAGACGTCAGCGAACAGTTCTTGTGCAAACACTGGACAAATCACTTGCATCAAAATCTGTCGTAATCTGATATAAGGTTGGGTTTCTTCTCCCATCGATAAGATACTATTGGGACTTCTAGAACTCTGCGCACCAATCGCTGGTGCACGGCCACATTTTGCACGATTCACACCGGGTTTTCTGGTTTTGAGGTTCTGTTGGTACCAGTGCCACAGTACTGCGCGACATGCCCAGAAGTTCTGGTTTTGCTGATATCGAACATCCAGCCTTGTGAGTGCCGATAATTTGTTCGCATTCCAGCTCGCTTACATCGCTGCCTTTATCTACCATAGCAATCATTGACGTGCCCGTAGATACTTATATTTATACAACACGACACGGATGTCAACCGATTACTCGCAGGTCATTGGCTCCCGTCGTGCTCATTTACATGGTTGCATCGCAAGTATGTATAGTCCATTCACCAAAAGAAGTTCGATGGTACCGTTAGAAAATAACGGGAGCTGACCTCATAAAGGGCAGAGACAATTGCAGCAGAAGGGAGGACGTCAACTCCTCCCCTCCTGAACTGGTTTTTGGCGCAGACAAACGTTCACTAAAAAACAGTTCTGAAATGACACCCTTCCCTCTGCTGGAATCGGCTATGCCCTTTGTGACGTCAGTTCCACTTATAGTCTAACGGTACCGTCGAACAATTTTCCATGAACGCACTATGTAATTATTTCTCTTTTCAGTGTAATTCTAATCAATTATATATAAATGCATCTCCGTATACCACTCTGCACAACTATATCTCTATACAACACTATCCCTATATTTTTATACAGCTCTATGTAAAATAAATTTTAAAACTTTATATCACTTTCCTGCATTTTTTAGGTCCTGTATTGACACTCCTGTCTTTAACATCTGATAAAAACGTGAAAGTAAGGTCCGAACTACAATATTAAATCGATTTCATCAGATTTTTCTCTATTCAATTAATAGCACAAAATATAAAAAAAAATCAGTGAAAGATACTTATCCTTGTCTCCTTATCTCTAAAATTTAATCGACGGCTTTCGATGTGAGTTTCCTACTTTTCCTTTTTTATTTTGTTCATCGTTTCTTTAAGCGGCGACTAAAAGCTTTACTTCACTTATCGTATTGCCTGCAGTATATTTGATACTTGTTTTTCAGTGTTTATTTTGCCAGAAAAAAATCCCACCCGCAAATGTATGAAATTTATATGTACCTATGAAAAATTTCAATTCCAGACCAGGGGTTCTGTGTGTTCAAATAAAACACATTATTTTTCTACAAGCACGGGTTGGATGCGCAAGTAAGTTTACAGTGCAGGGTCGAATTTAGGTTCCATGGGGTCCTGGATAATTTTTTTCCGGTACCGTTTTGTAGTATAAATAAAGTCTTTGCGAATGGAGTGGGATCCGTATATAAAGAGGATCTTGAAGCCAACGAAAACACTCTCTATATTCGTTCGCTCGCTAAATTATTTTCATCAATTAATTTTGAAAATATGTCGGTATAGGTAACATATTTGCGTGCAACATACATTCAAAAACTCTAAAATTCTCAGAAATTTGGGCCGATATAAAATTACTGCCCTAGTGATAAGTTCTAATTGGCAAAGGTTTTGAAGTAGCGTCGAAACCACCGTGCCATTGTTTGTCTGTTTAATAATCCGGGACTGGTGAAGTAGGTAGTTAGTTAGGTAGATGGGTGGGCGGGACTTTCGTTCGCTAGTTTGTTTAAAATAACATAACAGTATCTAGTTAGATGCGTGCAAAGAAATCCAAACATATAAATAGGTAAAAGTAGAGAAGCATGTAACTAAATAGGAAACTACAGATAAGCATATTATTGGATGAATACTATGGTGTCCTCGTCACCATATTTGTAGTGTATACGAATATAGTGTCATGTATACTATAAAATTCTTCAATGAAAAATACTAATTAATTTCCAGTTCATCTGTGTATCCGTGGAACGTAAGTATGGGCAGACAAAGAAAAGGTCCAGACATTGTTTATGGCTTTGGGCGCCAATTCTTAGCAAAAATTCACAAAAGAAAAACATTAAAACGTCAAATTTTAAGGGGGTATTTTCCCCAAGTCATATAGCCCAGAGGAGGAGTTAGCAAGAAACCGCAGGTCACCCCGAGAGAAGCGAGCCTATCTAGAGCCCGCAAGAAGGTAGTCATATTACACAATAGCCAATATATTGGCTAAAGGAAAGAATCTCGTATTTGCTTGGGGAACTGGTTTTGATTGATATGCAGGTTGTGTTGGAAGATGTAAAGGAAAGAAGGAGAGAGAAAAAAAAGGGGTCTTAGCACCCGAGGTAGAGAGACGTCTCACTTGGAGGTGAGATTCAACGTTTATTTCTGCCCTCCGGGGAATTAAAGTCGCCGCTACGAAACCTCACAAGTTTGTACCTAAACGCAGGTCACAGGCCATGTTTGATTATAATATGGAAGCACCGAGTCTTCCCTGGATTCGCGCTCGAATTGAAAGATAGGCCGTTTCACCCGAACAGAGAATTCCTATTGACAACGACTGATTGCTCTTTCTTTTACGAATCCATCAAGAAGTGGCACAACAACGTCCAGCTATCCCATCAATAATTCGAATTCGCGTCGACACCGATTGAACTCTCTTATTGCTGCGAATCCATTAAGAAGTGGTGCAGCAACGTCCAGTTGACCCGTCAGTAATTCGAATCCGCATTAACACTGATTGAACTCTCTTACTACTGGGAATCCATTAAGAAGTGACGCAGCAACATCCAGCTATCCTGTCAATAATTCGAATTCGCATCGACAAAGAGTGAACTTCCTCGGCTCGACAAACGACAAGAAATGGCCTCCATGCTGTCCGGTCTACAGTGTATCCCACTCCGCATCAACATTACTGTCGACTCCGTGCACACCGCTGCCCTCTGGAGGGTAAGTAGAGTAAGAAGAGTAATTCCAGCTGCTAAATTGCAGTAAAACTACAAACGACGACCGACGCAAACTAGCACGTGAGCCATTTCTCATTTTTCTCATTGAATAAGGGGTGTACCGTTCACTGGGTTATTTACCGGTACGGCTATTTAATTGTAGTAAGGAAATAAATTACCAATAAGATATATTATTAGTCTGATTTCTCTAGCTTCCCATATTTACTATTGAAGGTTATATTAAATATTGTATAATTGTGTTTTGAATTTAACCTTACTGAATAGTTTTTACCGCTCGAGTCCTGATCGTTACCTGATGTACAACAAGACGCAATTAATTCCATTCTAATAGTCATTTATATTTAGAATACATAATTATTGTCAGAAATCCGACAGCTTCTGCTTTCGTATGAAATAGCATCCCACACAATCACACTGTGTGTGACAACGGTTGTGTGCCTCTGTAAAACAAAGGGTGGTTGGGACCGCTGGCCCTGGCACCTCCACACATGGATCCGATGGTCATCTTCTCCAAAACTAAAGCGGGCTTCATAGATGAACATCATGCAATGCCAATCTGCTGGCAGATACGATGATCGGCTAGGACACCACTCCAGCCGATTCTATCGCCAAAAAAACCACAGTGAGCGTAACGCCACATCAGACAAGCGTTGTGAGATGATGGAAGGTGCCACGGGTGGTATGAAAAAGACTGTAGCATTTTGGATGGCGGACATTGATGCTACTGCGTCTGTTCGGGCCTGTCGCACAATCAACCGATCTTGCCTCGCATTCATGCACCTTGCCCTTCCAGAGCCTTCCTTCCCCGACAATTCCCTCGCAGCAACCATTGCTGCCAACATCTTTGCACAGCAGTATCCGTATGGTGCAGGTAGCGGCCTATTGCTCGGTAGGACCAGCCAGCTTCACGCATCCCGACTATGCGACCACGTTCGAAGTCATCCAATTGGCTATAAGGTCCTCGTCAACGTCGTAACGGCATCACTGTTTGCTTCTCCAGGGAACTGCAACGCCGACAACGAGAAAAAATAAACTACTTGCAATTTTTACCTCTTTTGTACGATGCCAGTTGGACATTAGAAATGCGCGTGATGATGGAAGCTTCATTCATCCATTGGCTTTGAAAATAATAATTTATTTGGTCTGAAACTTGGTCTGAAAGAATTTACTTTTTAGTGTATATGTTTTTTTTCTTTGCAAGAGTGTGTATATAAATCGACGTCCGGGTAGATACATAATTAGATAATGTGGTAAAAAGCACAGTTAGCAATTTCCAATATACATCCTTACTATGCATGTAGGTAAATGAATAAGTTGCAGGTTAATTAATACATAATTATTAAATGTGCACATATACAAAAAATAGATCCTTATTTTTTATATTAATATCTACATAAAAAATAGAAAAATGAACAGAGAAATGCAAATAAATCAACGTATAAGGAACTAAATGTGTAGTTTAATATGTAGGTAAATGTGTGATAAACTGAATGATGCGCAAATGTAAAAATTAACAAATTTTAGGAATCTAAATTCTACGAAGACAAGGAATACGTAGGATATGCGGATAGTAAGATGACGTAGTTACTTTAATTATCTAACTATTTTACTTACAAAAGAATTACTTTTGGTGTCCCCTGCACTTTGAAACGACATGTACTACATTTAAACGTTAGCCTCCTTATCACGAATATGAAGTCAATTTTCTGCTAAACTCATAATTTTATTTTTTATAAGCACTCAAATTTTTAAATATCTCCATATTTGGCGATTTTAGCTGTAATTAAAATATAATGGCAAAATAAAAACTTGACTTGAACAATCCAAACTTATAAAAGCGGGAATGGAATTTTTTCAAGCAAATTAATAATGAAATGGTTAAAATATAATGGTTTATGAAAATGTGCGTACTTCAAAAATAAACGTCGATTTCACAACTGAAATCACCAACATCCAAAAATCATTCGTAAACCCTAGTAACTTTTATCGATTTAGTTTCCGTATAATTACATTGAAACCAAGGATATTGTGGTGATATGCGATATGTCTGTGGTTGAAACTGATTATATACTACAGAATGCATTCATTGTATGTCTATTTCACCAGCTGTGTTCCTATTTATAATCAGCTTAACAAATATCTTATATTGCCTAAAAAAGTAATGTCTAACGGTTGAAGAAGCGAAGTTGTTTTTTTTAGGTATATTTAACTTCGTGCACTGTCCAGGGACATCGCTGCATTTACTCGGATCTGCGTTTCCTATCCAAGAATCTAGTAATAATATTGAAGGAGAATTTCAACTTTCAAGTATACAGTTGTCAACGTATTCATTCATTTAAATTTTATCCAGTTTGTCTGATTTTGAACAAGTTATTTATAAAATGGGAAGCTGAAGTAAATTCCTTTTAATAAATGGCCCAAATTTCCCATTTTTCATTTTCAACCTTGCTGTGCTTTTTGGGTCTTTTTTTGACCCAAAATCCACATTTTTTCAAAATATTTCCTCAGGAATTATAAATTAATTCTTACGTTTTCATGCCTTCTATTATTTTATAATTCTTAACATAATGAAAATTTTAACTGGCCGTTTACAAATATGGTCTCAGGAAAATTGCAACATTTACCTCCTTCGACTCAAAAATGATCCACATAAATTTATGATACAAATTATAAAATATATCGATCACTTAATATCTAAAATGATTTTTTACTTATTTTACAAACATAAAGAAACATTAAATATCTCAAACTGTATTGTTTATTTATTAAGTTTCTTGTAATTTCGCATCATGTTCGTTTCCCGTTTCATATTCTTGTATCACATAACCTTCAGCCGGTATTGCGTCAGCCTGGTATTAAATATAATAACATCTAAATAGATAAATATAAATAAATGTTATATATATTTAGATATGGTGTCACATTTTAAATTTTGTGTATCTTGAAAATATCTTACGTATGGAAAATATAGCCATATTTTAGTAAACAACCTGGCGAAGCTCAAAAAGAAAGTCTGGTTTTTAAAGTTATAATAGATCTATTATATGGACTGAAAGGTCACAATATCACTTATGACAATTATTTTACTTCATATCAACTTGGGTAGGCACCTCTCCAAAGAAACATTACGATATTTGGAACCATAACAAACGACAAGGATTCAATCCCCTTAGAACTTACGCAAGTAACAGGCAGGGTCGTGAATCTTTAAGTACCTAACTACTAAGATACTTTAAGTGCCTAACTATTAAGATACTTTAAGTGCCTAACTATTAAGATACTTTAAGTACCTAACTACTAAGATACTTTAAGTGCCTAGCTTATTAAGATACTTCCAAAGTACTAATTACTAAGATACTTTAGAAAGTACCTAATTATTAAGATACTTAAGTACCTAACTACTAAGATAACTTTAAAAAAGTGCCAACTGCTAAGATAGCAGGAGTACCCACAACTACTAAGATACTTTAAGTATCCTAACTAAAGATACTTTATATACCTAACTACTAAGATACTTTAGGGTACTAACTTTAAGTACCTAACTACTATACTTAGATACTTTAAGTACCTCAGCATATACATGGACATCGAAATACAATAGAAACATAACAAGTAAGTTTATAAACTGCATAAGTGTATGAGAAATGTATGTTTGCACCCTTCCAAATTTAAAACACTTCGTTATAATTTCGCAACTGCAATTTGAAAGTAAACAGAACATCTTTCTATTTTCAATCTGGTAATACTTGGTAATAAAGTGCGTGCTATCTATTGGTATAATTAGTAGGAGGGGAGAAATTGGCGCTTCGGAGCAGGCAATTTACATATGACTTAACATGAACAACATCCTCTGCCTAAATAAGGGGCCGGTGAAGCATTTTTTCGCCATACGAGGACTCCGTCATGAAACTTTACCAGATCTCGCGTTACTTGTTAAGCTCTTTTATCAACGAAATAACAATGCTTCTGCGGCACTTAAAGCATTTCGACAGGTAAAAGGTTTACGCAGAGGCCCTCTGAAAATTATAAATCTTCGAAAAATGATCTTGCACTTAGAAATGACCGAAACATTCGCCATTAAATCAGGACGAGGCCGCAAACCACCACAAATGCAGCATTTGAAGAAATTGCAACTGCAGTAGTGGAGCAGGGAGCAGCAAGTGCACATGGTAGCAGTAGTGCACGTGCGATATCACGGGAATTGGACATGCCATATACGACAGTGTGGAGAGTTATGAGAAATGTACTGAAGTTTTATCCGTATAAGATAGCCCACACTCAGCAATTGCTTTCTGGTGATAATGACGTGCGCAAAAAATTTGCTTTTATGTTCATTGCTCGGATGACAGTGGATGATGAATGGCCTTGGCAGATACTGTGGAGTGATGAGGCCCATTTCCACTTGAATGGCGCTGTAAACACATGTAACTGCCGTATTTGGTCTGACACAAATCCCCACGTTCATCAACAAATTCCGTTGCATGCTCCAAAAGTGACAGTGTGGTGTGGCTTCACCTCATCTTTCGTCATTGGTCCTTACTTCTTTGAAGAAAATACGGCCTCGGGGCCAATGACATGTTCTGTTACTGTCTCTAGGTATGCATTTATGCTCTGGAACTTTGTCATTCCTTCGCTTCAACAGAGAAATTGTCCTGACACTACAATCTTCATCCAAGATGGTGCACCCACACACATCGCATTGCCTGTTTAAACATTATTACAGCAAAACTTTTCGGATAACAGAATGATTAGCATGTCATTTTCAACATCTTGGCTGCCTCGGTCACCCGATCTTAACCCTTGTGACTTTTGGCTGTGGGGATATTTAAAGAGCTGCGTTTATAAAGGCAATGTTCAGAACGTAGCAGTCTTAAAAGACAGAATTTCGTAACATGTAACCCACCTCAAAGCGAATGAGTTACGTTCTGCCGTAGAATGTTGTGTGCATCGAATGCAATTTCTAGAGCAAAGAGACGGAGGATATATCGAGCCGTACCTGTGACGATAGTGTGGTTCCACATGTGATAGCAATAAAGTTATTGACAAATCTTTTTTTAGTCATACCTACTGTCCTACGGTATACTGTAATTTGTAGTTAATTTCATGTGATTGCTGTAAATCCATCAAGCGCCATTTCCTTCCCTAACGGCCGAAATATGAACTCAATTTTTTTTTCTTTCAGAAATCGAAACCGCATACTCAGGGGAGCATGTGTACGAAATTTGGGTGAAATTGACAGAGTAGTTTTCTCTACAGAGAGGTCTAAACACCTCCTGTTTAATTTGGATCACCCGGTATATAGATTAATGGAAGTTCCATTAAAAGGATTCCAAAATCATGGAGCGACATATGCTTGTATTTATCTTTTTTATATTTATTTTCAGGAACATATATCCCAGAATTTCAGGGAATAAAAATATGCCCATAAAAACTTACTTTCTACAAATTATATGATCTTTAAAGTGTTTTTTTCTGTGAATATTTTTTAATTCTATTATTTTGCAAATTACTATAATATTTCTTAAAAACTACGATGTTCGACGCTCCAATTCGACAAAAAATACTACCGTTTATACATTATCAAACAATGCTGTGGAAATTATAATTAGTGTAATATATCTACGCAAATATTCTTGCATTTAAAATTTCTAATTTACTATATTTTAACACTGGATATTACCTCTTTCGTCTACTACCAGTTTTATCTTATTTTCATCATATTTTTAATCCTCTTTCTGCAGCCTTTTCATGGACAAAGATGTGGTTTACTTGCACAATTTCGTTCCATATCTTTATAATATTAGATAGGAATATTTAAGAGTACGAAGAAAACAAATAGTATATTAAAATGGTATATTAAAAAATAGCAATTAATATAAGTGTATTTAATTTACTAAATGACATAAATTTACTTTCCGTTTTGGAAAGTTGCAAAGAAATTGAAAAACTGATCGTGATTTGCCCAAAGAACATGATCTTAACATTCAATTTAAGGAAAATCAGGGTTCAAATTCCATCACAAACGCTTCCATTAAAGGCTAACGGTCCTTGTCAGAGAAACAAAGACTCGTTTATTTCTTCATTACACTGTCTTGCTCCCGATCCTCCTTTATGGGATCAACGTGTCTGTCGCTTTGTCCATTTACGTCTGGGCTTTGATCTAGCGTATATAAGAGCTCAATCCCATCAGTAGTGCATTTGGAGTTGTAAATCCAAGATAATGGCAAGGAAAGGAAAAAAAACAAAAACAAAGTTCATCATTGACTTGAATGGTTCGGTTTTCCGGCTCAGAATTTATTTTTAAATTTGACTTGAATTTGAATGAACAGCATTGCTGGTCACATAACCACAAATTCAACCAACTCACAATTATCTGCCAACCAAGATCGATACGTGAATTAAATTTTTTAGAAGCAGTCCATATCACTCAGAATTCTTCTATCATAGTCAATGAACCAAAATCTACACCCACTTTCAGTCAAGCTTGGAAACGTTTAATAAAATTTTCACATTAATTATTCATCCACAACTGGCAACACAATAGTCACGCAATAACACCATCTCCAGTTTTCTAATATTTATTTTCTCATTTTGTATTCCTGACGAAAGACGGCCAAGTCCGTCAGAAACGTACGTTGAAATAAAACGTTTTAACAACATTACTTGTGCTCATAATGTTGTTCTTTGCTTATAAATCTAATCTGCGTAATGCTGCGTCAAATTACCTAATACTCTTAGGATTGTATTATCAAAAATAAGACCTGGTATTATCAGGATTATAGAAAATAAGTGGTGATAAAAAATCTCGCTATAAAGTTTGATTTGGCTTTACATATTAATTAATAGAAGTATTGCAAATGTTTTTTGCTTCCAGACGTATTTTATATACGGTAGTGGACGGTGACCAGAAAAAGATTATTTTAGAGGTTTGATGGCTAATAACACCACTTTTTTTTGTACCAATACTATAAAATTATATATCATTGGAAAGGTAATTTAATCAAGATTATAATGCAATAACATTTATGAATCGTATTTTAATAGAACAGCATTCATAAAGAAGAAAGGTGATATACATAGAAAAAATGAGATATACAAAAATGTTCACCATACCAGTTAATACTTAGTTGGGTAACCTTTAGCCTTAAGTACGGCCTTACAACGCTTTCCCATGGAGTGAACCAAGTTCTTTAGTTCTGCAGCTGTTATAATATGAAACAAAGATTGAATTATTGCTTCTGTTAATTGTGTTTTATTGCTGGGTTGCTTCCGACTAACAAGCTTCTTTAGCCGGCTCCATAGATTTTCGATGGGGTTAAGGTCTGTGCTATTTCCAGGCCATTCCAGCAGTTGAATATGATGATCTTGAAACCATTTTTTGCACACACGAGCAACATGACATGAAGCTGAATCCTGTTGAAATATAAATGCTTCATTATCTTGGAAAAGATCACATGCAGAAGGCTGCAGCTTGGGCTCAAGTATTTCATTTATGTATCTTTGGGCATTTGTATTCCCATTGATCACGCAAATTCTGCCCACACCTCTTGATGTTATACAACCCCAAATCATAACACTAACTGGGTGTTTCACGGTAGGTGTAATGCGCTCAGGATGGAAATCTTCTCCAATTCTTCTCCATACGTATTTTACGCCATCACTACCAAACAGTGAGATTTTGGTCTCATCACTCAAAATTACACTGTCCCATTGTTCCGTTATCCAGTTAACATGGGTTTTAGCCCAGTTTAATCTTTTCAACCTCTGTTTGACAGACAAAAATGGCTTTTTTTGTGGAATTCTTGCATTTAGACCACATTCATGCAGTCTGCGCCGAACAGTCCTTGCACTTAACTTCACATTGCATTGCGCCATTTCACCTTGTATACACAGAGATGATATTTTCCTGTCACCTAGGCACTGTCTTTTAATTCTTCTATCATCACTTGCTGTTGTGCACCTTTTTCTGCCTTTACCAGTCTGGTTTTGTAATGACTGAGTCTCCTTATACTTCTTCAAAAATTTAGAAATGCCACCTTTAGTTAAGTTTCCCCCAATATTTCTTCTAATTTCTTCATAACTGTAGCCTTGTTCACTTAATATTACTATTTTACATCGCTTCCTGGGTGACCAGTCAACTCTTTGCGCCATTTCTTTAATTTTATTACGTTTTACAAGCACACTAAATCAAAGAGCCCAAAAAAAAACAACCAACTTGATAGCAATTACAGAACACACTGATAAATGTCCTGTAACCTGTTGGCTCATTACCAAAACAAGAGAAAACATGATTGGCTCATTGCCAAAACAAGATGACACCTGATTGGCTCTGTAAACACTCATGCTCATTGGCCACATTCAAATGAAGGAAAGCTACTTCATATAAATGTAAGCAAGCTGTGCTTCTTTTTTCTGGTTATTTGGCTATAACTTTTGATAGAATACAGATAATTGAACAAATGTTATTGCATTACAATCTTTATTAAATTACCTTTCTAATGATGTATTTTATGAAGTATTGGGTACAAAAAATTAGTGTTGTGTATCTCGACCT
>QLNU02015359.1:75591468-75628977 GCA_006491805.2 Dysdera silvatica | reverse complement strand
CAATATTCTCATGTTTAAAACCGTAGGTGTAATATAGCCTTGCGACATTAAACTGCAAAGAATTAACTGAAGTTCATATGGCACAATACTTTCAAAAAGATCATGTATTACATATGTTGGTAATCCTTCGTGAGCATGGAAAGCTAGTAAAGAATTAGAAAGGGCCAAAATTTTATTGCCATATGCGACTGTAAATCTTTGGAAATCGCTAATTGAGCAAATTTATTATATGCTTCTAAGATTCGTATAGAACATTCATCTTCATGAAATATAGTTTGACATGTATCATCCGTAGCATCACATCTTCTACAGAAATAGGATGTTGCTCCACGGAAACATTCAGAATATCCACCAATAGCTTCCAAGGTTGTCACCAGCGATACAGTGTACACCACAAACAACATTTCTCAATCCAGGAGTCTCCAATCTGAAAGTTGTTTCATATCAGTAATGAAGCAATCTAGAACTTTGTTTAGTCCAAAGTATTTCAGAGAAGATACCTTACCCATTATAAGAAGTTGAAAAGATTTCAAAGTAAAACGTTATTCTGGAGAAATATTTCCTAAAGTATAGTAAAATGCTAGCATTTTGTGTTTTTTGCCATGTACCCCAATAGAATTTACAGTTTCAAATTCATCATAGTAAAGAATTAAATATAATGCTTTTTTATCACCATTTAACAACATATTCGTTTTGTAAAATTTACCATCGACAATATCTTTAATCATACCACTATTTTGGAATTGTTGATTACTCACATTATTGATAACATCATCATGGTTTAGCAACTGCAATAAAGTTTTATGAATCGGTATGTACTAATAAGTACAAACCTGCCTTGCATTATTTCTACCCAAACAAATTTCTTGAGGTGCAACAAAATTAAGCTACTTATAGTGTTGCATTCGCAGATAAGGGGTGCTAAATGACTCTAAACACATTGTACTAAAAGCAAGCTGTTTATGAACAACCCGCAGTTAACTAAAACAAGAAACAACTTTGTCCACTAGCATTTGTAATTTATATCCAAGACTATACGTGTGCCAGAAACAATTTCTTGCATGGTTTTAACTGGAACACCATGTTTTGCTTAAAGTTTTAATAAAAATAAACTTAAATAGTGACGGAATGCTTCCTCTTTCCACCCATCATCGAAAACGTCAAGTTTATCAACATGGTTTTGTTTATCATTAGTTTTGCTCCTATCCAAATTACTTTCAATTGAGTTATTTTGAAATGCCAAAATACCATCACTGATGTTTTCAGCTGCCAAATCAGTTGAGCAATAAGAATTATTTCCTTCATCATTAGGGATATAATGAGGTGTTCCAATTTCATTTCTATTCTTGTGAAACCGTGAAATGTGCGAGGTTAATGAGTTGTACTGGGCATGGAATTTTTCACAACCATCAAATAGATAACCAACTTGATCTCCTGCAGTACAGTGGCTTTTAAGATATTTAAAAATCAAAGAGAATGAAGAAAATTTTCGCGAACTCAATGAATAAACATTTGAAACACAGTGGATTTAAACTAAAAAAATGGATTCTAAAAAAATAGGTGTGTCATTCCAAAAATAAAGGTCCCTTTTAGAAATTTAAAAAAAAATGCTAAAAAAATTATCTTTGAGGTAGTTGAATACTTATTCGAAGTTAGAAATTACATGTCAGCACACTTTTATTATTTTTGCCTGCAAAACGCTGTATAGCCTTAATGTTCTTGCAGCTCGTAGCAACACCACCACTGAAAGCAAGGCGAGAAAAATATCCAAACATTTACCTGCCAAGTATAGCATGCAACCTAAAACAATATATGCGTGAATCAAAATGTCACATGCCCAAATGAAAATTTCCACTATGTTAGTGTCTACATAGTGGGTATTTTGATATTCCCCGTCGGGCATGTTGTTGAAATATATACATGCCTGACCAAAGTTTTACATGCCCCGGGCAGTGGCGGATTACCTAATGTGCGTATTGTGCGTCCGAATAGGACCTCATGTACCGGGAAAGAGGACTCCAAACAGCTACGGGTTTCAAATCTATCAAACAAACATTACCAAATCTAGCAGAAAATCAATAAAACTGGCAACTTTGGAAATTGAAAAAAATCTGAAAGCGAAAGGGGAGCTCAAAATTTTGAACTCGAACAGCACCACAAAAGTCCTTTATCCACCACTTGCCCGGGAAATAGATTTCTTCGGCCCTGATTCGAAGCCTAATTGTTGACACAATATAATGAAAAACATTGTAATGGCATGAATTTTATATTCTGCAGTCAGCAAGTCCTCCCTAATACTTGCCCCTGATATTTTTAAAGGGCTGTTGTACATCAATGAACTTTTACAGCCCATTATTCTTTCTTTGCTGACCAGTGTTTCCAGTGTGGTAAGTACTAAGAAATAATTACTTTAGTAGTCTCTGGAGTTAAAAATAGTTGCCTAAATAGTAGCCTGTGACGTCAAAAATAAGTAACTAAAGCAGAAACCCAAAAAGTTCCATTAATAATTTAAATTAACGAAAGCATAGCCTACACTAATGTCAAAAATATTCTAAACGGAAGAAAATAATGACACTTAATTTTTTCATAAATTACTATTAAAAGTAAGAAGTCATAGTATAAAGTTTCAAGAATTCCTTAATTTCAGACCGGTAAACTTTTAAGAATTTGTCAGAATTAATAATTTGATTGCGGGGTGGGGGGGAGGAGGACAGCGTATTTTCCCAAACCAGTTTGGATATCCCTCCCAACCCCCTCTTACACTGACTTATTTCATGGCAGTAAAAGTGAATTTTCAGAATTCAATATGTTGAAAGATTTGAGGAAAAAAAAGTGAGAGGAAAATTCTATGTCCAGCAGCGAATGTTAGAAGGGGGGTAAGGTTCAAATCTATAAATTATAGGACGTAGGCTTGGGCGATATTGTAATTTCAATATTGCGATATATTGATGCCAACTATCAAGATAATGCGTTTTATACCCTGTAAAAGTAAATCCTTGTTCCTGCAACATCGAACTACCTATAACTAGGTATCTCTTTCTTTGTCGCCCCCCTCCCCGCAATGTAATGTTTCTAAGCAGGTAAAATATTTTATTACACAAGGTTTACACTTACTTCCCATAATCAAAAGTAAGGCTTCAATAGCAGCCAAGGTAGAGAATATGGGGCTTTGCCCCCCCCCTGTATGCCTCCCAATAGGTGACATATCAAAGGCCTTCAGGTACACTCTATAAATTTAAATTTTGTTAGATTTTGCATAACTAATTAGATGCCGAGATATCAAATTGCCCCCTGCCCTCGCCAATACATGGTGACAAATAATCGTTAAATTTTAAACGTTCGCGCATGCATGATCTTTCTTTAGTAATGGCCAAACTGTAACCTATTTGCAACGTCATTTCCCGCGTACGTTCATCAAAAAGCAGGTTTGATTGCCATGTGTCAAATTTATTACGGGAAACAGAATGAGGCGCATGCGTGGTTTTTCATTGTTGCAAACTGATTTTTAGTAATGGCTAAACTGTATACCCAGTTCTACAACTGTACGGTAACGGACCAAGAAGAGAGGAGGGAGACACAACACAGCCCTGTTTTTTTTCTTTGTATAATTTTTGAAATGAAGATAGAAATTATTTTGCATTTGAATTATAATAAATTTTGGTAACAGTGCAGAACACGTCCCCTATTGTTTCTAGCCTCTTCAAATGAATCGAGTGGTCGCTAGATTTAGTGCCTAGAGTTGTAACTTCACACATACGGGCATTTGGACGTGTCAGGGCATTTGGACGTGTCAGGGCATTTAGACGTTTTTATGTCAGGGCATTTGGACGTGTGAATTGTATTTTGCATTAACGGTTGTCTTTTTTTTTCAGCGGAATTGCGGTGGAAAGTGAAAAGGAATGTGTGTGTGGGTAAATTATGTAAGGAGGATTAATCTCGTCAGGATATGGCCGTGAGATGCAATCGTGGGCGGGGCCTAGTTTGAATGCTTTTCAGTGCCGTTTTACAAAAGTGGTTATGTCTGATAGGGGAAGTGGTTTAGGTGAGCGGGGAGGGAGGATATGTTAGAAAGGGAGCTGGACAGAAAGGGACGAGGAGGTGAGGTAGGTAAGGTTAGAGTGGCGGAGAATTAAGGGTAAGGTAAGGTAAAGAAGAGGAGACGGATGGAAGAAAGAAGGTACTGAGGGAAAACCGTAGTCGCGATTGAGAGACTGTTCGACTCGTAACATGGCATTGCCAGCCCAAAAATAGTCCAGTAAATTTGTTTCTCGTGTTTCTAAACGACATACATGTGACAAAAAAGACCAATAAAGGTTAGTACTTCCGTATTTTAACTTCGCTGAATCGAATCCGTCCATGTTGTTAACATGGCGTAAATAATATGGCGGCGTTAATGTCAAAATTTCCATGCGTGTTGGAAACACTTCCAACTAAAAATAGCTAGTGGACGTGTTGTGCACTATAGCTCAAATATTAAAGTTAAGGATTTACACAATATAATAATAAAACATTAAAAAGCATTTCATAATCACTATTTATATTTTCCTTATTAGGTCAAATTTAAGTTTGAACCCTGTCCATTCTGTATCTACAGTGAGTCAAAGTGAAACTTGTACATCTGTGAAATTACTCATATACCAAGATGTATTTAAAAATAATACACGGCAAAATTCGATTTTTTTGGATAAAGTTGTAATTGCTTCTGTTTGCTATAAAAATAATCCATTTCACCTGAAAACAATTTGTCCTTTAAGTTGCTTTTGTTTGTTATCAACTATAATTGAGACTATAATCGAATAAAATAATTTCAACAATTTTAGTAGCGTTTTGTTGAGACTAGAATCAATTTCGTTTGGGTGTACGAGTTTCACTTTGACTCACTCTATGTATACAGCCATGATAATAGGTCTAGTTTATTTATCACTCTGCAGTATAGAGACAAAAATCGCCAGCTCATTCAAATAATATTACACCAATTACAGTTATGATACAGCGACAATATAAACCTATGCTATATACATTTAACAAACAGTTCTTACAGTAATTTAATGAATATTCGGAAGTATAATAGTAAAAAAATGTACATTTATAATTGATAAAACAAACTTACTATTTCTACGAAAGCACGTTGAAAAATGGTAGAGTTGAAACAATCACAGATAATATTCCGCCAAATCGCAGGTCAGTTAAGTTCAGTTCGCAGGTCAAAGTAAAGTGTCTCACTCCCGTTATTGATGATGATGATGATCGTACATATGAATTTGTTGACTTTCTCAAACAAAGAAAGGTTTTCCAGTCAAAACAGTACTTAATTTCAAATTTAAGAAAAGTTTCTTGTTACGATCTGATTACTTTCCTGGCAAGAAAAGTTTCTTGTTACGATCTGATTACTTTCCTGGCAAGAAAAGTTCCTTTATTAATAAGGATTTTTTTTTAAAACCAGAAACTTTTCCAGATGGTTAATTTTCTGAATGTATTAAGAAACTTTTCCTCTTAACTACAGAAAAGTTTCTAACATTTTTGACAGTGCGGTGAATACAAAATGCCTTAATAGTAAATGAACGTGTATTTAAAAATGTATAAAAAAGCATTTATTTCAAAGTTTGTAATAAAAGAAATTAGATTTAATCGAAATCTTGTGGATCATAAGTATTTTGACAAATGTTATTTTTATAGCTCAGTCTTGTTTTGACTGATAACTTAAAAGCAAAAAACACTTCAGTGTTTAATATTTGTTTGGATAGCCACTGGAAGCAATAACAGCCTTGCATCTTTTCGGTATTGTGCCGATTAAATGTTGAATGCGCTCTTGAGGAATATTTCTTCGCTCGCGGCACAGTGCATCAAAAAAATGTCCTTATTTTTCTAGTTTTGCTGTCGACACGTTTGTCTAGTTCTGACCACATGTGCTCGATTGGGTTTAAATCTGGGCTTTGACAAAATCAATCAAACACTTGCGCTTTTTGCTGCTTCAAAAAACTTTTGACATGTTGAGATGTGTGTTTTGGGTCATTGTTATGTTGGGAAATCCAACGAGCGTGAATTTTCCTCCAGGTATGGGGTAGCATATGATTTTTAAGTATATCACAATATTTGAAGCGATCCATGTTTCCATTAACACGAATTGGAGGTCCTACCACGTGGCGGGAGAAACAACCCCATACCATAACCTTCCTCCACCATGCTTTTTGGTTGGAACTTGATATTTGATAGCGTTTCTTTTGTTTGGAAGGCGCCGAACATACTGAATGCTATCAGAAGAGAAAAGATTAAACTTGATTTCATCACTCCAGAGGACAGACGACCAGTTCTTAGAAGTCCAGTTTCGATATTTTGGGGAAAAGCTAAGTCGAGCCTTTCTATTCCTTTCAGATATAAGAGGCTTCTTGCTTGACCGGCGGCCATTTAAATTTGCTTCATTTAGACGTCTTTTTATGGTGGAAACGTGCACTTTTATTTTATAATTTTTCTGCAAACCATTTTTTGTGTCTACTGCAATTAGACGGGGATTAGATATAGATTTCCTTCTGAGTATTTTATCAGTCCTGCTGAACGTGTTTCGTAGCCCTTTGGACATAGAATTATTGGACACAGTTCCCCTGTTATTGAAAACTTTATTCCACACACTTACAATTTGTCTGGATAGATTGAAATCACGAGCTACACTTGTCTGAGAGCAAACGTCTCTTAAAACTCAATTACAGTCTTTAAGTCTTTAGAGTATTCATTTCTTTTAGAATGCCGTCACAATTTAAAAATACTAATAGAAGGCTGTTTGAAAAATACAACACAGTATTTAATTAAGTATATCTACGAAAACAAATTACTAATTAGCATGTCAAAATACCTTTGAACATCGAATTTTCTTAGTTGAACTGTACGGAAAAGCAATTACTTACGCAGCGCTAGTTCGTTGTTATTGTAGAATGTGAAACTCTGCAGCGAATCGCGACATATTACTATGCAAGCGAATGCTTTAATATAGATTGCGCTGGCGAACAAAAAACTGTTTGTCAAAATACTTACGAGCACTACTGTGTATATATATATTCAGTCACAGAGGCGAATATTGAAACTATTTTTGGGTGAATACGCAAAACTAATGTACAGATTGAAAAGACATCAACAAAGTTCGATCCAGCTGGTGGGGAGAGACACCCCTTGAGCCACTTTGTTCAGTCCTAATATTGTTAATACCGTAGTGCGACCTGTGAGCCTACGGAAATAAGCAAATTTGGCCTCGTGATGTGAAAAGGTTGAAGCACCCTGATTTAAGATAATCATTAACTATATTTACACAATACGCATTTTAGTCTTGTTTTTTAAATTGTCTCTACTGTTCCTCGATATCTTCTTCATATGGTTTCATATCTTTATTCCTGAGTAATTGATATTCTCTTGTGATTTGTCTGTTTTTCTTCTTTGCATATATAGGTCTTCATATTTCTATCATATATGTTAGTTTTTCCAATTTTATAGTATCTGAAAACTGATGTTCATTTATTCTTTTATATATTAGTATATACGGCTATTTTGAGTTTATAAAAGTTTTGAACTTTCAGTATTTTAAATTTCTTCCTTATATTTGAGTTTGTTCTAATTGCATTATTATTTTGTAATTTTCAATTGTTCTATTTTGCATTTTATTTATCTTGTTCTATTTGCATTTTATCTTGTTCTATTTTGCATTTTATTTATCTTGTTCTATTTTTGCATTTTATTTATCTTGTTCATTGATTTTACTGATTTTTCCCCACACTGAACTGGCACAAATTAAATGGCTATTAATTAAAGAAACATATGTCTATTTTACTTCTCTTGTTAGTAGTGTATTTAGTCTATGTATAATACCCGTACCTCTTCGTACTTTTTTCATCACTTCATTAATGTGGGGATTCCAATTTAAATCCCCTGTTATTGTTAGGCCTAAGAATTTTGTTGACGATTTTCTTTCAAGTTTTATTTTGTCTATGTATAAATTATGATTTTCTCTGAGTGAAAATTTGTTTGTATGCTTAAATATTAAGTAATGAGTTCTATTCATATTTACAAAGAAATTGTTATTCAACTATTCTGCAATTTTTGCAAGTTTATTATTAGTTAGATTAAATAATTCATCCAAGTTTTTGTGGCTAGTTATCCAGCTTACATCATCGGCAAATAATATTACTTCGTTATTGATATTAAATATATCGTTCATGGCTAGAGTAAATAACAGCGGGCCGAAAATTGAACCTTGAGGGTCATCTTTATTTGTTGTTTACATTTCACATTCTTTTTTATTTATCACAGTCATTTGTTTTCTTTGCTGTAGGTAGTTTTGAAGTAAATTGCCTGTTTACTTCTGATTCCATATCTGTAAGCTATTGTTATAAGTTTATCCTTGTTTATAAGATCAAAAACCCTGCTCATATCGAAATAGATACCTATTGTCTATTCGTTTTGTTCTATTTTATCGTGAATCATTGCTATTGTTTTTAGTATTGCATCTTCAATAGTTTTATTTTTTCTGAATCCATACTAATTTTCATCTATCAATTTTTTGTTCTCTTGGAAATTTGTTAGTTTATCGTAAAGCAGTTTTTCAAATATTTTGGCAAAGATTGGGAGTATTGTTATAGGTTTGTAATTGTTGCAGTTTTTTATCCTTTTTGAAATATTGGAACGATTTTAGCTATTTTCATGCTGTTTGGGATACATTCTTTATTAATCATATCATTGTAAATTATTGTTAAAGGTATTAAGTATTTATTTTTGCTTATTTTTATTATTCTTAGTTGAATATCATCACTCCCGTCCCCATTTTTTCATTTATTTAGTAAAGTTCTTTCATAATTTCATATTTCGTTACGTTATCAATTACTATGGTGCTTGATATTTGATTTGTTTATTTATTGATTTTGTTATTTGTTGTTCATCAATTTTATATTGTTCTAATATATTTATAAAGTTCATTCATTATATTTGTCCATTTCAATGTCATCTGTTATTTCATTTCCTGCTTTTATAATTTTATTTATTCTATTTTCCTTACCCTTTTTTTCCAAGTAGTTCGTTTATAACCTTCCATTCTTTCTATCTATTTTTATCCATTAATCTATCTATTTTTATCCATTAATCTAGCTTCATAATATTTTTCTTGTCATGTTTCTTATCTGTTTAAATTTTATTCTGTCTTTAATATTCATAGTTTTTAGATAATGTTTATATGTTTGTTTTTATTTTTTATTTATTTTCTTATTAGTCGTTTCTGCCAGCTATTTCCACTGTTTTAACTCTATTTTGTTTTATTACAGAAAACCACTTATTATATACCTGTGTTGTTACTTTTAAAAAAAATTCATATTTATCTTTTATTCCATGTGGGAGTTTCTCTAGTTTTTCCCCAATTTATTTTTGACATTATTTCTTTGAATTTGTTTATCTGTTTTTCTCCTTGTTTTCTTAAATATTTTTGCTCAATTTCATTGGTATCTTCTTTGACTGATATTATTATAGGTTTATGATCACTCAAGTAAATGTCTAGTACTTCAGATTTTATATTATTATTGTTAGTGTGGAAATGGTCTACCAATGATGAAGTTTCTTTTTCGATTCTTGTATTTTAATTACATTTATAGACCCCCTTTCTTCAGTTATATTAATTAGTGTTTCTTTAGTTATACTTTTTTTTACTAAAATCAATGTTAAAGTCTCCAGCTATATTTAAGTGGTTTTTTTATCCTTCATTTTTGCAACTGTGTTTCTAATTGAAAAAAGAAATTGCTTATGTTACCTTTTGACCGTCTGTAAATTGCTATAAATATGTTAGAAATAAAATACAGGGTACCAGGGAGGAAATTACATAAAAAGGTTAAACACTGGTAAAATAGCAATGAAAAAGATCACTCAAGCTTTCGGACGCATCAGCAGCAGTCCTTCATCAGGAGTAATGACGATGTTATGTTTCTGTCTCTTTTTTATACTTGAAATTTCTGGAAAACCCTTCATCAGAGTAGTCCCGCAGAATGGGAAAACCCAATGAGAACCAATGGGAGGCCTCCAATAGAATCATGGAAGAACCCCAATAGGGACCAATGAGAAACCCACACTGCGGGTTACCTAATTTGGGGATGTCTCATACATTTCAGAGTAAGAGTTGTTTATAAGTTTCTGGAAGTGGTTGTGATGTATTAATGGCTTTCCCGTGTAGTTTGTAAGTTTCCCAAGATTCTAAGAAGAGTCTACTATTCTTGTTTGTGATGTGACGGTGTAGTATTTTTGTTGAGTCCCAGTCGGGTTCGTGTCCGTGTTGTAAAGCGTGTTCTGCCAGACGTGAGGCTATGTCTCCTTTCGCGAGTGCTTGTTTGTGTTCTTTTTTTCTTGTTTTGATCATTCTTTTTGTTTGTCCTATGTAATGTTTGTTGCAGTCTTTGCATGGTATTTGGTATATGGCGCCTGTGAGATCTTCTGGTGGAACTGGGTCTTTAACTTTTGTAAGTTGTTTGCGAAGTGTTGTGACAGGGGAATAGAATGTTTTGATATTTGCCTCTTTAAGGATGCGAGAGATTGTTTCGGAAATGCCGTGAATATATGGAATAGATATGCGGGTGTGAGATGTATTGTTTAAAGATGTACTATTGGGTCTACAGTTTCTGAGAATGAATCGTTTAGGGTATCCATTATTTTTAAGTGCCGTGTGTATGTGTTTTGTTTCTGTGTTTGAAAGTGTTTCATTACTGCAGTGAGAATTCGCTCTAAGACTTAATGTTTTAACAACGGAAGCTTTGTGGCATGTTGGATGATGCGATTTAAAATCGAGATATCTGTCTGTATGTGTGGGTTTACGGTAAACTGAGGTGAAGATTGAGTTATCGTGAGATCTGTGTACAAGAACGTCTAGGAAAGGGAGTTTATTGTTCTGTTCTGTTTCGTATGTGAATTTTATATGTGAGTTTAAGTTATTAAGGTAATGGAAGAAGCTTTGGAGTGTATTAGTTTTAAGTACAACAAACGTGTCGTCGACGTATCTTTTCCAGAATTTAATGTTAAAATTCGGTGAGGACAAAGCAGTTTCCTCAAATGACTCCATGACCAAGTTAGCTACAACACTTGAGACCGGAGATCCCATGGCAGTGCCAAAAACTTGTCTATAGATAGAACCATTTGAGGAGAATTGATGAAGGACTGCTGCTGATGCGTCCGAAAGCTTGAGTGATCTTTTTCATTGCTATTTTACCAGTGTTTAACCTTTTTATGTATAAATATGTTGTTTTGTGTTTCAGCACTAATTTTCTCTATAAGGAATGTTACGTATGAGTCTTGTATCATTTATTCCAGTTCTAGTTTATCAAGTTTGAAATATATAGATACTCCTCCTCTTTTCTTGCCTTTTATTATCACATTATAGTCTTTCAAGTTAGTTAGTAGCCTATTTTCTTCTTCTTTCCGTGTTTCAATAATTATCACTATCTTTGGTTCTTGAGTTCCTTCTATTATTTAGCCAATATTGTCTATTTTGTTCCTCATGCTTCTTGCGTTGATTTATGATACTGTTATTTTTCTGCTTGTTAGTTTTTTCCGTTTTCTTTCATTATCCCCGTTTTCCCTAATTTTTCTATTTCTTTCCTCTCCCTTTGCCTATTTTGACTCCAATCATGCATTATTTTCTCAAAGGTTCACAAGGTCGCTTTTTTTTATCTGATGTATTACCGTATTTTCATTTTCTCTAATTTGAATCTTTCCTTTATTAGTCCATACGAACTTCCAATTATATTCTCTTTTAAATTTGGGTGTTTCTGTCAATATTCGCCTGTTATAGTCAGTAAACCTTTCATTAATAAATATTTTGCATTTTCATCGTTATTCCATCGATTGGTTATTCCATTTCCTAGATCATTGTTTTTTTTTCCTTTCCAGATTTGATCCTGTACTTTTATATCTTTAAATCTAACTATGATATTTCTAGGTTGGTCTTTACGTCTTCCAAATCTGTGAATAACTTCTATATCTTTATCTTGTATTTCAATTTCTAGGTTTTTCCCAAAGTTTTCAATAATTTTTTGACACTCTTCTCTTTCGTTCTCTTCTATTATTAGACCATGTCTTCTTTTAGACCATGTCTTCTTTGATACTAGTCCATATTATTGAGTGTTTCTTGCAATATGTCAATATTGTTTTTTGTTAATTCGTTTTCTTCTATCAAATCGATAATCTTTTCAGTCATTTCTTTTTCTTTTATTTTATACTCATTTAGTTCTTCTCTTAGGCTTTTATTGTCTACTTTTAAGTTTTTTATTTCATTCAGGATTTTCTTTTCATACAGCTGTACTCCGTGTTACCCAGTAACTCATAGATTGATTTATCTGGACATTGCACACCCACAGACATCTGTTAATTTCATCAGTTAGATAGTCATCGGTTCATTTCACCACTTAGACAGTTGTCGTCTAATTTCATCAGTTTGATAGTCATCGGTTAATTTCAAAATTTAGGTAGTCGTCGGCAATTTCATCAGTTAGATAGTTACCGGTTAATTTCATGAATTAGATAGTCATCGTTTAATTTCCTCAATCATATAACCATCAGTTTATTTCATTAATTAGATACTCATCGGTTAATCCCATCAGTTCGATTGTCAGCGATTAATTGCATCAGTTTGGTAGTCATCAGCCACTGTTTGCTAATATAATTTTTATGCTCGTGTATTTTATTCTCAGTCTTTTCCATTGTTATTGTGATGGTCAATTTCAAAATTTTTCTAAAACAATTCTTATTATATGCTAAAGTGTGCTGCATATGACATACAGCAACTTGTTCCAAACGGAAAAGAAAATATTTTTTTAAAGAAAAAAGTGGATTGATGAGGATAATAAAGACCTGCGCAAAAATTTGACCCATAATTCCTCTTTTCTGCATTAACAGTTTACATTGTTTCCGAAGTTATAATCATGATGATAAAAATAACGAAATAAGTATATAAGTTGTAATCGCCATTTTCTTGACCAAATAACCATTGTTAAATTTCTTGAGAGGTAAAAAGCTAGTCATTATTTAGGGTCACAAAAAAATAAACATTAGTCCAGCCTAATGTAACAGGAAACAGCTTTGAACACAAAGCTAAAACAATCACTATCCAATAATGATGTTGGAGTTTATAATCAGCGCTCTTGTAAAAACAATTAAGTTTAATATAACTGAAAGAATTGAAATAAGCTTGATGAAACTATTTTCATGTCTCTCTTGTTATCTCTTTCTACATTATATCTATCCCTTTTATCTCTTTACTGAATCTTCTTAATACGATTACTGAATAAATGATCAAACGAAATAATGGTCCATACTGTAATTTCTACTGGTAGGGATCAACTGCATCTGAGGGCATCCTTCAGCATTTACGCCTCCGAGTTTGGTACCTGAATAAATGAAAACGTGATTCCTCCAATATGTCGAAAGCATCATTAAAAAGAAGCCAGTTTAATAAATTTAGATTTGTAACTTTACTCTAAAAGGAGTTATACTTTCCTATAAGTAGATAGTCATCCATTAAGGAAGTGTATATAACACTTTATACAAAATAATTCATTGTGACGATGGCTCGGAATGTGATGATTCTATTAATATAATAATGAATGTAATCCTTCCTCTAACGACTAATTATTAGATTAATAAAACGCGATACATATTATACACGAACGATATCCGTTTGGTTATTTTAACTTATTATTGAAATTAATTCGACAGGCAGAAAGCATCATACCATTGCTATTTATAGTCATTACTATACGCGTATTATCGATATATCGCGTGATATATTACGCGTATATCGATTACTTTATGTACTCCATCCCTATAGTATTATTCATGAAAATAATCATTATTAAAAGCTGCAGAAGAAAACGTAAAAACTGTTGTCATGTGATCTATAATGTAGTGCCATTTTTTCTGGCAGATAAGGACTCGCAACACGGTAAAAATTAAACCCCCGCTTCATAACGTCTAAAGCTTGAATCCCAATTCTAAACAGAAATTGGGCCACTGAAGAATCACGGTTACTAAAAAATTATAATATTTATTTATTATAGTATATACACATTAAACAATAAACGATATTAAAAAAGTATAATATATACACGAAAACAATTAACAATAAATAACGTGTTTTCAGCCAATTTAATAAACGAACAGTATGTTAAGAGTTGAGCACCAATTCGTTTTCTTTGTGACAACGTTAAGCTCCTCGTCCCTTACGAAGTCTTACCCTTCTGCAATTTAATCACAGTGTATATTCAATTCACATGAATAGGATGGCAAACAATTCTATAATTTGAATTGGTGTAACTATGATGCCATTTTTTTAATTTTTAAATGTAATATATTTGGTTGTTGTAATCAAAATAACGGAATTGGAATTATTAAAATTTGGAATATTAGTTATATTGTTTGTGTGTATGTCACCAATTTGGTGAGATATTCTTGACACCAATTTATTTAAAATGTTACAAATATCCTGTGTAGTTAATTTAATAATTAAATATCTTAGGTTTGAGTTTTAATTTGAACTTAGGAAATTAATTTCCTAGTTCATGTACCAACATCCAGGTTAAGTTCTTTAAAAATGGTACATAAATAATAATAATTTATAGAGGCACGTGATATTTCATCATAGAGTAGGACATTTACGTTAGGCACTACAATTAACTCACGGGTTGGGTGCATAAGGTGATAAAGAAGAGCCAAGCAATTCAACCGAAAACGGAATCGAAGTAAAGTTCTACTTAAATAATGATTTTTAGCTTACTCAAATTTCCCTATACTTTTAAAATTCAAATAGATTACCTAAATAAAAAACATTTAAATGAATACTCAGTTAACAGAAAAATTGAATTTAACAAATCATAGAGAAGCATCACTACAAGTAAAAAATTCATCCGTTATTCATACAATCATTATAAAATTCCTCCAGGACTTCATAAAACTTATTCAATTATAAAAAGAAATAATTTTGTTCAAAATTTAAGTCATTAATTTGTCAAATTCTGCTGCATATTGTTTCACCTTTTTTTTTATTTTTATCCATAAATAACTGGAAAAGGCCTAACATGTTTGCTCTAACTAATTTATAAACTTAAAAAATTTCAAGGGTTCTGGACATACATGGTTATACGTTACATTATTTAAAACAAACTGTGGACGTAGTCACAGGAGATGAAGAGAGGGAAAAGCAAGATATATTTACCAAGGGGCATACACCCCCTGAACTGTAATCTTCATATGGTAGCCTGCAGACGCTGTCTAATCATTTTTTTGCAAAGTTTCAGCTGAAGTTTTGGTTGCCATAAGTAAATGATTAAACACCAAATGCTGCCAAAAGCTTCTTGCTTCTTTATTAGGCCCTTTAATTGCATAGTATGGCTTTCTACCAACCATGACCGATATCTCGTTTGGCGGATGGCTCATTCTTTCACTCCGCCAAGTGTATACGTGCACTTGTTTCTGTTCTGTATTGATCTTAATTTCGACCTTAAGTGCTTGAAGACGATAGTTGTAAGTTTTCCGTAGACGAATTTGATGCTGAATTAAAATTAGTTGGGATTTTTGTGGTTAGCCCAATTGAATGCACAACTCAATTGCTTTGTTTATATTTTGAGGCATCACCCCCATGTGGTTAATAAGGAAAGGCCTCAGTCACAGAAAATTAATATATTAATCATAAAACATACAGAAATGATAATTAGGCAGATAAATGGAAACAGGTATTATCGTATCATAGCCTGATGAACTACACAAGCAGCCGGCTGGCCTAAAACTTCTGTAGGACTATCCTTAATTATCTACTAATGACGTCACAAAGACAGGAATAATTGTTCAGTATGGGTAACCAGTCCTTTACCAGAGAAAGAAAGTCAGGGCCGTGACATTGGATGTAGCATTACATTGCATGTGTGTGACAATATTGTTACCGATTCAAAAGCCTTACCTTTTGTGTGTATGTCGTGGGGGGAGGGGTGATATATGCCACCGAGTTTCTCCTAATGTAATCATAATTTATACTACTTGAATTTGAGATTCCGCGTAATAAATTTGTCACAAATGGTATAAAACCTGGTTTTCTGTTTATTTAACATAAAGCTTCAAAAACCCTTAACAAATTTTCAATCATAATTACGGCCCATGCATTTATGTATAAGATACTCGAAGAACCTGAGATGCAGGATTATAAAAATTGTATCTTGAATAATATTGTAATGAAACATCTCTTAACATAATTTATACAATAAGTCAATCAAATAAAATTTAGATAATTCTAATATGACTTGAAAATAAACCACTGAATGTGTCATAATTAGAGCGTGAGAAACTTATGATAATTTTTTTAAAAAATACAATGAAATATCTTCCAGAGAACAGGATACCCACCTTCGGTAAATGATACTAAGCACGATATTATTATACTTGAAAGTGTTTTACAAGCATTGTATCTTAAACAGATACAATATTGTATTTAGCATTGTTTATTAGTTTTTGCGCAGTGTTTAACGTAAAAATGTATTACAAATCTTCGAGCACGAGAACGTTGGCAACTTTACTGTAAATAACCTCATGGGTTAAATGTTTTTCCACCACATTATTACAGCATGACATGGCTTAATCCAAATTCTTGAATATGGATTCAAGTTTCATGAATATTTCTAAAATCCAAAAGCTTTTCAAAATGTTCCGTTTGACCGTAAACGTCCTATGATAAAGCAGTCCTAAATAATATATATTGCTTACGGCGAAGTTAACTTTCCTTCTGAAGAGTTAAATCTAATTCCTTTCGTTATATGCTCGGCCCTGGATGGCAACATTGCCAACCAGATGTCATAATTACCGAGTACTCGGAATCACATGGCAGGAACCATGCAGCATTAGCATACGAATTTCGTAGTTGCCACTCCTGAGGTGGTTAATTTGTGAATTATTACCTGAAAGGTATCATTATTAGACGCAAGGTTTACCCATTTATTGTTAGGACCGAGAGAGAACGATAGTCGGATGGACGAAGCGATATTTGCCGAATCTTGATGCGATTTGATCGCGGCAGGTTACCGGATCGCCGAAGCACAATGGCGATAAACGGTCTCGTAGAAATTGAGTTGGAATATGCGGTAATTACGGTCCAGATCCCTATCTCATTTGTTTCGAAGCCTTCGTTCCTCCACCATCAAGCACTCTCATTCCGGTTTTTGAAGCCAGAGTAACGAGATCACGATCCGTAATGGGGAACTGCCTCGTATATTAATCTCTTATTCTGGATATTTCATTTAGCAATCACTGGTCTCAGAAATAAAAAGGTAATGAGGAGCGCAAAATGCGTTGATCAATGTGCAGCTTTTCGACCAATTCGCTGTCAAATAAAGAATACTTGTTTCTTTAGTCTGATAGGACAGAAAGGAGCATTATCGAAATTAAATGCGAAATTATCCGAGCAATAAGAACACCAAGCCACAAGAAGTAAAGCAAATCCAAAACGCAAAGAGAAAGCAATGGAACCTTAAGCAAATGACTTAATTAAACAGAAGAAAAAACCTTATTACTTCAGTAACTTGTATTCAAACTTAGGTAATTAATAAAATTAATAATTTACCTTGATGATTGAGTTAGCGGATATAAGTAAGAGTTTGTCGATGAACTCTCAGCATGGTTTAGCCAGTAATCTAATTCTATATTTCAAATATATGACATAAATGAATTAGAAATAATAAAGCAAACATCATGATTAAATAACGTGCATGCCTTTATTTAATTTGTTGACGTCTTGGAAATCGACTTTAGTAATGTAAAGTATTAGGGACAAAAAACAGTATCCCCAATAACAAAATTTTAACCATAGCCAAAGATTTTCATAAAAATGGTAAATGCGGAATATGCAACTTATTGAGATAGTAATATTGTAATCTCATTCCCGTGCATAGAACTTGACAAATGGGGAGGGTTTTCTGATGAAAAAAGGAGGTCTAATAAAAACATTTTCTCATATGGAATTTGTAACAATATTTTGAAAATGGGAGTAGTAGCCCCCTAAACCTCACCCTCTTTTGCGAGGCCTTAACTTTAGCCAAGGTAATAAATTTGAGCTAATAAAACTTTTCGTAAAGCTTATTTTTCATCCTCAAAATGATGAATTATGATGGAGTACGAGCACGTATTTCTGACGTTTGCCGAATTTTACTAACAAGGGGAACCCACAGTGAGTGTCCCACCGATTTTGATGATTTTTTTTTTGGTTAAAATAGAGCCAAAATAAGGAAATACGTGTCTCGGCATTCGTGCCAATGCGGCTTATTTTCGGAGATATGAATTTTTAAAGATTTTGCATATTATATATGAGCTTAAAACACAACGCCCTCTGCAGGCAAATCAGTAGCCTGGGCGGTAAGTTGTCGGCTCTTCGCGCCGTGTTTTTGTGTTCGATGCCTGGGGAAATCGAACACATTTAGTTTTTGATGTGCGCTTTTTACATATATACTTTCATTAGTAAAATACTTTGCTTACAATCGGATTTTTTTCATAAACTTACTTTAATAAAATTCATATTTACATATTTAATTCTGTGCTACTATTTTTCGCAGTTATAATTTTTACACGAATTTTAATTTTTAATTGAAGAGTTGTAAAGGTACAAAAAGTTTAGGAGTTAGCTGTAAGTTTTTATGTGAATATAACTTTTATAAAATTTGCGTACTCATTGTCAACCTGTGAAGGGATGAAATTACACCAATAATGCAGTTTTGTTTTATTTAAGGATTGAAAGATTTTTTTCTGAAAACTTTTAACAATTCCATTAAATAAAAAAGAAAACTGCGTTAATTCGTCTTATTTTGTCATTATTGGCCTTTGCAGTCATTCACTATTAGCATCTATTATGCCTAATATTTTTTTAAATATATTTATCTATTGACAAACGCATTTTTAGTATGTAATCTTTTATTTTATAACATATAAACATCATTTTATAACATATAAACATTTTATGTGCATCTCATTTATGTGCATTTTATTTATACAGAAACATTTTATTTTATAAAATGCAATCAATTTTATTTTAAAACTGACTGACGTGAACATATTTTTTGTGTATCACTATCGGAGGTGTCGGAATTGTATACTGGTACACAATTTTGGATGATAATTATCATAAAAACAATAAAAACATAAAAAAATTCTACAACGTGAGCATTTTATGACTATTTTCTTGTAAGGTTTCAGATTTGTAACTTTTAATAAAATTTTTTACTTGACGGAAGAAGTACACATCACGAGGTTGACAGTATGGGGTACAATGAGGTGGAATTACTTCAACAGTAGAAGAAGAAGTGCCGTCGTCATTTGTAAAAACATTATTAAAGTGTGCTGGATCTACTTAACTACATAACAGGCTGGATGGCTACATCACAACTTTTTCTATACTTTTCAACTTTTTAATAATCAACAATTAAAATTCGAGTAGAAATTATCACTGCCAATAAGCATACAATTAACATATAACTACATAAATATGAATTTTATTAAAGTAAGTTTATGAACAAAATCCGATTGTAAGCAAAATATTTTTACTAATAAAAATACATAAATAAATACATAAAAAGGATACATTAAAAAAAAAAAATGATTTCCCCGGGCATCGAACACAAAAGCACGGCGTGAAGAGCCGACAACTTACCGCCCAAGCTACCGATTCGCTTACAGAGGGCGTGGTGTGTTGTGTTTTAAGCACGTATATAAGGTGTGTCCCACCGAAATAAAGCCACCGTGATTATATGCCGTAACTGGACACGAAACAAACCAATAAGAACGAAACAAATATATTAAGAAAGTCTATATACAAATACATATTTGCAAGGAGTAACTCACTCCCTGCTCCATCTGGGCGGGGGGAAAAATGAACGTGTAAAAAAGAGAGGAAAAAGTGTCCCGCCGAAATAAAGCCACCATCCTTATTAGTGTTTTGGGTAACTCTCAACATTCGAGCTGCTACAGGTAAACAGGTTTATGACGTCAGGAAGTTGTCAAATAACTTACCTGTTCTATCCCAGTCGAACATTGACTTCAGAAGGTTGTATTTTCTATTTCTCCTGCAGTATTGCAATGGGAAAGGGAACCCAGCTATCAGAGTTCGAGAAAGGCCAGCTAACAGCTTTTAAGGAACAAAGTCTTTCACACAGACAAATATCTAAGCAAATCAAACGATCTAAAACCGTAATAGACAATTTTGTGAATCAGGGCAATGCGTACAGGTATAAAAAAGGAGGTGTACAGGCAGAAAAATGACTTCCAGGCAGGAAAGAGATATTGTGCATCGTCTTTCACAAGGTGGTATTTCCCTCAGACAATTGGCCAAAGAGGATAACATCCCTGTGACAAAATCAACCCTGTCACGGATTGTAAAATATACAAAAAACTTCCAATATAAAAAAAGGAAACAGCAGCCCATGTTGAAAGCTATCCACAAGCAAAGGATAGTAGATTGGGCCAAATATCATCAAACCTGGAAAGACCAGTGGCATCGTGTTATATTCTCAGATGAGAAAAAAATTAATTTGTATGGCCCAGACGGCCTTGCACTCTGTTGGCGTGACATGAGGAAAGAAGAGGAAATCTTCTCCAAAAGATAATAAGGTGGAGGCTCATTAATGGTGTGGGGAGGCTTCGGCTATGGTGGTAAACTTAACCTGGCTTTCCCCTTAGGCCGCATAAAGGCTACCGATTACCAAGAAATGCTAGAAATCCAGTTACTGCCATTTGCAGAGAGAATTGGTGGCCCAAGTTGGATTTTCCAGCAGGACAACGCCCCCATTCACGTTGCAAAACCCTCTTGTGAATGTTTTTTGCATAATGGGGTGCATGTCATGGAGTGGCCTGCCCTTTCCCTTGATCTTATTTCCCAAGAAAATGTGTGGGGGTAACCTCAGTAGGGCTGTATATGCCAATGGCAGACAGTTTCAGTCTGTGGCAGAATTGAAGGCTGCCATCATTGAAGTCTGGGATAATATTGATGCCACTGTCCTCCAGGGATTGGTAAATGGTATGCCACATCGTGTTTTCCAAGTCATATATAATCATGGCGGATATATTGGCTATTAACAGTAGTGGCTTTATTTCGGCGGGACACTTTTTCCCCTCTTTTTTTTACACGTTCATTTTTTTTCCTGCCCAGGTGGGGCAGGGAGTGAGTTACTCCTTGTAAATATGTATTTGTATATAGACTTTCTTAATATATTTGCTACGTTCTTATTGGTTTGTTTCGTGTCCA
Organism: Dysdera silvatica; assembly: GCA_006491805.2. NCBI lineage: Eukaryota > Metazoa > Arthropoda > Arachnida > Araneae > Dysderidae > Dysdera > Dysdera silvatica. The sequence continues at coordinate 75,607,703 of QLNU02015359.1, read as the reverse complement.
GTCATGGCATACAATCACGGTGGCTTTATTTCGGTGGGACACATCTTAGTATGAAAAATCTTTAAAAATTCACATCTCCGAAAATAAGCCGCATTGTCACGAATGCCGAGACACGTACTTCCTTATTTTGGCTCCACGTTCATCAAAACATTTTTCAAATTGGCGGGGCATTACCTGTGGGTTCCCTTTGTAAGAGTTAATATAAAACACTGACATGGAAATTGAACATTAAACCGTATTTTGATAAAACCAAGAAAAAAAAAGTAAAAAATCTATTAAAGAGATATTTAACAATGTCGAAGACAGGAAATGTCGTGTCTCATATTGTTTACGAGATGCACAAACACAGTTGTTAAAGTTGAACTTCCAACTATGAAATGCCAGTACCGTGAAATGCTTACAAATAGTGTCATTTAATTAAATTTCCTTTGAAAATGGAGCGAAATACAATATTTCCGATTCCTGCACTGATTTTCTATTGAAAGCAAACTCATTTGTGTAGTCACCTGTTTTAGCAAATTATTAAGTTTCGGGCATTGAAGCAGAGTCCACACTCCTCTTCAACCAGTGTGTCAATAATTCCGAATAAGGAATTCAGCTTTACAAGTTTCTCGCCATTCAAAGAGAAGTCTTCTTCAAAGGCCCAGATGCAATCAGTTCCTTTAATCAGTGTATCTTAAATTGGGCGCCGCTTCCTATTTCAACTAACAAATCAAATCCCAAATAAGAATATGCAATGATTTGTTAGCAGGAACTTACTCGCCTCTCGGTGAATAATGAGGAATCCGGAAGAGTCTCGTAAATTCGAGTGATAACGAAATTATCGACTTCCTTATTTCTTGCGAAACTTTTATATGAAGTACTTGATTTAAAAAAAAAATAACAGACCTTTCTTAAAAAAGTGAAGGGTGGTGTAACATCACGTTGTGTAACCCAAATAATATTTTCGTCTAATGGCCGAAATATGAACTCAATTTTTTTTTCTTTTAGAAATCGAAACCGCATACTCAGGGGAGCATGTGTACGAAATTTGGGTGAAATTGACAGAGTAGTTTTCTCTACAGAGAGGTCTAAACACCTCCTGTTTAATTTGGATCACCCGGTATATATATATATATACACACACACACACACACACGAGCTCGGCGAATGCGGTCGCCTACGGCGACAAGATTTATGTAAACGGTTAGATTAAAATCACGCTTTGAAATAATCTCATCATTTGCATTTTATTAATCAGAAGCTTTATAGCTTTTACGTCGTCTTTGTATTAAATTTCGTTTCCCTTTTTAAAATTTTATGATTTAAGATTTCCTTCCTCAAGCATAACATTTCTTATATCAGAATTTACATTTCGCAACATTGCGAAATAGGTTCTTGCTTGTTTACGATTCCAGATATTTTCAAAATTACATATAGGATAAATAGCGAACTGTAATACACACAAGCACCTTTTGTAGTGTTTCTAGAGTTAGTGGTATCTCTAACACCTGCTGGTATATGCTTTCATTTCTGTTAATTATATCTAATTCAAGGTAGCAGGAGCTTTGTCTGACCTCAAAGTCTTTACTCCTTGCTGCCCGGATGCATTAACATAATAAATTGTAAATCCTTATCACCTTATGCAAATAATTTTATCCGTCAAAATAAAGTTTGATTTGATGTCATCATGAGGTTAGTTTAAGTGGAAGCAAAAATTACACAAAATTTATTGGTGCAGTAAATTTATAAAACGTTGTAATAAAGACATTGCTAATAGATATTACGAAAGTACGTGGCTATCATAAGCAGAGAATGGTGTCTTTCCACAAATTAATTTTGCGTAATTTTTTGCTTCAATTACGGTTATGGAACCATCATCGATGCATCTGAATTAATTCCGATAGTTCAGTTGATATCCCCGGAGATCTTTATCTCCCTTGTCACCCAGTAGTTAAGAACCAGCTTCAAGGATATATCAAATTTAGTGTCTTCGAAATACAGATTTACCACTGTCTTCAAAGGCTCTTGCAACTTCGAAAATGTCGAATCAAAATTACTTCATGAATGAAGGCTTGACTAAACAAAAATGAGTTATAGGGAAACCATCTATTGAAAGAATAGGAATACAGAGAAGCTTACGAAACGTATCATCAATGATATTAACATTTTCTCAATATGAAATATAATAAGTAAGATAACTTTGTATATTTGACCAGTGAATAAAACAGCATGGAACATTTCTTTATTTCGTATTTAGTGGAAACAATTTAATTTTGGTCCTGATGCGACGATTGTAAGTGATCATAGGTCTATTCCATATTTCAGCCAAGCTTGGAAAAAACATTTCAGCTCTTCAACCTTCATCCCCACCCTCCACTCCCACCTAATTCAACATAACGTTTCACCGTCGATAGATGTAGCGGTAATCAACATTAATAACAAAATTTTAACGGGATACACAAAGGGCAATACAACACATCGGTTAATTGGCAGCACTCCTCTGTTGGCTTCGGTGCCAGACGAACAGGTATGCCTGACGAGGAATGACCAAAGTCCGTCCGAAACGCGTTGAAAATTTGTCCAATGAAATTTCAATTACACTTAAAAATGTTGCTTTTTCTATGTTATTTATTCTGCGTAGTGCTACATCATCAGATGAATGTATGATTTCTTCGTTCTTTTATTTCTTTCTTCGTTTCTGTAATTTTCAAGTGATCAAATGATATTAAGCAATTTTCCAAAAGTGAAAATTTTCACTAATTAATCTCAGCCAAAAATATAGGTTAAAGAAAAGTGGAAAACCATATAATATGAATATATATATATGTGTGTGTGTGTGTGTGTGTGTGTGTGTGTGTGAGATCCGAAATGCAGCAAGTTGTTTCACAATAATTGAACGTTATGATTCAATAAGTTTATACCATTTAAACGATTGTTTTATTAGATAAATGATCAAACTGCAAGGGTAAGTCTTACACTAATGGCATTGAAAGTACAGATTCACAGCACGCTCTCCCGTTGACAACGTATGTAAGTTACAAACAACTGCTTCTTCAGCAATGGAGTTCGTTTCGTTGGAATAATTGAAAGTTTGATTCCCGCGAAGAAAAGGGGCATCATTAATCTCAAAGACGATGTCAATGAGAAGTCCATATGTTCTCCAGGAAATTACCTAACACCCCATCTTCGTATAATACGGTTAATCAATTTATTGGCTACACAGGCTATTTTTGACACCCTAGATAACGATTCTTGTGGAACCGTGATCTTAAACGATTTTGTAATGACATTGATGAAATAGGTCACTACAGTCATTTTTCGCACTCGTTAATAAAGGATAGCAACTTGCCATAAAATGACTGCTGGCTGCCAGTCAACGAATTCCACGCGGTTAATGAAATATTTTAAATCGCGATTAATAAACAAGAAGACGGCCTGGATAATAATATGGACAACCTTGTTTTTTATTGCCCGATATTTTTTACTTACAATATTTATTATTTTGAAAATTCAGTGCAATCATGGGATCCTGTAATTTTAAGTAAATAAATTCCTGGTATAAAAGTATATGAAGTGAAAGCCAGATATTTTAAATAGTAGGCATCTTTTATTAAGAAAATATTTCTTGAACAAAAATATGAAACTAGGTAAAGTTATGTATATATATGTATTTATTTTGATTTGACAACCTTCTTTAGACACATACAGTTTCACGACTTCGTATATTCAACTCATTTGCTTCGAAAATCCAATAATCAATATGATTTTGTACCGCAGATGGCGCTTTTCTCAAACTGCTGTTCTATTAAAGGGTACATATAAACTACGCTTCCATTCTATGCAAATTTGCCGTTTTAATTTGTATGCAAGTTAGGGATTGACATTGGAGTTTAAATACTTTTTTAACCCTGAGAAATAGAGGTTTTCTTTATGTTTACATTTCATTATTCACGTATCTGTGAGATTCTTTTCTCATAATTTCGGGGAACATCGTACGTTAAACGTTTAAAAACTTCATATTATGGTACGTAGTAGCTTTTAGCACGATTTTTAATAGTTTCGATACGAACAAATATTTTAAACAGTTTACCCTTTTGAAGAGTAAAATGATGGACTATCAGCACCCACGATGGTGCACACTAGTACATATTAGGATTTAGAGCAAAAATAAAAATTTTGAGAAAACTAAAAATAGTAATAGCTTCTGAATAAAACATAGTAAGAAAAAGGGAGCATATGTAAGCATTACATGTTCCTTGCGTTTACCTCATAAATAAAAACCGAAATTTTAGACAATAAAAATGGTAAAAAAAACAAGGCAGGCAAAAATGCACTTTAAAATTTTAAAACAGGCATTGGAAAGGCACTTAAAATTACGGAATAATACATTTAAAGAAATAAATAAATTATGGGAAAAGTTATTTGAGTAAATTCAAAGATAAAGATAAATTGTTAGGTCTAAAGACTGGTTATAGAAGTCTTATGCATGTATTTCCTCTACTGTCTTAAAAAGAGAATGAAAAAGTAGGCGTCATTGAAAAAAAATTAACACAACATTTTTTTAATATTCTAAATTTAAAAGTTTTACATGCAAAACAATTACATATGAGTTTATTCGAACCAATTATCTCTTCTTATTGATTATTCAACGATACTCTTTTTTACATTCTCAAATGGGAAATTTTGACATCTATCAGTCAATATCAGTTTATATTGTGCAAAAGATCCCTGCATTTTAACTGGTGTTATGGGCGCATATCTAAAGCAGCATGCCATGGTAGGAGCAATGTACAGTTCTGTTACAACATTACCACTTCGAATTCTTCCTATATTCTTAATGGATAACATATTCATTCGCAAAAAATCACGTTTTCGCATTTCTTCTTAATGACTTCACCAGTTTTAAGAGTGACACAAACACATAAGGCTTTGTAACATATCGTGTGCAACTTCTAATGAGTATAATAAAGCGATATTTTTCTAGACATTCAGTAGATTCTGGAAATTTTTCAAAATGTGTCGAAATGAATATCAATTCATTTTTCACTTTGGAGGTGAGAAATAAAAATTTATTTTTTTATAGCTACTGCTTTTTCGTCCGAAATACCGTTAACAATTTCAGAAATTTTGTCAAAATTTAAGTAATAGAATGAGACTGCTGATATCCAAGTTCTCTATCTTATGAAAATCGGTTGTGAGGCAACGGAATGTCCAGGTGCCATTCCCTTGAAACCTTTAATTCTCAAAGGAGCTTTCACGAATATTTCTTTAACGTTGAAAACGAGATTACCTATTTTAGAATAGAGACCACTCATTTGTTCTGCAATCCTATGCAATACATGAGCAAGACATGTTCTTGCCTGCGGTGAGGTTGATGGGTTTTCTGGCCGTAGAAATGGACAACGCGTATCTGAGGGTGTCCGTTAAGTTTAAGGTTCCCAATTTTACTGTGCATATATACAAGAATTCTAAAATATATATAAAAATACAAAGCAAACGAGCTCAAAACACAATTATAAACCGAAATACTTTTTTATGGCAAAAAAGTTCAAAAAAAGCATTTTGCTAAAAAAATTTAAAAATAGGCAAAATAAAGCATTTATGGCATTTTGCCTAAACTTCCGTGCTCCAGTCATAACATTCATGCTGCTTGCAATTTTGATTGTGTGTATGTGTGTGTGTGGAACTTATGCTTTATAATGAGGCACTATGAATAACTCTAGAACTCAATGGATAAATATTATGTCCTTTAATGAATAAAGCAACTACTTCACACAATTACAACGTCGCGCCTTCTACGTTAAAGCACATAACACAGAGTGTCCTAATTCGTCATAAGTATATCGTCGCGGTGGTAGTCTCCGCTATATTCCACTATCATCGTAAGCGTCGCTGCCCTGCGTCCAACCTCCACCTCGGTTGCTTCACGTCTCTCGAGTCAGCTCCGTTTCCACTCCACGCATGCGCAAGCGTCACTGTCTACACACTCTTATAGGGAAGGGTGTCCCAATCCACGTATATAAATTAGACATAGTGCAACAAAAATATATATAGTGGAACAAAAATATATATAGTTCTAAGGAATAATTATTCTAATAATTAATATAATGGATTAGTTATACAAATACAGCACTAGTAGAAATTAATGTATTAATAAAATAATAAACTATTATCCAATAGTGTATCAGTAAATAAGTTATGTTCTTGGTAATACAAACACTTCTACCCTCCTTAAGTTTAGAAGGCTCGAGTATATAACAATATTGTTATTTTTAATAAATTTCGTCCATTTATTTATATATGAAATTTCATTTATTTTAAACGTTTAATTGAATGTTAGTGTCAGTCTTTAACCAAATGTAATATGCACAATATAGAATTATTTTAAATGACATTGAATTTCTTAGTTATAATTAAATTTTATTAATTTTTGATTTAAAAATTAATTTTTAAATTATATTCATTTAAAGGTTAATCCAAATTATTTCTATTTTGTTTTGAATAACTTAAAACTAGTGCAAGGGTAAGACATTAGCACAGCGTTTTTCAAAGTGTGGTCCACAGAGGCTTATTAAGTGGCTTAAGATCATTACCAAATTTCATAATAAAATAAGCTACAAATTATCGGCTTAACTAAAATTTAATCTCGAATGAGATTTAAGGAATTTCTCATAAATATTACTTGTTATAAACGTTACTTTTCGGCATTTTGTGAAAGATTTGAATCCTCTGAATACACCCGTGCTGTCTACATTGCTTATTATTATTTTATTAAATTAATGATGTCATTTTCATTGTAAATTTGACAAAATAAGATCGTAACTCATTCTCTTTATCAAATAGCATTACTCTAAAAATTATTTTGTTTCAGGTGAGTTTGGCAACCAACCCATATTTTAAGAACATGGTCGGAGATTTTAGAGATTTTCTGCCAAAAGCTGTTGCACCTTTTAAAGTAAAAAAATAAATAAATAAATATTACCACAAAACGAGCTAAAATTAACTACAAATTATATTTCAAGGGATGAACAAATCTCTTCCGCCGGAGCTTTTATATACTTATATAAACCTGCCAATAAATCCCATAAATCGAGGGTTACTTTAGTCATGTCCTTCCTTGGAAGAGGTGGTGGGGGAGCGATCAGTACGTCGGTGGCTAAATAGGTATTAATATTATTAACCATACGTTGGCAACCTTAATTTCAGGCAATATATTTTTTAATGGGGGAGAAATTCTCCCCTCAATGGTCCGCTATACGTGAAAGAATGCTTAAAGTCATCCGTGAAAAAACAGAATTTGAGAAGCACTGCAATTGCATAAGAGAGACAGAGGCGGAAAACAGAAGCGAAGAGAATGCATGAAAGATTTTAAACCTTGTAACCGGACCAAGCGCGGAAGATATTAGCCATAAAAGCAGAGACAGGAAACTGTGTTTCATGCTGACATCAAAATCAAAGGACAACCCCACTTGAAGGCCATTAAATAAAACTATCACGATCAGGATTGATAAATGATATTTAAGACACCGAAAAATGAGGTTAACCGTTTTGTCCTTAAACGGTATTTATTATGAGCTTTTCACTTTAACCTTCGGTAAAACGAAAGCGAATTCCCCAATTTCTTAAAGGTCTTCGTTCCTAGAATTTAACATATATTTGGCTAATTAATATTCGCTTTATTATATTTAAAAATTTCGTGATTATTTTAAACGATTACATATTTTATGTTTCTTAACTTTCTCTTTGTATTTTGTCTTAAATCATACTTCCATACCTATGCTATTCAACCAGCTGTTTTACTTTTTACTCTATTTACTTATTTATTACTTTAATTTATATTAATTATATCTAATTCAATTCAGCATGGGCCTAGTCAGACCCCAAAGTCTTTACCCCTTGCTGCCTGGATGGATTAACATAATAAATTGTAAATCATTATCACCTTATGCAGATAATTTTATCCGTCAAAATAAAGTTCGATTTGATGTCATTATGAGGTTAATTTAAGTGGAAGCAAAAATTACACAAAATTTATTGGTGCAGTAAATTTATAAAACGTTGTAATAAAGACGTTGCTAATAGATATTACGAAAGTACGTGGCTATCATCAGCAGAGCATGGTTTTTTCCCACAAATTAATTTTGAGTAATTTTTTGCTTCAATTTAATTAATGCAGCATATCGTCAATAAACCCGTTATTTTTAAGTGTTTGAATTTTTTAAAGTAACCAGTAAACATATCCGTTTTCGTTGTCCGACCTTTGTAAATTAATCAGAAAATAAGTGGAAATTTTAGGGTTGAATGTAGTCGAATTAATGCTGGTAATATAAATAAATATATACTATGTTTGCTTCATTTCCCATTGTGCATACATATAACAATGTTATATCTTATTTACGTCAGTAAGTTGGCATATGACACAATCTAATTATAATTAAGGGTTTAAATTAAATAAAACCTAACCGTGAATATTAATATGTACAATTTAGGAGAGAAATATGATGCACAATTGAAATTAATTGAAAAGTTGATGAAGTTTTCCTATTTATTTGGCCAAATATATTTACTTCTAATTAGTGGTATAATCGTACTTCAACATTAGGAAATCTCCAGTTGTTCAACGTTCTTTCCACGAATACAAATGTCACAATTCATACATATGCAATCAGAGTGATGAAAATGATGATGATATAAAAATTCTCTATTGGAAAAAAGTATGGTGATCAATTAAGTATGATCTATTTTTGAAACCCCGCTATGCCATTACTATTCATGCAATTTTTATATTTACCAAAACTATATTTTTAATTTCAAATATTTTTATGAATATTTTATTTCACCACTTGGAAATCCGTCTCTTACAATGAAAACAGTTCAAGCAAACCATTTTTGTCAAAGCCCTTTAAGGATCGACATAATCTCATATTCCGTCGCTGATGGACAACTCCTCGGAATGCGGGGCAAGGAACCTATGCGAATAGATTTTCCAGAAAACTATGAGAAGAAAGAACCTAATGGCCCCAAATCCTCTCTGAAACCATTAGATGGTGAAATCAATGGCCGAAATGTCCTTACTCATGAAAGTAACCATGGAAAAAATGATAGTTTTCCGATGGAAATATACAAAAGGAATTTATTTATAGAGAAAATCATTCCAGTATCTCAGTACGACTGACGCGGTATATAATATTCATCATCTATATATTGTTATCATCTTGCCTGTCTTTTAGGAGAGACAAGATTGATCGTCAATATCTTTCATCTAAAGGCTGTTGACGTAGTATATATAGAACGTATACTATAACGGTTATTAATCATCTGTTATAATAATAATAAAAGTAGATCGTATGCCCTTATTTTTTGCCTATTCTTAGGTTTAGTAAGAAAATATTGAATGAAAAAAGTAAACTATACCTTCATATCATATGCCTAGGCAGAAAGTTCATAAGGGGGGGGGACTATAGGCTGAGTGGGGGGTTACAGAGCTGCAACTCGCATGTTCCTATGTTAAATATACAAAAGTTCATCTCATGGGGGGTTAAAAATACCATAAACACCTGCGTACATAAATGATTCATCTGCATTAAAGGTATTGCTCAAAACATTACGGTATTTTACCACGAAAATATATTTTAAATGTTATTAATAAAAGAATAAGCATATTTGGTGACTCATAGTTTCCTATAATACTTTTTATTTTAATTTGATTTTACCTTTATTCTGTATTTAAATATATCATAATCATTTCAAGTAATTGAAATCATCTACATGGTGGGGAGGGCATTAGAATCTTGACGTAACAGCCAAACTCTCGCTGTAACCGAAGTCGTTATAAATGGACACAACTTCATATTAACATTATTATTGTTTATATAAATCATGTATAAATAATAATAATCATTGTATAATTAATTTGCTTTCAATTAAGCCAGTGAAATTTTATGAGTACTAATCGTACTGTGTGACCAGGGCCTCCGAGAGGGGGGGGAGCAGCGTGGCCATTTGGCCCGAGCCTTTCTTTATTGGAGGGCCTCAATTTTGGCTTATAAAATACGGAAAAATTTTCTCCAATATAACTCTTGATTTGCGGATTTTTCTACTCTTTCCAGTGTCAGTGGCTTCAGGTAAAAGAACATTTCATGTACTCAAACGTGTTAAAAAATTTCCCCGCTAAATGATGAGTCAAAATAGATTGAATGGACTGGCTATGCTCAACATAAATTATGATGTACTACGAAATCTCAACTTTTCTTCAATTATCAATGCATTTGTAGAAAAAAATAAGTTAGAAATGCTTTTATTTCATCAAAAAATGAAAACAGTCCATGATGGTTTCTGTTACAAATTACATTTTCTTCATTTATTATATTTTCATCATATACATTTTCAGCAATTACCCTATATGTTCAAATTACAGTACTTGTATATTGTTGAAATTTGTCATTAGTAATTTTTTCTCAATTTTGGCTCAAAGGGCAGGCCCATGGAAAGGGGGCAAATGCCCAGGGGCACTTATATAAGTGGCTAAGCGCAAAACTTTAGTTGTTCCTTTTTTAAATTGATTTATATTAAATACATCTAAAAGCAACACGAAAAATTATTCTGGGATAAAATGGACAGGGTTTGGGAAGTAGGGTGGAGGAGGTCCGATCTGCTAAATCGTTTAGGGGTCTATAGCTCTTATCCGCAGCCCTCTCAAAAGTAGGGGGCTACACTCATCCCTCCAGAAGGCTTGCCTGTGACCATAGATATATCTTCGAATCATTTGGTCCATTGTCATTACCACAATCTAATTGACTACTCATTGGAGGTGCTTTGTTCAGTTTAATGAACATAAATGGTATTTAAATTCCCTTATTTACAACAGATATACCAGACTGATTGCCCCCAGTTACTTGGATAGCTACACTATGATTCAATGTGTGTCCTCTTAGAAATTCTTTAGGCATTAGGTTTCATACTCACGAGTAAGAATCATGAAGTTCCAATACAAACTCTACTCATAGGAATCAATCACAATTGCAGATATTTTATATATATATAAATATATTATATTAATACCCTTCGCTGGTTTTATTGAATCTTCATTACCATTCCACCCCGTGTTTACGATGGGTTTTCAAATCAAATTTTGATAGGAGGGAGAGAAAGAGAGAGAGAGAGAGCATGGCCGGGTTAAGACTTAGAGATCCTAAACATTTATAACATTTTAGTATCCCCAATATATGCGGTATATATGGGTTTCCACAATAGAATTACCACTTGTTTATTTCACTGGCTTCCACGGTTGTTGGCATTTCTGACACCAAGAAACGCAACTTGAATAATTACAATTTTTAAAATTGGCAACAGTCCACATTTTTTTCATTTAGTTATGTTTACAAATGTTATGCATAATTTCACTTTTTACATTTGACAATAATATATGTAATTGCGTTCTGAATTCTCAAACCATGTCCAGTCTTCAATTAATCATCAACGTGAGAACACGTATCATCGGTTGATTCGTCAATACAGGCGTACTAAGTTGTTTAAATATTGTTTTCCAGTTATTTCATCTTTTGGAGTCAAAGTGATGAGAGCTGGAAACACATTTCGGATCGGGGTCATGTAACCAAAATTGTACCTCAAGGGCTAACTTAATTCAAATTTATGTGCAGTATATATTCTAAAATTTTACTCAAAAACATTTGAAGATAATAACGACATCAAAACGTTGTAAAAACTTTAGCAATATTATAGTCTGTTCGCGGAAATTTGGCGGGTAGTACTGTTAAAATTGAAGCGAGCTCGGCTTGTTTCATTGCAGTAAAGCAGGGATGGCCAACCTGTGGCACGGTGGAGTTTTAACAGTGGCACGCGAAGACTTACTGAAAAATTAAAAAATTTGAAAAAATAATAATGTCGCCTTCAGGAACTTCGTCAAAATCCGTAAAAACCCTACTCATACGCTACTGAATACAATAGCGCCGGAAAGCGACACTACTTGATACCAGTACAATTATGCGGTGAAAGCAGCGTGGTCATGGGACGAGCCCAATGGTTTGAGTTGCTTTGCTTTGGCGCCGTTGTGTCTTGCTATGGTTGTCCATTCTCGAGCGAGTGCGACACTCTGGCTGTCTAGCTCAGTTGATTTTAAACTACCGAGCAAGATGTTAAGCTTTTTTAAACTGTTTTTAGATTTTGGCGTCGAGCGTCGTTGTTTTTAAAATTTTTTTTTCACTATGTCCATGAGTAAACCTTCGAAATCGAAAAGAACATATGAAGAGAATATTGTAATCCGTGATTTTAAAACTATCTGGGAAGAACAATTTTTGTTTATGCATCAAAATACTTCCAAGCCTGCTCGTTTGATATGTGGAATTTGTGTAGCAATGCCGAAAAATTTAACCTGAACCGAAATTTCAAACTACTGCATAGTGATTTCAACAGCAAATATCCTGTCGCATCACACTTGTGGACGGAATTTATCAATAAAAAAATAGAAATCTTTAGCCGGCCGACAATCGTCGTTCCAGAAGAGAAATGACGAAATGGAAACAATGGTTCTTTCCATTTTGTTGAAAAACTTCCTATTTTGTTAGCCCGCAAGAAAAAATCCTTTTCTGACAGAGAGGAGATAATGAAAAATAGCATTTTAATGTTTGCCCAAATTGTCCGTGATATAAACGTCAAAAATATGGTTGACAAAATATCTTTGTCTAGAAATATCGTCATGCGTCGTATAGATGACATGGGCCAGGATGTTGGCATAAAAATTATCTCTGGACTACAATATTGTAAATACTTTTCATTAACTTCGGATGAAAGTTGTGACATCACAGATAATGAGCAGTGAAGCATATTTGGGCGTTACACGAACGATATTTTTGATATTGTGGAAGAACTTCTTGATTTGCGCCAACTAGTTTTAACCACAGGTGAAGACATTTTTAAAGAACTTAAAAATGTAATTGAAGTTAACAAAGTAGAGTGGACAAAATTAGATAGTGTTTGCACAAATGGAACGCCTTGCATGGTTGGCAGGATAAAAGGTTTTGTTACATTGCTTGAAAATTATTTGGGAAGCAAAGTTTTTGAGTATCATTGTATTATCCATCAAGAAGCTCTTTGTGTCAAGGACTTAAACCTGTCTTCTGTTGTTGACCCTGTAGTGCGCTGTATCAACAAAATACGAGCTCGCGCTCTGAATCGACGACGATTTCGTGAGCTTTTCTCCGGAAGAAATGCAAGAGGATGGCGAGTTCCTCCTTCATTGTAGTGTGGGCTGGCTTTCCAAAGGAAGTAAACTCGCGAGATTTTGGAATTTGAGGGAATGTGTTTTAAAATATCTGGAAGAAAACAATGAACTGCCCAGTGAGTGCTTGCTACTCAAGAATGAAGACTGGCTATGGGATTTAACTTTTCTCACCGATATTATGGGACATTCCAATAATTTAAATGTAAGATTACAGGAAAAGATTGTATTTTTCCTACCCTAGTTGGTCGTATATCTTCTTTTGTGAACAAACTTTTGCTTTTTTATCTCGATTTTGGAGAAAAAAGATTAACACATTTCACATTAATGCAAGAACTAACTATTGAAGTAAATAACGCTCCGAACTATGATAGATTTAGAAATTTAATATCCATTTTGCAGGATTTATTCAGTGCTAGGTTTGATGATTTTCAAGATGATAAAAAAATACTGATCCTTTCACAAATCCGTTTTCAATTTCTCTGCAAGACGTTAATTTTTACCCACCTGAAATCCAAATCGAAATTATTGACCTACAGCACCATACTACACCGAAAAGCAAATACAAGGAACTTATTTCAACTGCAAGTGATCCAAATTATATTGAATTTTGGAAATTCGTACCAACAAGCAATTTTCCAAATTTACACGATTGGTCAGATATTGTTGTATAACATCGTTCAAGATTAACTAATATGCACCTAAAACGCTTAATTTTGTTAGCATCTTTAGGAACTAATCCTAATATAGATGACTTGGTAAAAAAACTACAAATTCAAAAGCCACATTAATTAGGTACTGGCTGTTTAATAATTATTTAGAATTAAATGTTTCAAGTTATTCTTTTTTATTTCATACATAGCCTAACTGAACCTTTAAAAACGTTTATTAACAATAAAACCTAAGTTTGTACTTTTGTTTTATTTACTATATTATTTTTAAATCTCCACTATTCAGACTTACATGAAAACAAAAGGGGGCTATTTGCGTAAAAATCCCACAATCAGCCTATAAATAACATTTTTTCACCTTTTTATATTTTTTAGTATATTGGAAAAATTGGAAGTGGTACGCATAATTTTTTTCCAGATAGTGGCACTCTTCCCAAAAAGGTTGGCCACCCCTACAGTAGAGTGAAGGGGGTCTTTCATGAACTGGTGTTTCGCGCCCGAAAAACCAAGTTTGAAAGACGCCCTTCCCTCTACTGAAATGAAACAAGCCGATCTTCCTTGAATTCTAACGGCACTACTCAACAATTTTTCGCGAACGGACTATACTTATAACACAGATGCTTCTGGAGATCATAGCAACATATGAATTTGCAAAATAAGCATGAGAGAGCTTGAGAAAAATAGCATTATTTGTAAAACAGTCAAGCCTGTAAAGCCTCGTATTGAATGCGCTAAAGACCATGACCAACTATTAAAGTAGTACTATAGTTTCACATGTACAATCTACATTAGTACGATAGGGTACGCGTGTGAACTAAGATTAGAGTATATCTAGGAAGTATGCAAATATTTAACAGTACGTATATTGTCTACGACAAATATAATGAGACTGTATTTCACTTGCTGGCGTTTCACCCATTAAATAATGCATCTTGGTAGGGCTCTCGAGCGAATTGAAATAGGAGTGCATATAAGAAATATGTAAATGCATAACAGTATTACATTGAGCATGTCAATTCTAATTAAACTGCATTTTACTACCTGGAGTTTCTCGCGTTTACATATTGGTTTTTCTGTAGCGCAAGGCATAGTCAACTAATAAAAATCTTGCTAATGTAGTGCCATCTGGTGTATAATTTATTAGATAACAGTAATGTATATATTACATATATCTGATGAGAAATATTCAAGACCCAAGGAAAATGAAAATTGGAAAGCGAGAGAGAGAGAGAGAGAGGTGTACAATCAAATTGCAACAGAAAATGTGTTATACTTTAACTCTGAAGGAAAAAATGAAATAATGAAGAAAAATGAAATCTAATAAACAATTTTAATCTAAACGTTGAGTTTGGATGAACATCGAACAAGAAAAAGTATTCCTTTGCTCACATTGTAAATTGCAGAATAATTCTTTATGTCACGTTTCCTAAAATTACAAAATTAATTGCCGATTATTTTGTAATTTTGAACTAAAATTAAAAAAAAAATACTCAAGTATAATTGCAGATACCTTTAAACGAAAGTCGATGTATTAGTTTGGTAAACTAAATATTTCCTAGGAAATTCGGAGATAACTTTGCTGTTTAGTGAAAATAAAATGAAAAAATATTTCATTTTTTGGAAGTGGCAAGGAGCTATAATACGTTCATTTAACTCAACCGATGGCAATATTATCTGCTCGAAGAATCAACAAAAAATTGCAAATTGTAAAAAAAAAATCAATATTTATCTGAAGCGACGAAAATGTATGAACTAAATATGTTAAAAATTGATTTATGGGGGGTATAAATCCCGGTTTTAAGCCTCTCGGGGAATTGATTTTTAACGGAAATTTTTGCGTAAGGAATTGAAAAGGATTCGTTTTTTGCGATATAGAAGAAAACTGAAATTCTTCTCGTACAGGATGTAAGATTCAAGGGCCTCCAGGGACACAAAGAACAAAATATTTAGCTTTCCTAAAGAGGAAAAAAAAGCGATATGAGACGATACCTTATTACAATTTACGGTTCATAAAACAAATTTCTTTTCAAAGTTTATACAAAAGTGTTTACGAAATGTTGACAAATTATTTCCTTCATTTATAGGCTATGAAATTTATGAAACGTTTGAAATTTTTTATTTCTAAACCATTTTATTAAAGCTTCCTCATCGCAGAACCAATACTAAGGTCATTAAGGCCGCTTTGAGTAGTACCGTCTTAATGAGTGGGCTAACTTTTTCGGGGCCCAAGCTGAGGCCGCAAATCGGCGATTTTTTTTTGCAACATTCTTGTTTTGCTTTTACCACCAAAGTATCGTTTATAAGAGCAAAATATTTTTCATGTTGTATAAATTTGGAAATTTAAA
>QLNU02015359.1:75571745-75591368 GCA_006491805.2 Dysdera silvatica | reverse complement strand
AACTCTCACTATTTAGGTGAATGTAGACTGGCACACAGAGGGATAATTCAGTACCACTTTGGCACAACCCATTTAAAAAGTTGCCGACACCTGTTGTAGAGTAACGTATATGTTAATTGTGCTATTACATCGAGTTTGACCCCCAACGATATCGTACAACGCGTCTCTTTTCTTGTCCACCGTAATCCAAGGTTTAGTTTTCTTGTCAGAAGGGGTTCGGATTCCTTGAGGCCTTGCTGTGGCGCAGTGTGGAAGTGTGTTTGCCTAGTGCGCCGATAATCCGGATTCGATACGCAACAGTACACAAAGAACGCTCACTCAGGGGTCTCATAAAGATCGCACTGTTCACTGTAGCCCGGGGTTTGGTTCCCTAGGTCTTAAAAGGTTCGGATTCCTTGGAAAATTTGTAGGTCCAGAGGTTCGGATTCCTCGGAAAACAGTAGGTCCCGATGTAGCATGAGCATTTCAGTCTTTAAGCAGCAAAACCACAAACGAATTCTTCCAAAAATTGGAATTCTGACGCAGTATGCCCTTTGCCAGCCTAGTGCTGTAAAATCAGAAATAACAAATTACGTTGACCTAAAAAAGAACTCCTGAATTTAACGTAGTATGGTTAATTAACAATTTACGCCTTTCTTGCAATAATTAAAAGATTCTTCTAAAAAGACATCCAATAGTTTTTTTCTGTTTTCCTATTACCACTGTTTGTTCATATATTAAAGAAAATTGTACATGTCTCTGCACACAAGAGGACATGAGGGAATAAAAAAGGAACGCAAATATATATTCTGCAGGACATTGCTTTTTGCTCACTTCAGGTACAGCATTCAGCATATAAATTAATACTACAGTTTTTAATAAAAGGTAAATTCTGGATTAGAAACTCAAATAATTAAAGTTGAAAAATGTTTTTCCAGTTTATTTAAATTGAGCAAAGCAATTATTTTTTTTTCAATTTTGAAAGAATTGGCCGTTGAATTTACTCCCCGTTACAAAGATCTAGTTCGAATTTAATGGAAATGGGACGAAACTTGGTCCTCTGAAGAAGTTAAACGAAAAAATAGTGGAACAAAAAATGCGTTAATTGATTAAATAATAAATGGTAAGATTTAAAGCTAAATAGTAATTATTCTGTATATTTACATAAAGGAAAACGCTCTGCTTACTGTAGTCCAGGGTTCGTTTCCCTTGGACTTAAGAAGTCTGTGTTTATCGGAAAATTGTAGGTCCAGAGGTTCAGATTCCTCGAAAAACAGTAGGTCCCATCGCAGCTTGATCATTGTAGTCCTTAGGCCCTAAAGCAAACAAACAAGCAAACAAATAAACAAACAAACATACATACATGCAGACAGACAGGAAACTGTTTTTACCTTTTATAATATGGGGAGTGTGAGGAATATTTGTCTAAAAATATAATATGGAGTAGAAGGTTCACTGTATCACTAGTTATAGCTACCTTTTTTTTTTGCGCAAGGACAGAAAGGGTCATGCTGGACCGGAACCTGCAGTTGTACAAGAAATCGGAGCCTTCTCTGCAAAGAATCTAAACCACGGATGACGGTGGGTTGGGAAACAGCTGGCGTTCAGCGAAACCATTTGGAATTAAACTAGAGCTGATGGCTTGATAAAAGAATGCGTTTCACTATTATATGATGAATTGCTCGCAAAGAAAAGAAAGGCTTTATTGGCATATGGTGGGACACGAACCCACATTCTCTTGGTTTCCGGTCAAGTGCTTTACCACTAAACTACAGGCGTCAGACAGTCTTTCCCTTGCGAGAGTATATATAAGGCGTTGTTATGGACAGATTCGCAATTAGTGGGGCTTTACCTTATGTCACCATACTAGAGTGGATATATTTTTATGAGGAATTCGGACCGCTTACGACTTCGTCTAAATAGAAAATAATACAATATGTGGTGCAATGGTAGCACGTTCGGCGAGCGTGTCGTTGATCCGTGTTTATCTCCCGGAACGACCAACAAACCGATCAACCGTCTACTGTAGTCAGGGAGTTGATTCCATAGGTCTTAAAGGGTCCGAATTCCTCGGAAAAATGTAGGACCAGCGCCCTAATGTGGCGCAGTAGTTACGCATTCTTCTTTCGTGCCATTAATCTGGATTCGACTTCCTCGGAAAATTGTAGGGCCACAGCCCTAATGTGGCGTAGTAGTTACGCATTCTTCTTTCGTACTATTAACCTGGGTTCGACTTCCTCGGAAAAATGTAGGACCACCGTCCTAATGTAACGTAGTAGTAACGCATTTTTCTTTCGTTCCATTAACCTGGGTTCGACTTCTTCGGAAATTTGTAGGACCACTGCCCTAATGTGATGTAGTAGTGGCGCATTCTGTTTTCGTAACATTAACCTGGGTTAGACTTCCTCGAAAGATTGTAGAACCACTTCCCTAATGTGACGTAGTAGTGACGCATTCTCCTTTCGTGCCATAAACTTCGGTTCGACTTGCAATGATATTGTTGACCACGTGCTGTTTTTCGGCACCTAGTAGGGCGGGGTTCGCTTCCCTTGGCAGCGGAAGTTCGAATTCAGGGAAAAACTGTATGTCCCGGCATAACGATACCTTTACGTCCTTGCCCTATCAAACATATAAAAATAACTAAATCCATTCACTTGCGCAACTCCGTTCTCCTTATTGATATTCTTGAGTGTAGACAGTGGTGGAATTCTGCACATCATACTGGAAGAAGCAAATACAGTTTATTTCCAGATAGGTAAATTTAACATAAATTCATTAGTATGTTGTTTAATACATCAGGACAGTTATTATTGTTTTGCATGCAATTACGGAGGATATACACCTCTACTTTTTTCACGTTGGAGAAAGAAGAGTGCTTTGCTTTGGTGCAATGGGAAGTTTTTACCTATTGTGTCGTTGATTCTTTTCGATTCGATTTAAAAAGAACAGAACTTTACTAATGACAAAAAGAGCGTTTACTGACGCCAAGAAGAACGTTTACTGATGCCAAAATGAACGTTTACTGACTTAAAAGAACCTTTACTGACTGAAAAGTATGTTTTCTGACGCCAAAAAGGAAGTTTACTGACCAACTACTATCTATATTCCAGTGGTCGGCTTCTTATGCCTCAAGAAATTTGGAATTCTCTAAAATGTTTAGGTTCATATTGACTTAGGGTGTAGTTAGGATAACACATATATCTAGTGGGCCATTAACTTGGGTTCGACTTCCAATGGTATAACCGAACTTGTGTCGTTTTTGTGCTCACCGTGGTCTCGGGTTTATTTTCCTTGGCAACGGAGTTTCGGATATATCCCAAAAACAGTAGGTCTCGATGCAGACTGACATCCACTGCTCCTGCGCAATAAAAACACGAAAAAGAAAAAGAAAAACACAGACACGAACAATGAAAAAAAAAACATGGACACGAACACTGAAAAGAGAAACATAGACACGAACAATGAAAATAAAACATAGATACGAACAATGAAAAGAAAAACACAGACACGAACAATGAAAAAAAAAACATGGACACGAACACTGAAAAGAGAAACATAGACACGAACAATGAAAATAAAACATAGATACGAACAATGAAAAGAAAAATATAGACACGAACAATGAAAAGAAAAATATAGACACGAACAACGAAAAGAGGTGAAGTGTTTTTTTATATCTAAATCATCAACACTACCGTGTCGACTGTCAACAAATATTTCCTATTATGCATTTTCCTTTTCACTCTTTCATTTCAGTACATTGTCACTCAATGGAGAGATTTCCGAAAATTGGAACAAATATTGAGCTGGCTTAAGCCAGAGATTTCAACTTTGCTATAAACTCTACAATCTTGTTTGAGTCGCGGTCATCGCGAAAAAATTTTGGCTGAAAAATAACCCAATCGCATGTTCGTTCTTCATAGTGTAAAACCGTAAGATACAATTCATTATAAGAAGATTTCCTTTCATAGGTAAAACTTCAAAGAATGATCATATTTCCTGTTTGGTTGATTAAATTCTCAGAAGTATTTCTTTAATAAATAATAACAATAATAATTATAAAGAAAATTATTAAGTAAAAATAATAATATGCAGGGGCGAACTAGGCCACCCAACCACGCGGTGATTGCAGGGTGGGCCACATTGAATACCATTCGCCTAATGGGCCAAACCAAAAAAAGTTGTGTCAGTTGATGTGTTCAGCCAGGCGGATAAAATTGAGTCAACCAGCCACTGACGTAGTACAGTCAAAGGCTTGCGCAGCCCAACGTGTATAGTAGTACACATGGGCGCCAATACGAGGACTTTCAGTGGGCTGAGAAAATGAACGAGTAGTTTTAGTGGGACTAAGAAAAATTATTACCTCCTCCTCAAAGCTGTCGAGAATTTTAGTGAATGTACAAGATACCAAAATGCTACAAAAATAATTGATACTGCTTGACAATTAGTAATGAGCTAAAAAGTACCTTATTTTAAAATGTAACTGTAAAACTTTTGAAAGCAAATGCATAGCAAGTTCCGGCAAATCAAAATTTTAAACGACCAGCGGGGGCTTCAGCCTTTCTGCCCGTCCATATGGGGGCCCATGTTAGTACGCAATGCAGAGTATACATAAATCACACTGGTAGTGTGGAAATCACAATATCGTTTACGCATGATGTCATAATATAAAAGCATAATGTACAATAGTAAGGAAGGTTACAGAATACGTTTAAATTTGCTACCTTCGTCATGAATAGGCGTTCGTACTCCATTTCGGAAGACACTGGCTGACACTTACAAATACTGAATTATTGTAGCTGTACTATCTTAAATTTTGCTTGGCTAAATTGGTATATATATATATATATAATGTGGCTATATTGGTGTGGTATACTATCGACGCCATTTTTCAATCGCACTGTATAATTCAAGACTTAAAGCAGTATTAGAAGTTTTAATAATGCTGTTTATTCCTATTGTTTTGTATTTTGGGATTTGTCTTGACTTTTAGGATAATTTTCTTGCTCCAGGTTTCTCAATTTCATTTTCTATGAATAGAATTGAATTTAAAAAAAAACACGATGTTGTCACAGATCCATGACAATTTCTAAATAAGGCTTTGTTCTAGAGAGAGCTGAGAAAAATTTCCATTAAATTTAAGTTTGAGAGAAAGAGTTATAAATTCATGAACGAGTTTCAGAAGCAATGTTTACAGAAATTTTATGTACACAATTTCATATGGGTGCATTACATATTGGAATAAAAAGCGTGTGCATTTGTACGTATTGAGAGAATACTCAATTGCGCAGTGTTTTTTCCACCTGATAGAGGTATTTGATATAGTAAAGAACGGGAAATGATATAATGTACCTGACTAAAGCAAACTTTCAATAGCATAATATGCGTTTATGTAAAAACTTGAACATTCCAAAAAAAGTTTTTCAGGTTAAAAAAATTTTCATAGATTGTTTCATAGATTTCACAAATTGTTGTTTCGTTAGATCTCAGAAATATACTAAATACAACCTATTTTCAAATTCAAACTTTGCGTATTTTGAGGTTTTGTTCGTCAAAAGATAGAGAGGTTGAATCCCTCACCAAACTTTAGGCCGTGGTGCCCTATTTTTGCCATTGAACACAAATGAAATAAAACCATTATCTCTCAAATGAGGACGATTATAGGCATTTAAATTCAATGGAACATGTGTGTTTCTGTACAATAATATTATTATGGCTGTTACTATATATGCTTATGATCGTTAATTATTTTTTTTTATTTATACAAATCGAACACTACGCAGATTAAATTAAGAAACAATTTATATTAACATTCTTTAGGCTTAGTAATATGAACGCCAATGTTATGTCACAGTTAGATGGTCAAACGTTCGTAAAGAAAAGAAATGATTTTTGCGTCTGGTGGGGCACGATACCGCGACATTCAACTATCAGGGTAGGTGCTCTTACCAACTGATCTACAGACGACGAACACTCAATCCCTTACGAATGTATTTAAAGCCTATGTTCGAAACCGGTTATTTCGTGAAATGGGGCTGTATATAAACTACTTTTTAAACCAATGCGAAGAAGTCGTTATTAAATTCATCGAAAAGCTCGTTGCAGCAGATATATTTATACACACCGGAAACACTTTTCTTCTATGAATTTAATACAGATCTCTTCGCAATTTATTTAAAGCACCCATATACTACCCCCATTCCACGAAATAACCGGTTTCGAAAAGTACGCTTTAAATACGTTCGTAGGGAGATTGAGTGTTTGTCGTCTGTGGCTCAGTTGGTAAGAGCACCTTCGCAGATAGTAGAATGTCGTGGGTTCATGTCCCAATAGGAGCAAAAATATTTCTTTTCTGTACGAACGTTTCACCATCTAACTATGCCATAATATCGGCGTTACTATTACCACGCCTAAAAAACGTTGATAAAAATTGTTTCTTAATATTTAGTTCTTGTATTAAACCATTATCTATCTAGCGATGAATGAAGCTCTAAGTATCTTTCATATCTGACTAATATTTCATGTATTTGCATCGATAACGCCGTAGGCGCTTGAGCACGTTGTGGCATTAAGACTTGCACAGGAAATTCAAGTAACCTCACGACAATTAATTTCATTTTATAATCGTAACAAATAATTAACGAGACAGGTGTAACACGTACGAATTTCAATTTCATTACTCAGTATTGTCTTAAATTAATTAAATGATCTTTAAGGCAAAATAATTATATTCGGAACGTAATTGTTCTTTTATAATAACTTCAATTTGTAATGTATTCACACATGAATTTTGGTGGGGAGATTTTCATCTTTTTTTAGTTTTGAAAATCTTCGGAAATTAAATTTTTGATAAACGGAAATGAATTATTCACGAGTTATTATTTATCATCTTATGAAAAAAAAAAGTGGTTTTAATTTATACGCGAATTCATTTTAATGTATTTGGTTTTACTACAATATATAAAAGGACAACTGGTTTTATTAAAACAAAATACAAAGCCTATTTAATGTATTTAGATTTCTTTTGAACACTGATTTTATACTATCATTAATTTTTTCAACATTAATTAATTCGATGTTAAAATAAAAATTAATTTAATCAGAAATGATTGCCAGGAAAATCATTAAAACCATCTATTGATGAAACGATTATCAAGAATTTACGTTTTTACCATTAAGTAATTTTTTAATTTTAATACAATAAAAGAATTGAAAAATTTTCGACTCTTATTGCATGTAATTTTGCCTCAATATTTCCAAATTAATTTATTTGAAGATAACAAGTGATTTATAATAATCGGAGTCCAATATTTTTAATGAACTTTTGCTGTCTATTCTTATTTTTCTTCCTATTTTTGCCTTATTTTTATATTCTGACGTATAATTTTTATTTTATAAATGGAAGAATGTTACTGGATTTTCTCCATAAGTATTAGTTTGACAAGCAGAATAACCAATGCTATTTGTTAAAATGAACATTAATATTTTAATCTCTATAAATGTATAAAATAAAATGGCATAAACGTCCTTTAACTGTTTGGATTTTCAATTTTATCAACCATATGGCGCAAGGTCTGGATATGGCTGTAAACTTCGTACTTTCTTTACAGCATAAGATTTAGATATACTACACCATCTACGTCTGGTATGCATGTGGTGTGGCCGATTAAACATAGGATCAAAGATTACTTAACGTAGGTAATCTTGTATTTAATCTTTTGTGGGACCATGTGTGTTTCATCGTGCATAATTTCCAAATTTTTTTTATTTTTTATGCACAACACTGACAAACGTCACTCCATTTTCGAGCGTTGTGTGCTTCAGTACGCATTTAAGTTTCATAATTTCAGCAATAGACATTACATGCTGGACTTTTATTTGTAGCGCCATTTGCTCCTAGACCAATAAAAAATTTCCCTAATTATAGTGTCTAGCCCCATAAAGGGTTAATTAAGCTTAAAGTTAACGAAATTACAGAGAATGACACTATGGCATATTATATATTTAGCATGATGTGATAAATACACAACCATGAAAACGCCCTAAACATTAATCCTATGTGGCTTATTACAGCATGTCCAGCGAGTACTACTGTCGAAACCGCATTTCCCTCTGCTTGACGCCAGCAGATGCAATGAAATGATAAAAAGGTTTCGAAGCTCTCCATCCAGAGTTGGCTTTCTGCCGGCAGAAACTGGTTTTTGCCATGCCAGTGGCAGAAACTGCATAAACTGATAAAAGTACAGAAAACAGCATTGTATTATTTAGTAAATGAAAGATTACAAAATATATGTTTATTACAATAATTTAATATATCGTAAAGCTTTATAGTAATTGTTTCAATAATTAAAATGTTTTAAAATTAAAAAATAGAGTAAATCAAAGATTTGTTACAAAAACCATCTTTTGAAGGCCATATTATTTAATTTAGTAGGCCTACTTTGTCTTATCTCCTCCACCTCATTAGACTTTTGGCTATAAAATAAAAAGCAAAAACACTAACAGACTGGCTGTAAAAAAAAGCCTCAATGGTTTATGACTAATCGAATAAGTTGTATTACAGTGAATGAACCACACTTTTTGTTTTTAAGTCTGTTTTAAAACATAGGGTATCTGTTTAGAAATATTTTAGAAATCATTACAGACAGGGTGCTTGGCTTAAGGAATACATAAATACTGTGAAGCCACAAATACCAGGCAATATAAGGTGGAAAAACCAGGTAGATTTCTTGGAATTATTCCTAAAGAAACACCCATGTTACTCGAAGATCATGAAAATGATATGGATGATAAAGGTGCTGTTCAAGTTATAAATAATCAGATGATTAATAAAGACGTAAAAAGACTTGTTGCAGCTCTTAAAATCTATTGCTATTGCCCTGTTTGAGATTCGAAAGGTAACTTTTCTATTACAGATGCATGTGAAATTAATGGTAATTGATGATTATAATAATCTCATGGAAATGAATCAAAAAAGGGTAAAAAGTAGACTTAATCAGGCAATAACTCAACATCATATATGCCAGTTTATAGTTTTCATCCAAAGTATGTATGATCAAATTATCACATGGGCAGAAAAAATACTAGAAAATTCCTTAATGCCATGAACCCGAATTTTGTACTTCGCATAATAACCTTTTAAGCAAACTCTACTTCTTTTTCTGAAACATACTACTCCAGTAAAGTTTAAAGAAAACTATAAATGAAGATTTTGTACCTGTTTGTTTATGCACCGACGATATTGTCCACTGTACTGGTGGGCTTGGAAGAATATTTTTCTTAAGCTATTGGTCTATTCCTAATAAATTAAGAAATTGTTTGAATTAGGAAATAGCAGCAAAATGGATCTTTTGCTATAGATTACTTCATTGGAAAGATCAGCCTGAACTTGAATGCTAGTGAATTTGCTATGATGTAACCTTTGAATAAATACTATAAACATTGCAACTAAACTTATTTTACTTTTAAAAGCATTCTCTTTTGCGGTTTGGGGTATTTTGGTAAGTTTTTAATGCACAAAATATTTATTTTCTGGGTTTCTACCATGCCGGTTTGAACCGGTTATAAGCAGTGGTTTTAACCACCTTGCAAAAACTTGTCAACCTTGTCTCCACAACGCTATATACTCTAACCCGAAAACACATCCCTCACTTCAGACATCATCACGTCGTCTCATTGGTTGGAATTACAACTGCATACGAGTAATAATTTAAGACACAAAATGCTAAAACCTACTACGTCGCGGTGCTGTTTTGGATCTTTGCCTCAAACGCTAAAATTGTCCTGCACCGAAAGGAACAAAAAAACGAGTTTGTCTATGTTACTCGCATATGGTAAGACTCATTCACATACTCGCTTAATCAATTATTTTGCGCAACTAGAAATCGCATATGCAGAATGTGAAACTTCAATCACATTATATTTAGTTTATAATCAATATTCGCGTTTTGGCCTATTCTTCCTATGAAATATTTTACAAATAAAGAAATACACAATGTCTTGAAATATATAAAAGTATACGTTCTCCTTTAAAGTCCACACGGCAAACTATATATATATATATAAAACGATAATTTTTTGGTTGTGCTTTTAATGCTGAAGAACCATAGTGGTCATGATGCGCAGGGAGGCCTAAGGAACGAATACCCGGACTACAATGAGCAGTGCGAACTTTATGTGGTCTCTGATCAAGCGTTCTTTGCATTGTTGAGAGTCGAACCCGAGTTAACGGCGCACTAGGCGAACGCTTTACCACACCTCACTACCGCAGGGCTGTAGTAGTTTGTTTGTTTGTTTTTTGGTTTTACGGCTCAAAGACTACAGTGGTCATGCTGCGCCGGGACCTACTGTTTTCCGAGGAATCCGAACCTCTTAAGGCCTAGGGAACCAAACCCCGGACTACAGTGAGCAGTGCGATCTTTATGAGATCTCTGAGTAAGCGTTCTTTTTGCACTGCTGGGAGTCGAACCCGGATTAGCCGCGCAATAGGAGAACGCGTTACCACACTGCGCCACCGCAGGGCCCGGGCTGTAGTAGTAACGATACTGTTTATAACGATATTTCCCACTATTTCTACAAGTTGATATAAAGTACATCAAGTTCATCCCTCTATAGGGTATTTATAGGGATAATATTCCTTATCGCCTAAACAGATTTCGCAGTACTGAATATGTTTTTCCCTCCATGCACTTTTTTTTTAAATTTTTTCCCCATGTTTATAACAAGTATTATTCAACTTGAGATATTAATCCTTAATATCCATGCTCAAGAATAACTACAAGATTCTGAACAGGACATTTTTTCGTCGTTGTAATATGTCGTTAAATTACATGAAATATTATTGTGATCCTATGCGTAACTGGGGAGGTTAAATATAACTGCGTGGGACGTAAACTGGGGGAAAATACAGCAAAAAACAACAACAATTTTGTCGAGAAAAGTACGATTTTGCCTCTTTTCTAAAGGAACTGGGAGGTAAAGTGTCCCCACTTACTCCCGCCAAATTTTAATATTTGTAAATTGTTGTAATATTACTTCAAAACACATGTTTTGATCTTTTGTTCGTCAATGTTTTAGTTCGACTCTAATTCATAACGACTAAATATAAGAAAAATTTATTATACTTTTCGCTTTTTAATTTCGTACTTGAAAAGGTTTCTTTTCATTTCCTCTTCAGTCTTCAGCCCTCATTACGCCAGATGGAAACGTTCAAAACGACTGCTGAAATAAAATTGGCTCCATTTCCCGTATTCTTTACTTTTGGCGTAATCACGGGAACTCGAGATGAAATGTGCCATGAATGAAATATTAGGGAACACGAGGGAAAGAACGTTTTTCAAAAAGAGAACCATTTAATGATTCTATTTAAACTTAACGCTGCAACAAATCCACAGCACTGATTTCGCTGCTAAAACCGCAGATTTAAAGGGGAATGTAAACAAGTGAACATACATCAGGTTATTCTTGAAAAGCATATTATCTACCACAAAGTTACTAAACAAATGCATGAGTTAGGCTCTGAGGACTGAGAATGCGAAGTATTTCGGGTATTTCGCTATACTGCAAAAAGAAATGTACCATTCATTTCAAAGAACATCAGCCCCATTACGAGAAATTTAGTCAAATAAAATGAGCTGTTTTATATACGCTGGAATGGTGCCTACAAATAACTTGGGAATTTAACATTCCTGATCATATAGCATTTCAATGGTAAACTTTTCAGATTTTAAGCTGCAATATTTTTCTTCCTTGTTCCGATGTTAAACGAAAGACCTAATTTACTTTTGAAAAAATATAATGGCCAATAAGTAAGAACAAATATTGGGAGCATTTTTTGATATATCAGATACAAAGGATTTAATTAAATAATTCACTAAATCCCTTCTTGTTCTTGATCATTTCAATTTTTCATTTTACCAGCTATAAAAATCTCAGGAGAGAGAATGAGAGGTGGGCGGACAAATTTCACAGGAGCAGGGACACCAATGAAGGTGGGGGCAGAGGAAGGCTTGAGGCATCCCTAGCCTTTGTTTAAAAACTGATTTGTCGTATTCTGCTATTCATTTGCTTTCAAAAGTGTTACGGTCGCATTTTCAAATGAGGTGTTTTTTAACTTATTATTAATTATCAAGCAGTATCAATTATTTTTGTAGCATTTTAGTATCTTGTACATTTATTAAGACATGCTTGTAGGAAGTAATAGTTTTCGCAGCCCATACTTAAATATTCATATGGGCGATATAATCAAGGAGGAAATTCGAACCTTTAGAACTATATTCAGGATATATCATCATATTCAACCATTATCTATCCACTGCTGGATGAAGGTCTCTCCAAATGCTTTCCACACAAGTCTATCCTGAGCAATTCGTTTCCACGTCACCCCAACCTGTTTTCTTATTTCATCCACCCATCTAGTTTGAGGACGTTTTCTAGGTCTTCGGTGGTCTCTTGGAATCCAGTTCAGAATTTCTGTTGTCCATCGTTGATCAGTTCTTCTTGCAATATGCCCAGCCCATCGCCATTTCAGCCCTTTTACTTTAACAATGATGTCCTCTACTCTAGTTTGCTCTCTCACCCAAGTGTTTCTTTTTCGATCTCTCCTAGTTATTCCAAGCATGCACCTCTCCATGCTCCTTTGCGTTGTCTGTAACTTTCGTATTGCTCCAACTGTTAGACTCCATGTCTCTGATCCATAAGAGAGGACTGGCAATACACACTGGTTGAAGACCTTTCTTTTTAGACACAAAGGCAATTTCCCCTTCAGGATAAAACTGTTTCTTCCAAATGCACTCCAGCCAAGTTTAATACGTCTGTTGAGTTCTTTCATAATGTTGCCATCCATTGAAATCAGCTGGCCAAGGTAAATATATGAATCAGCAATTTCTAGCTCAATGTTGTCAACTTGTATTTTTGTTTCCTCTACGAAATTATTGAACATGATCTTAGTTTTTTGTAGGTTCATCTTGAGTCCAACTTCTTTACTTCTAGTTGAGAGCTCCTGTACCATGTCTTGGAGTTCTAATGGGTTCGTTGAAAAAATAACAATGTCATCAGCAAACCGCAAATGATTTAAATATTCACCATTTATTTTTATTCCCTTGTTATTCCAATTTATCTGCTGAAAAATCATCTGTAAAGCTGAAGTAAAAAGTTTTGGAGAAATGGTATCTCCCTGCCTCACCCCTTTGCCAAGTTTGATAGTTTTGGTATCTTTATGTAACCGAAATTTTGCACTTGCATTTTTATACACACGTTTCACCATGTCAATGTACACATCCTCAATGTCTGTTGATCTTAAAGAGTTGATGACTGCTGATGTTTTAATAGAGTCAAAGGCCTTCTCATAGTCAATAAATGCCACACACAATGGAAGTTCATATTCATGTGTTCTTTCAATTAATTCTCTTAATACTTGAATATGGTCCACTGTACTGAATCCACTTCGAAATCCAGCTTGTTCTCTTGGTTGAGCTGCATCTAATTTTTTCTGCAGGCGATGTGTTAGCACTTTTGTGAAGATTTTATAAATAGCAGGTAACAAGCTAATTGGTCGGTAATTTTTCAAATCCTCTTTATCACCTTTTTTATGCAAAAGAATTACTGTTGCAGAATCCCATTGGTTTGGTATGTTACCGCTGTTAAGACATTTGGTAAAGAATTTTGCAAGTATGTCTTCTACATATTCTCCAGCTTCTTTTAGGATATCTAATGTAATACCATCATCACCAGGGGCTCTTCCTTTCTTCATACTTTTTATTGCAAATGAAACTTCTTCTTTTAAGATTTTAGGAGCTGTTCCTTCGACTATTTCAATGTCTTCGTTTAATCCACTGTTACTTTCGTATAGATTTTTGTAGAATTCTTCAACTCTTCTAAGTATTTCTTCCCTATTTCTTGTTACGGTGCCATCCTCTCCTTTTAATGCAATGATGTGTTTCTTCCCAACAGATAAACTTCCTTTAACAACCCTAAGGCTCTTGTTATTTTCAATGGCCTTCCTTACTAGCTCACAGTTGAATTTTCTTATGTCTTCTTTCATGCTTTTGCGCAGAGTTTTACAAAGTTCTATGTACTCAATCCTGGAACTGGTATTTTGATTGTCCACCTTCATATCTCTTCGCCTTTTCATGAGCTGTTTCGTCTTCTCAGATAATTTGCTATTGTGCTTTTTACAGGTTACACCACCAATTTCCCCAGCAGTTTCAACTATTGTCTTAACAATGTTTTCATTTGCTTCTGAGATATCACTTTCATCAATAAGTCCTTCCAGTGCAGAAAAGCGATTTTTTAATTCCAACTTGAATGCCTCGGTATTTTCTTTTAATTTCTTTAAATCCACCCTCTTACTTACTTGTTTCCTAATGAGCTTCTGTCGTTCTAATTTAGTATTTAAGTGCACTTTACATCTCACCATTCGATGATCACTTCCAGTATTAAATCTGTTCAGTACACTGCAATCTTCAATAATTGATTTCTTGTTTGCCAGGATATAGTCAATTTCACTAGTTCCCCCATTTGGGTGTTTCCATGTCCATTTTCTTTGCGGTTTCTTCTTAAAAAATGAATTCATGATGCTAAGATTTTCAGCTTCTGCAAATTCGATGAGTTGATCGCCACGTTCATTCCTTTCCCCATATCCGTATTTACCAACCGATGTCTCTCCTTGTTCCTGTTGTCCAATTCTTGCATTGAAATCCCCCATGATGAGCTTGATATGTTGTTTCCCTTTGGTGTGTAACTCTTTGATTTCTTCATAAAATTCTTCAACCTCTTCGTCGGTATGGCTTGATGTTGGTGCATATACCTGTACTATTTGAAGTTGGTATCGCTGGGTTAGTTGAACAACGAGCCTCGCTGCTCGATCTGACGTGCTTTCGACTTCAAGAAGGTAGTCTTTAATTCTTTTGTTGATTAAGAAGCCAACACCACTTGTTCTTCCAGTTTCCGTTCCTCTATAATAAAACAAATGTCCACTTTTAAGTTCCACCAACTCTTCACCTTTTCTTCTAACTTCACTGAGTCCTACAATGTCCCATTTGATCTTGTCAAGTTCTTCTTCCAATTCCTGAAGTTTTGCTTCAGAAGCAAGGGATCGTCCATTAAACGTAGCCAAGGTCAATAACAAACGGCAGCCTGGGCCATTCCAGTGATTCTTAGCACCCCCTGCTTTCATGCCACACTGACCGCTGCCTTGATCAGGAGCACTCCAGCACCTGGAGACTAGGGGCCATGGTTTCTGGTGTGTCAACATAATGGAGGAATTAGCCATAATTTCACCACGCTGGCTAGACGGGTTGGTGAATTAGCCCTCCCCTTCCGCCTTTCTATCCGTGTAGCAAATATTAATTTGCCACATAAATAGAAAGCTCAGCCTGCACCACTTGAAGGCGGGGTAGGACACTAGGTTACTGGCCTGGCCGGTTCCACACATCGTCACATACGTTCAGCGTGTGGGTCTCCTTCCAGTTAGATACCAGCAACCCTTTTGCAGGCCATATATATATATACTGTACGGGTACTCCAGGAACTAATGACAGCCTAAGGTCTTGGTGGCCTAGTATAGGTGCAACCACTAGGGCTGAAAGACCACGCCAGCGCATGTCATGGACAATAGATATGAACACCTACATCATGCGCACCTACTATACGATTACAAAGCTGGAAACAGACATGACAAATTACAGACCCACACTTCACGCCAAATTCGCACAACAGTACCCACACCTGGACATCAGTATAGAAAGGATAACAACCCAACGCAGGAACATAATAACCAGAAATCTCTTAGCAGAGCCCATACTACAAAGGTTAAGAGATGAAGTCGCCAATGACCTGGCAAACACTTCAACCAGTGTGGCCAACCCTGAAGCACCAGCTAGTAGCGCAAGAGAACCGCTCCAACCAAGCATAGAAGAAGAAGAGAGGAGGGACGTGGAGAAAATGGAAGAAGGTTTCCAATGTGCCCTGGCGGAATATGAAGGCTCGGATGCCGCAACAAGGCCAAGAATACCACGCCAACCGGCATCTTGGAAACTCTGCAAAGCAACCAAGATCCTCAATGAACATACTCTACCACTACACCTACAGAACCACAACTCCCTACAGGAAATACACACCGCCATATACTGTGCAGCAGTAGCGGCATCACGCGCCAATGGGTACGAAGTAAGGAACGAAGGCCGAAGTAACAGAGGAAACAAAGCCCAACCACCATGGCAAGTGAGACTGCAAAAAAGAATAGAAGAGCTCCGCAGCAGCATAGGGCGAATAACCCAGTACATGCAGGGAAATAGGAGTAAGAAATTAGTGAGGAAAGTGAAGATGGCCCTTAAGAGAAATAGGATTCATACAAGACACGAAGAGCCCAATAAACACATCAGCGAATATCTGGATACCCTCAAACAAAAACTGGGTGTATACGCCAGAAGACTCCGAAGATACAAAGACTATACCAACAGAAAACAACAGAACATGCAATTCCAAGCAAACCAGAAGGCCTTCTACAGGAAGCTTCGAGAGACCCCAGCGAACAAAGACAAGTACGAAGCCCCAAAGCCAGCAGAAATAGAGACCTTCTGGAAGACACTATGGTCCAATGAAGTACAGCACAAAAGCGCCCCCTGGATTCAGCAAGAAATGGAGGCTACGAGAGGAATAGAGGAGATGGAGTACACGGGCATCACGATAGAGGAACTCCAGCAGGTAATCCAACGTACGCACAACTGGAAAGCACCCGGTATTGACGGCATACACAACTTCTGGTACAAGAAATTTACCAGCGCCCATGGCCCATTAGCCAAGGAACTTACGGCGATAATTGAAGACCCCAGCAAAATGCCTGAATTCCTCTGCAAGGGAATAACTTACCTCCTACCGAAGGACCAGGATACCAGTAACCCAGCGAAATACCGACCCATTACGTGCCTTAACACCCTGTACAAGATACTCACGGGGTGCATCTCTGAAAAAATAAGCCGGCACAGCGAAAGCAACAACTTAATGACGGAAGAACAAAAGGGATGCCAGAAAGGGACTCTGGGATGTAAAGAGCAGCTTACCATCGACTCAGTTATCCTGGAACAAGCAAGAAAACAAAAGCGAAAACTCAACACCGCATACATAGACTACAAGAAGGCTTTCGACTCTGTTCCGCACTCGTGGCTCCTTGAAATACTCAGCATATACAAAGTGCATCCCTCAATCATCCGATTCCTACAGAGCAGCATGAAACAATGGAGAACCCGGTTACAGCTAAACACGCCAGACAGTAAAATAGAAACGGCCGAGATCCCCATCCGCCGCGGAATCTTTCAAGGAGACGCACTAAGCCCCCAGTGGTTCTGCTTGGCGTTAAACCCCTTGTCAAGGATGCTGAACACAAGTAAATACGGATACATGCTGAAGAAAGACAAGAGAAACCTACATAAAGTCTCCCACCTCATGTACGTAGATGACATCAAGCTATACGCGCCAACAATCACCCAACTCCGACAACTCATCAGTATAACAGAGACATTCTCCAAGGACATAGGAATGGAATTCGGCCTCGATAAGTGCAAAATACAGAAGAATAGCAAAGAAGATTTACCAGGCATCGAACTCGAAGACGGGAGACTACTGAAGACCTTGGACGAGGGCGAAACCTACAAATACCTAGGGATAATGCAAAAACGGCAGCAGGAGCACAAGAAAGTCAAAGTCCAGCTCACGCAAGCATTCCAAGAAAGACTTAGAAGCATTGTGAAGACGAAACTGAGCGGGAAGAACACCACGCAAGCAATTAACGCATATGCGGTACCAGTGCTCACCTACTCCTTCGGGATCATCAAATGGTCCAACACTGAACTAGAACAACTCCAGCGGAAAATGAGAACCATCCAGAGAAGAGCCGGACAACTACACCCTGCAACGGCAATTGAACGGCAAACACTACCCCGGGAAGAAGGAGGACGCGGACAAGCGGACCTCAAAGACTTACATGACAAGCAGATCCAGAGCATGAGGCAATACTTCCAGTTGAAGAGTCCCCGATCGCCACTCATCCAAGCCATAATACAAGCAGATGCAAATTACACGCCACTAAACCTGTGTAGTACCGAAGAGCGTGTCCTGGAAACAGCCAACGAACAGAAACTGAGAACTTGGGCCGGAAAACCATTACATGGCAGGCACTACAATGACCTGCAACAACCACACGTTGACAAAAAGGCATCAAATTCTTGGCTGGCCAAAGGCACTCTCCAGCCAGAGACAGAAGGATTCATGCTAGCCATCCAAGACCAAGTGATCGCAACAAGGAACAATCAGAAATTCATCCAGAGAAAAGACATAGAAAGCGACAAATGCAGACACTGTCATGCGGCATCGGAGACAATCCAACACGTGATGGCAGGATGCAAGATCCTTGCGCAGTCAGACTACAAACATAGACACGATCAAGTAGCGAAAATAGTCCACCAGAAATTGGCAGCGAATGCTGGCTTTCTGACAGAAAAATGCCCGTACTACAAATATGAGCCAGAGACCGTGCATGAGAACGAAACACACAAGCTTTACTGGGATAGAGCAATCATAACAGACAAGACAGTCCCACATAACCGTCCTGACATAACCCTCGTCGATAAATCGAATAAGACCACGTACTTAATCGACATAGCAGTACCCAACACCAATAACATACAGACAACCTACACAACGAAAATCACCAAGTACCAAGATCTCAGACATGAAGTACGAGATATATGGGGTATGGAAAAGATCCTCATCATCCCGTTAGTCATCTCAGCAACAGGGATAGTACCAAAAACGCTTGCGACGAATTTGGAGATACTCAACATTGACCCAAACACCTACATTGAAATACAAAAAGCCACAATCCTAAACACGTGTCACATTGTCAGGAAGTTTCTAGACATGGCACATTAAGAAGTGATGTAAAAAGAGGCTTGGGAACATGGCGCTCTGCCCGTCCCAAAGCCTGTTTCCGCCAAGAATGGGCGAGGAAAACTTTTATATATCTGCTCACTAGTGATTTTAATTTTTCAAATTTTTATCTTTTAAGGAATTTTCTACATGTTTATTTACCACAAAAACTTTGGCGTTCTTAAATCCTTAGTCGAGGAGTCTCCAAAAGTCTTTTCACTAAAAGCAATTAAAATAGTTTATTAAAAATGTGTATTCTATAATAAAATAATAATACAGATCAAATATAATAAAACACAATTACTAGATTAATTATATATACAGTAGAGTCTCCATATAACGAACTTCCATTTAACAAAGTTTTCTATTTAATGAAATTTTCGGCGGAACCTTGACTTTGAATGGCACTAACATGTAAATTTGTCTCCATATTACGAAAAACAATTTCTATATAACGAAGTTCTTTTTATAAAGAATTTGATTTTTTTTTTAATTTACCTTTTACAATTTTTCAGCGGGATGGTTAGGTAGAATAGATAGTTGAGCATTTTAAGCAAAAAGACGGAGGTGAGGTACCCTTCTGTATAGTAGACATAGGGTCAGTTGTGATAAATAATTCTATTGTTCTAAACTGGGAACTTCGAATCGGCGGGGATGTATCACTCTGCAGGTGTGGCTAAGCCACGAAATTTGCTTCTCGCAAATACGCGTTTCATTGTT
>QLNU02015359.1:75553846-75571645 GCA_006491805.2 Dysdera silvatica | reverse complement strand
CTCTTCTAAGTATTTCTTCCCTATTTCTTGTTACGGTGCCATCCTCTCCTTTTAATGCAATGATGTGTTTCTTCCGAATAGACAAACTCCCTTTAACAACCCTAAGGCTCTTGTTGTTTTCAATGGACTTCCTTACTAACTCACAATTTAATTTTCTTATATCTCCTTTCATGTTTTTGCGCAAAGTTTTGCAAAGTTCTACATACTCAATCTTGCAACTGGTATTTTTATTTTCCACATTCATAAGTCTTCGTATTTTCATGAGTTGTTTGGTCTTCTCAGATAATTTGCTATTCTGCTTTTTACATATTACACCACCAATTTCCCCAGCAGTTTCAACTATTGTCTTAACAATGTTTTCATTTGCTTCTGAGATGTCAACTTCTTCAATAAGTCCTTCCAGTGCAGAAAAGCGATTTTTTAATTCCAACTTGAATGCCTCGGTATTTTCTTTTAATTTCTTTAAATCCACCCTCTTACATACTTGTTTCCTAATGAGCTTCTGTCTTTCTAATTTAGTATTTAAGTGCATTTTACATCTCACCATTCGATGATCACTTCCAGTATTAAATCTGTTCAGTACGCTGCAATCTTCAATAATTGATTTCTTGTTTGCCAGTATATAGTCAATTTCGCTGGTTCCTCCATTGGGGTGTTTCCATGTACATTTTCTTTGTAGTTTCTTCTTAAGAATGAATCCCTTATAATAAAGTTTTCAGCTTCTGCAAATTCGATGAGTTGATCGCCACGTTCATTCCTTTCACCATATCCGTATGTGTTTCTTCCCAACAGACAAACTTCTTTTAACAACCCTAAGACGCTTGTTATTTTCAGTGGCTTTCCTTACAAACCCAAAGTTGAATTTTCTTATGTCTTCTTTCATGTTTTTGCGTAAAGTTTTGCAAAGTTCTACATACTCGATCTTGGAACTGGTATTTTGATTGTCCACCTTCATACCTCTTCACGTGTCCATTAACTTCTGATTGTCTTCGCAATAATCAAATAATTTGCTAGTGTGGTTTTTACATGTTACACTATATCGCTTTATCGTTAGATGGAGGTTTTACTGTATTATATTTTAATATAATTATTTCTAAAATTTTATTTTATTAAATCTTCTTTTATACTTTTCACATACTCTGCCTTAAAAGATATTTACAATGAACCTTATAACTATCCAATACACATATTCACATTTTTCACAAGGATAAGAATTTGAAACTTAAAATCCAATCTGAACCAATTTATACTGCATAGATGTATGAGAAAAATTATATAATTTTTAGAAATTATTTCACAACTCCATCTCTAGACAGATTTGGCAATGACAATGTTATTCCTACCTTATAACCATATGTCAAATGATACGACGTCACGTAAGCCCAAATTTATTGAAACATATGTTAATGCATGCTGTTTGGCTTTTAGTAATAAAATAGCGGAAAACTCACCTTTATCATTATATTCTGTATTTACAGAAGCAAAACTTTAGTAATTGGTTTAAATATGGGGCTAAAAGACAATAGATGTGATTTGTTACTTTTGTTTCAAGATGTCTTTTTGTTATATGAAAATTTGTCAAGAATTACTGCTATGTGTTTTTTCCGACAGCTAGGAAATATTTCACTTACATGTATACAGTAATGTGATATAATTCACATACACCTACAGTCATTCATGCCGTATATAATAAAAATTATTAAATAAAAGTATTAATTAATATGCTGCATAAAATTATAAATTATAAAGCTGCATAAAATATGTAATTTATCTAAAAATAAAATAACACTGTTAAATACTGGAAATAAACGCAATTACAGCTTAGCAATACAAAATTTATTTATGTGGTACATTCGTGAATCGAATATATCATATTTTTAAAAGCACAACCAAAAATATCTAACATCAACGTAATATATATTATGGCATAAATGTTTTATTGGCGCAGTATAGCCCAGATGCTCTTGCGCCATAAAAAATCCAAACAAACAAACAAATAACTAAAGGCTTTACATATATTGAATATTTAAATTAATTTTTAAAAATATGTCGCTAAAAAATATATGTACAGTAATTTTGTTTAGAAACGTTTCCGGAGGTCCTTACTTAAAAACATGTCTGCTACTTTTTCTGGAGGTATGGCATTAAATATGTGCCCCATTAGAAACAAAGCATGTATTTAGTACGATAAAAAGGCCTTAGGATCTTTGTCAGTAGGCCGTTGACTATAGAAACACTTACACAAGTTGGAAACTTTAATACATCATCCGATCCTTTTCGACTTAAATCAAGATTTTGCGCTTCAAAGCTCCGCAGCCAGATTTTTTTACAAAAACATTAGTCTTTCCTTCCTGCTCTGGGGTTCCATTGATGTTTGCCTTTTCCGTCCTTCTGCCCCTTTTCAAAAGTAAAGGTAGAATTTTTTTATAGACATTTTTCGATTTCCCCGAAATCCTCTTATTGCAGTTGACCGAAAAGATTGCAAACCTGTAACTGTCTTCGATTACTTACCTATAAAATATATTCAGAAAAGCTTTAATACATCGTTCTCTGGAAGGAAAAGTAATAAATCAATGACATGAACAAGTGGTATTTGGACGTATAATAACAAAAAGTATTGACCTTCATGGGGGGCACATATGGGGGACAGAGGGGGCTCGAGCCCCTCCTAGCCGTTTAAAAATTTGATTTGCCCGAACCTGCTATGCATTTACTTTCAAAAGTTTTACAGTCACATTTTAAAATAAGGTACTTTTTAGCTCATTACTAATTGTCAAGCAATATCAATTATTTTTGTAGCGTTTTGGTATATTGTACATTCACAAAAATTCTCGACAGCTTTGGAAAGGAGGTAACTTTCTCAGCACCCCTTAAAAATGCATGTTAAATTTTCGCAGCCCCCCAAGAAATATATGTTAAATTTTCGCAGCCCCTCTAGAAATACATGTTAAATTTTCGCAGCCCCCTAGAAATACTCCTATGGGCGCCCATGGCGAAAACGTTTTGCACGAAGAATCTGGCGATGATTATGTGAGTAATATTTTAAGTAGATACCTTTGTAAGAACTATAAATATTTTAACATAGGATGTAAACACACAGCAATGCACATATGAAATGTACAAAAACAATATACTTACGCAGTGTGCAAAAACAATATACATGCGCAATGCACAAAAGTAATATGCAATATACAGTACAAAAATACGGTATTCAATTTAACGTGTACAATTACGATATAAAGTATGCAATGCATAAATAAAATAGACAAACGCATTAGGCCAACATTAAATTCTAAAAATAAAACTAGCGATATAAACTGATTGAAGAATATTCTTAAAATATGCTATTGAATAATTTTGGATTGGTTTGCCTAAAACAAAACTCAACGCAATTTTTTATTAAAATAAAATAGTGCATTTTCAATTCAATTCAATTTATTTGGCAAAATTACAAAACAGCATATATATATTATATATAGATGATATACAGTATTATCGTAATATGCCTGGATGACACGGGAAAAACCAAAGGTTTTACAAAGCCCATGTCACCCATACATATAAATAAAATTAGAAACAAGGAAAAATACGTTTAAAATTAAAATAAAATAAATTAATATATCATAAAATATCAGGTTAAAGGCCTAACAAAAATTTTCTTAACATTTTTTTAAACATGGAAATAGAATTAAGGTTCTTAATGTTATCTAGTAACACGTTCCATTACTTTTGACCATCATAACCCATGCGCCTTCGACCAAGATCTATACGGCATGTTAAAGGAAGAAGACAGTAATGTAATCAATAAATTTATTAAATTAAATACGATTGAACATCAGTAAAATAATTCTGAATTTTTGAATTAAATCAAAATTGAGTAGATTAACTCTTCTCAGTAGCTCAAGAATATGATTTGAAGAATAACATTATTGATTTGGCAATAGAACGCGCCAATATTTTTTTGTAGTTTGTTAATTCGCGAATAGTATTTATTGTAGTAAAAGACCACACCGGGGTGCAGTAAGTAAAATATGAACATGTTAATGAGTAATAAAGGGAAATAATTATTTGCACAGGTAAAAAGTGACAGATTTTTCTAATGATACCAATATGACGTCCTATCTTAGTAGTTAATATATTGTATATGATTATTCTATTTCAAATCGATCAAGTTAACCTCTGTGAAAATGATTAATGATAAACAAATCATTGTTACATCGGAGTGTCTTTTGATATGAATTGAATAATCTTTAGTTTTTGAGTGCTAAAAGAAAAGCTTAACAAATACCGAAAGCGAATGGAATACAAAATCATACGAAAATAATACCTTTTAATTTTTCTCAAACCTTCTGCAATGCTCAGGGAGTTCAGAAAATAAAGCTTTTTTCTTTTCTATCACGCAAAGTTTTTCTACAAAGTGATATTCCACCGGCTCTGATACCTCCATTTCATTTACTTTATATTCTGGGGGAATCTCTCTCCTTACTTTTCACTTACGGAGCTTATATTTTCTGGAAAATAGCTTGGATAGCAGTTAAGAAGTAGATCTTTTAGCTCATTGAGCAGCCTAAGTCTCTGAAGTTCCCCAGCATGTTTCCTACGACGTTCTTGAAGTCAGGGTCTTTCTGCTTGCCAAGAAACTTCTTTACAACTTCTTTAAAGGATTTTCAAGCTGACCTCTCAATGTTTTCCATTTTGGTTTTAAAGATTTTGCCTGTTATGAGTTTTTGAATGTCAGGACGGACACGAAAATCTTGTCTTTAAACTTCGCTTCTGACAGCCCTGGAAACTTACCTGACAGGTAGCTGAAATTGTCGCCATCTTGTGACAGGGCTTTCACAAATTACTTCATGATGCCAAGTTTGACGTGAAGTGGAGGCAGGTATACTTTTTTTGGGTCCACCAAAGGTTCGAAGTTCCCGTTCTTTTCCCATACCTTTAGCGTCTTGGCCACACCATCTGACTCTGGAGCTTGGCTTTAGCACCAATGTCCCATTCGAAGAAGAAACAGGGGTGCCCAGAATAGCCACCCTATTGACCAAACATCATAGAGAAAGCACTTTCAGATCGCCACGGATGATTCATTCTTATTCCTTGTAGTTAAGTTGGTCATCAAAGCTAAATTCTGTTACCTCTCTTTCAGATGAACAGAGAGGTCAACCGGTATGGAGGCATATCTGTTGCAGTTGTAAAGAAGGACAGCTTTAAAACTTCTTTGTGATGAGCCAATGAAGAGTCTCCAATCTTTTTTTCTTACGTTTTGCGTTGTTTTACTATCCATTATAGATTGAAATTCTCCAAATTATTTGGAGTTCATTACGTTGTAATTTTTTAAACGTTCTTTGATTTATAATGTCATTTATGCGTTTGACTTTTTGACACCGTTTTTCTACTTTCTATGTTTTAATTTATTATTGGTGAGATAAAATACCTCTTTCTAAGAAAAATATTACTTTGACACATTTTTATAGTAGCACACCTAGTAGGTAGGCAACCAGACAGAAATTCTCGATTTGTGTCTGTACGTGCTAATTTTTTTACTTACTTTTCCTGAATTCAGAATCCAAAAATACATAAGAAACTCTCTTTATTTTCAAGAAAAAAATTTCATCGCAGACCTGTGTAATTGATATAATGTTTCAATACATGGATCGCGAAAAAAATTGACGTATCGTCCGCAAGACAAATAGTTCTGGATAACGTTTTAAGTAGAAAGTATCGTTTATATAAAAATTAAATAAAAATGATTCCAAGATGGAACCCTGAGGAAACTCACATCGCAAAATACAAGAGAGAGAGAGAGATATGTGAGCCAAAACGAGTCGATTGCCATCTATTAGTAAAATAATTCTCAATTAATTTGTTTACCGTTCCTTGAATGCCTGCAAGTCGTAGTTTATATAAAAGTCTATTATGATTGACTGTATCGAAGGCTTTTATTAAATCGAAAAAGACTCCAATAACTGAATCTGACATATTAAGCGCTATATAGATATAGTCTGTTGCCAGAAGGAGTGCTTGCTCAGTTGATTTTCCGTCAGTGAACCTATATTGGTAACTAGAAAATACATTGTGTTGTGAGAAGAAAGATTTTAATCTAGAATAGAGTAATTTTTCAAAAATCTTTGCTAAGACTGAGAGTACCGAAATAGGTCTATAATTTGAAACATTTGTTCTTGATCCCCCCCCTTAAAAACAGGAATAATAACAGCAGTTTTGAAGTTAGTAGGAATGTGTGCCGATGAGAATATGAGATTGATTATATCAACAAGCAAATGGGAGATGCAATCTGAAACGAAACCAATATCTCTAGGGTGAATAACGTCATAACCCGCACCCTTATTTAAATCCAATGCACTGATAATTAATAATAACTCAGGTTGGCTGGTTGGTGTGAGGAAAACAGAATCTTGCATATTGTAGTTACGGTAATTATTGTCGTAAAGGTTGTGAGAGAAAGCTTCATTTGACAAAACTTCATTGTTTTCTGTTTATTATCTGTAATGACGTTTCCTTTAATAATAAACTTTTCAGTACTTCCATGTAGTGGAAAGGGTACACCAAACAGTTCTTTGATTACTATAGAAATTTTAGTTTAATCATTATTATTAAAAAAATAGTAGAGGTAATTTTGTTTGGTGAATTTCAAATTCTTATTTAGAACATTACGATAAGATGGAAAGGCAGAAAGGTTGTCCAGTGTTTTTTTTAAGAAATTTGGAAAATAATTTTTTCTTCTTACGAATATTTGATAATAATTCAAAGCATAAAAATGATATCAAAGCAGGCATTATGTGATTTAAATAGCTTCAAAATAATTTTTTCATGTATTTTCCAATATTTCTATTAATAAATATCTAAAATGTATTTATCTTGCTTGAAAGCTTTCAATTTCTACAACAGTGAGCGATTATTGCCAAGTACTTCGCAATTAATAACATTATTCGCCGCTTTCGATTATCTTAATGAAATCCAGTCACTTGAAACATAACAATGCCATAAACATATTTCTTTTCCTTTCTTCAACTGCCTCCGATTATTTCCACTTAGTTGAATTTTATCATAGATTTTCAGAATATTTGCTATAACAATTCATTGTCTAAATCTTTCGCTACGAAGCCTTTATTTGGTCATAAAACTTTCTTATTTTATTTTATGATTAATATTTTATTATTACTTTATAATTATTTTCTTTTATTATTATTTTATGATAAAAATAGGCGCTTTTCCCTACAGATAAAGATAATAATTTGCCAATAGAACACCTAAAATTTCACAGAATACATAGAATAGAATAAGATATTATAAAAGTCCAAAAAGGGTTAAAATTATTAGAAAAGTAGTTTATGTGGGATCCAGTTGTCAAAATTCTCATGAAAACCTGTCGCATTTCGTCAAAACCACATCTTGTGATAGAATATATAATTCAAGAAATATTTTTCGTTGAGTTCACAGTAAATTAAATTTGGTCGTAGGTGATATTTGCTTTATTTAGCTCGCAGCACGAATATGATAAATTATATTTATGCATATAACGTGGATATATTACAATGGTTTTATTCACTTCATTTCATTTTCATTTATGCCGTTTCTAATTTTAGTTTCTTTCCGTTGGAGAAAAGCTGGTTATCTTTAGTTGAAGGAAGACAAACAGCTTTCGAAAATGAATTCAAAAATTATTTTTGCTAATAAAATAAAAAAGCATCTTTCTTAGAAAGCACATGAATAGGAAAAAAGTAGTTTGCGTTTTCCGAAAAATAAAATATGTTTTATAGCTTCGTTTGATGAAATGTTCCCGAATGGAGATAGCAAAATGCGAGTCACTTCAAATTTGCTTTTAAAATTCGCTTATAGATGGTGCTCAAATATTTCTAATATTTACCTTTAATTAAATTGAATATTTCATGTATCTAAGGGAAATGTTTTGTAATATATGTAATATGGGTAATTAGAATATTTAATATATTTTAGTGTTTATAAAGTAAGCTTACCTAAGGTTTTTTCGTCCATAAAATCAAAAACGAACATTCGTAATTGCAAAATTAATAAATTAATAATTAGCTCATCACTATTTGGTTGAATTTCTGAAATAAAGTGTGCAATAATATTACTATTTATTAATAAACACTCAATTTCTAATAAATATACAAAAACATAAAATTTGGATTCACAGCTCTCAACAATTTTGCTTAATTGAATTATACCAAGTGCAGTAAATAAAATTTTGTAATATCAGCAACCTTGATCAGATAGAAGAGTATATTTAATTTATAGCCTGTCAAATGATCTAAGAAATAAATATGGCTATTCTTTTTAAATATGCTGACCTAAAATAATTATATATCAATATGCGAAGGATAATATCTGATATTTTAGGTACC
Source organism: Dysdera silvatica (assembly GCA_006491805.2). NCBI lineage: Eukaryota > Metazoa > Arthropoda > Arachnida > Araneae > Dysderidae > Dysdera > Dysdera silvatica. Next base: position 75,563,264 of record QLNU02015359.1, on the reverse strand, counting down.
ATCAATACCAATAAAGCTGTATTAAATTCTTTCGGTCTGAAGCCAATTTAAGAAAGAAACCTGTAAGTTTTTTCTTTCCCCTCCATCAATTGTTTAAAGCATATATATATATATATAGTGTGAATACAAAAACTGAAAATGTTTAAGCAGCCATATAGTATATTAGACGTATTATTTTAAATTACATTATTTTATTGGAACCTTAAGCGTTTAGCTTTTCATTAAAAATATATTTAAATTTCACGAACTGCAAATAAAAGACGAAGGCATTTACGTTTTGCTGGTTTTCTCCTGTCATAAATCTAACCGTAATTAATTAATGAATTTCTTGATGAGGCAAAAACTTATCTGTAGAATGAAGGTAAGAGGAGAGTGGCTATTCATCTTCGGACAAAAGTAGGTTCGTGGAATAAGGGATAATGTATAGCAGCTATCAAATCTGCTAACAACAACCGACGTTAAATCCACAACCATGAAAGAAAAGGTTGATGTGGCCAATGAATGTAACTGTCAACTTAATTACAGATTCATTTTTATTTCGGAAAGTTTATTCGAAATGACACTAAAATAAAACAGAAAAGTAATATGTTGTTTCGCCGTATAGTTCCTTTGCAAATTCTGGTGAGATTTGCTCTTTTCAAATGTGGAATATAAAAAGTAGAGATTAACTGTGTGTTAGAATGTATATATCGTGGTTTGTTATTATTGTTGTTATTATTGCGGTTGTTATTTATGTTCCACTCTATAAAACTACAAAATGTGAAAGCTAAATGATGGCCACCCAATCAGTATTTTAAAGCATTATAGGGCTCAAAGCCGTGCGTATATACGCATATTTATACATCCTAAGTATCCTTTATAATAACTAATTCTGCATAACTTGCATATTTAGCAAAGAATGAATCATATTACAGAGAATTTTAACGCATTTATATAATTGCACATTTCTTAACGTAGCTTCAGTTGCATAATCAGATTTTATAACATATAGAATTGTATATTGCTGAAGACTTGAAATAATTCTCACATAATGATGGTAAATAGTGAAAGGTATCTAATAGAATTCGCAATTTTGAAGAACAAGATGATCACTCTTTAGTTATGCAAAATTATGAAATTGAATTCAAAACACATGCACTTCTTTAAATGCTTAAATTCTGCAAAACCCATGAACAAAGATTGGGGTGTTCTATAACAAGGTTACTCAAACTAAACGTGTGTCTAAAACCGCTACGAAATGCAATTTGCCTCATATTAATGGGGATGTGGTCAAGCTTCATAAACCGTTCATTTGTGCAAGCGAACCGCATTAAAATATTATTAATTTATAAACTTGTATCCGTAATGGGTTCCTTGTTGATGAAAACCCGGTTTAATCGCTGCTGGCGTTTAAATTTACATTAGTTATATCGCCACTTTCGCTCTCAAGTAAAACTAATACAAAATAGATTCATGTGATAAATTAAAAGCTTGTTATTTTATGAAAAAGATAATAAAGGAACATTTGGATTAGTAAAGTAATACAGATGCGATATAGGGCCCCGCTTTCCGCTACTCCACTAACTTGGCAGCTTTTAATAATATTGATCAGCATTGGTTCCGTTAAATCGGTGTTTTACATCTTGATTTCCTCCATAGCCGATAGATGTGTGTATATAGAGGAGACAGGCGACCATCTTCGACGGAAAGGACATAACCCGCTAGGGCGGTCATGTTGGCAACGTCGGCCATTTTTAAAATGGGGTGTAAGACTTCCCCACACTATTTACAATATATCCATCTGACTTTTGTATCCCTTCAAAACTTTACCTCTGTTGCGCATTATATAGTTTTATGAACGTATAAACATGCTATCATTTACACGGAATCTATCTGTTGTATGTGAGGCCCTGATGTATATAGGGTGTAGTCTTAGTAAGAAAGGCATGAAAAGGGTTGCTGGTATCTAACTGGAAGGAGACCCACACGCTGAACGTATGTGACGATGTGTGGAACCGGCCGGGCCAGTAACCTAGTGTCCTACCCCGCCTTCAAGTGGTGCAGGCTGGGCTTTCTATCCAAGAGGCAAATTAATATTTGCTGCACGGATGGAAAGGCGGAAGGGGAGGGCTAATTCACCAACCCGTCTAGCCAGCGTGGTGAAATGATGGCTAATTCCTCCAATATGCTAATACACCAAAAACCATGGCCCCTAGTCTCCAGGTGCTGGAGTGCTCCTGATCAAGGCAGCGGTCAGCGTGGCATGAAAGCAGGGGGTGCTAAGAATCACTGGAATGGCCCAGGCTGCCGTTTGTTATTGACCTTGGCTACTGTGAAATGTTAATTGGTACGATAAGCGAATGTATCAATACTGCTCCACGCAGAGCTCTAGATCTACATTTTCTATAAAAATTGCTTAAGTTTTTAAAAGGAACTCTTACATTTCTTAATGAACCTCTAAAAGACAAGAGAATCAATCGGATTGACGGTGGTAGGACGTTGAGTTAACTGAGATCTAAAGCAATGAAAACCACAACCACGATGTAAGTAATACGGCACGGCATGTGCCTTTTTAACAAGCAACTAACGTGGTTCACTGTTCACCAATTGTGCTAATTACCGTGAGTTCATTGGTCTTCTGAGGGTCACGGGATTCTTTTGTAAATTACGCAATTTTGACCGCTACGAAGATTTCTGAAGCGTACATAGTTCACAGCGCGATCAATTTGTAAAGACGGCTTTGGAGCGTAATTTCCCAGGTGACGAGAAATTGTCTGCACCGTAGTCACAATGCCCGAACTAATTAGCAGAAGATGCGGTGAGCTGACGGCAATGCTGCCATCATGACGATGATAAATAGAATGAAATAACGAAGATTTATATTGTAAAATGCAAACTGCTGGCAAATAAGCTGGTAAATAACGCCAACCATGAACATTTGGCTAAATTCTTCCCATAGATTTAATTTGCGACACAGGGAAACTTTGGGAGAACTTAAATAATATTCAAATCAGAATGCATAAATATGAATAACTCAATTAATGTGAAGCAAGTGAAATTATTCCCATTTGTCATATTTGTTCTCATTCTATATTTTCGAAGAAAAAGCATTGCAATCCATCGACACTTGCGTATTTAAATTATTCACTGTGTACAGTATATAAACGTTCAATTTTTTTGCATAAAACACAGTTGCATTAGTATGATGACAATAGGACTTAAAATGGCGGTATCTAATGATTTAATTAATTTACTGTGAAGGTATGGTTTTAAATGTGCAGTGCGGATTTAGTGAATTAATGAAGACAGTACTTATTTTCCATTTTAATTCATGGATGTGAAATTTACATCTCATGGCTTAAGTTTTTTATTATTTAGAAATGAAGATGATGTTAAAAAGTTACGAACTCAAAGAAAATTAATGTGAACATCTGTGAACTTAGGAATGTTTGTAAGTGGAATACCAGTTATGTGAAAAATCGTTGCCGTCTTGGTGCATTTCAATAGAAGTAAAATGACAGTCTCACGTGTTTCGCATCAATACTACTACTACTACTAACAGTAATGATAATAACAATATAAATCAAGGTTAACGAAGTTAAAATAAGTTTTGTTATTCACATTTTTTAATTTTGGCCATGACATTCCTGATGAGTGTAAATTTTCATAACATTTGTCCGATAAAGTATAATAAAACGTAAATATAGTCTGATTTGTTATCAACAAAATTATTCAATTTGCCTTCTAAAATTCAAGTAGTTATCACAGCCAAGGGTGGTTGGACCAAGTACTAACAAGAAATTCACATACTTTTTTCGTGATTTTTAAAATTGCTATATTTTTGTCTCGAGTAGTGTGTACATTTCCTTTTTTATTAGCATTAAAATTTCATGCATTTTTGAAACTACAGAAAGGTTATGTAGCCAAAACATTGCAAATAAATAAAAATAACTTTTTTTACAGTGTGTGATTGTTTAAATACCTGATTTTTTTAACCACGTGGTCTGTTTTTCAAATATTGTATAACTTTCGCCCAGAAGTGTATATATTTTGACAACGAAGTACGAAGATTAATCAGGGTTTTCCATAGCTAGTTCAAATTTTGACACTGGTCGGAATATACGAAATACAAATGAAGAAGGTAAAAGATATTTACCATCTGCAAAAATATTCGCAACGTTTCGAGAACTACTGTTCCCTTCATCAAGCGAAAGTGTCAAGGAAGTGTAGGTGTTCGGTATTTATACCCCAACTTTGGTTTTCCCCAAAGCTATCCCGCAGTCGGGTTTTCCTTCCTGTCTAAATCAGGATTTTCTATGAACTGTCCCGCACTCTATAATCTATCCTGGCTTAATTTGGTCTCATTTGAATCTGAAGATGACACTAGGACTTGCTACAAACCTACATCGACTTTACGTGACCTGTTAATAAAAATGAGATAAAATTCCAATGGATAAAATGACTAGAACAGTTGACCAGATGTCCTGCAAAAAACTGCAAAAAATTGTACACTGGCGAGACGGGAAGAACTGTTTGTACTCGCAAAAAAGAACATCATCGTGCTGTGGAGAAAGGTGAGATGACTAATCTTCTGGCAGAACATGCCTGGGAGAAAGGTCATGTTCCTGATTGGAAAAGTACAAAAGTTCTTCATAAAAATGTAACTTCTCGCTATTGTAGACTTTTTCTGGAGTCTTGGGAGACTTTTCGAATGCGAAGTAAGGCGATGAACATCGCAAAATCGATGCCTGAACCTTACCGCATTTTTGCTAGGAGATGGAGTAATCAAGATTCAGCCAGAGGTGGGGAGGTTATCAAGTGTGGGGTAGTTCTTAGAAAATCCAGATTCAGACAGGGGGGAAAACCCGAGTGCGGGATAGCTTTGGGAAAAACCAAAGTTGGGGTATAAATACCGAACACCTACACTTCCTTGACACTTTCGCTTGATGAAGGGAACAGTAGTTCTCGAAACGTTGCGAATATTTTTGCAGATGGTATATGTCTTTATTTGTATTTCGTATATTCCGACCAGTGTCAAATTTTACTAGTTATGTATATATATTTCTTAACATGATTATTACTGAAGACTCGACAATTATTATTTTCGATTTTGTTTACCTTTTGTCGATTTTAGATGATTCCATTTATATGCTCTATATATAAGCAAATTGTTAATTGTCATTTGAATCATCTCCAAAGATTTTATCAACTGAACATTGATTGCCTTAAAGTCATTGAATTTAAAATATATGTAACGATTAATTCGAAATAACCCTTGATCAATATTGCAGCAAATATTCTTAAATGTTGGGTAAACAAAATATATCGCTGTAAACAATTTTGGAGTTCAGAACTACGGTCAAATTTATTAAATAAGTTTCAATAATTAAAACTTGACGTTTCGGTTCATCTTTGCGAACCTCATACTATAGCATTATCAATAGATGTGGCGATGTCGCCAACCGATGCCAACACAATTTCCCGCGGTTAAAACATCTCCAGAACAAATAGTTTTAACCGCCAGGAAGTATGTTAGAACCGTCTGACGATCATCATCGACAGGGAATATTTCCAACGGAGTTCGCAAAGATGAACCGAAACGTCGAATTTTACGTACCAAAACTAATTTAATAATTTTATTACACAGTAAATAACGTATGCATGCATAGAGTAATTGGTAATCCCTGATTTGTTTTGCTAATGTATGTTACACATAGTTCACTATTTTTGTTTAGTAACACTTTCAAGGACAAGACCTCTAGCATCTACTCACGACAGCTACTGATGAAATACCCTCAATCGGTGGTTTGTAAATTTTATTCGATTCTTGACGCTCTTGCTGGATCCAAATTTTCTTAAGCCCTATGTCAAATTCCAACAAGCACACTCTGCCTATGTCAGATTCTAACGAGTACACATATTTACAAATAAATAAAACATGTATTTAAGATCGCAAACAAATGTAATCGGAAAAATTCAACTGACCATAATTAGAAGAACGGGTAAGCCTGTTGGTAATCGAACATTTTGTCAAATCGTGGAATCAAACTAGACGCAGCCGCCCTTATTTATTTCTCCACACTGATTTTCGCATGACAGTTTTTATCACAGCAAATGCCGAAAACACAGGTTACCACAAATAAGGAGTTGCAAATGAACTAAAAATTCTCAGAGCTTTGCCACTTAGAAGGAAATATTAAACTTTTACTAATATCCAAAATCCAGATAGGCTTCTGCAAAAATGTATTACCGAGCTATAGGAATACATGAGGTAGGTTAGATATTGCATCCCATCATATTGAATAAAAAATGAAAATAAAATTATGAAAATTTTGCGATATTATTTCAAGGCGCCCCTGTGATAAAGCCGCGGCTCCCAATACGAGAACTACTGCTCTAAATTATAAACATTATAATTCATTCTAAATTATAAACTTTATCATGAAGCTTAGAGTCTAAAAAATTATAGAAAATTGGTAAAAACTAAATTACTTGTATGCAGAAAATATGAACTCTAGCTTTCCGATGTTGAATTGTATATTAAATTTAGACTATAATCCGTGTATCAAATATCATAAATCAAAAATATAATAAAATAAAAAAAGGAAAAAATTAAAGATAAATTTCAGGGGTAATAGATTAATAGAATTAGGTCATAATCAATTTATAAAACAGGTATCTGAACTGAGGATCCTCTATATGAATGCAAGAAGTGTAATGAACAAAATGGAACAAATAGAAAATTTAATAAGAACAATGCATCATCCTGAGATCATTTGTATTACCGAAACGTGGAAAACAGAAAACTCAGCAACATATATAGAGGGATATAATGAATACTCGATTTTCAGAGTGAAAAAAAGAGGGGGAGGTCTATTGATATATACCTCCGAAAAAATCAGTAGTATAGAATATCTGGAGGACTTTGAATATTCAGATGTGAATATAAAGATAATGGGAATTATAATATATGGTATTTTGTACATAATTATATATAGACCTCCAGTGGGTCATATCGCACAATTTCTTGAGATAATAGATAAAATAATTTCTCAAGCAATAAAATTCAAACGAAGAGTTTGTATTGTGGGGGATTTTAATATACATTTAGAAAATCAAATAAAACACAATTGCATAATTTAATGGAACCATGGGAATTTTGTAATATTGTATATGAATCAACAATAATTTACCAATATACTAAGAGTATAATAGATTTATGTTTTACAAATACTAATAATATAACATATCAAGTATTAAAAAAAATAAGCGATCATTTGCCGATTTTATATACGATTTATGATGAGGAGAGAGAGATGTCAGTAAGTAAGATGATGTGAAAGAAATCAAGAAGTTTACCCAATTAGATATAGAAAAATTCAAATGTAATATAAAAAATATAGATTGGAATAGGATATTATATGAAAGTCAGAATAATAGTGATATGTAGGACAAATTTATCGACATATTAAAAGAAGAATATGAAAAAATATTTAAAATTATAAGGATTAAAAACAGAAAACGAGATAAACCATGGTTTGACAAAACTATAGATAGGGCTATAAAGATAAAAAAAATAGAGCTTTTAAAAAACTTCTGAAGACAAGAAAGAAGACAGACTTGGAAGATTTTAAAGTAAAAAGAAATTTTACAACACAAATGATTGGAAAAAAGAAAAATAAATACTATGAAAATAAGTTATTGAATAAGAACATGAAACAACAATGGGGAAATATTAACGAAATATTGGGAAAAATGGATAAGAAAAGAAAAATTAAATTAAATTAAAGATAGATAATAAAGAGGTTACTGATGAAGGAGAATTGGTGGAGGAATTTAATATATTTTTCACTAATATTGCGGAAAATATGATAAAAAAATGACCAAATACAAGTAAAATATTATTTGAATAATAGTGGAGGTCAAATAACTTTGTTGAAAATAGAAAAAAAAATTAAAATAATAAAAGAAAATAAATCTGCAGGATATGATGACTTACAACCAAAAATAATTAAACAATGTAAAGATGAGCTCAAATATCCATTATTTATCATATTTAATAAAATAATTGAGTCAGCAAAAACACCAAATAAAATGAAAATTTCTAAAGTAATCCCTATTTTTAAGAAAGGGGAAAAAATGATATCAACAATTTTAGATCAATATCTATACTGTCAATTTTTGCTAAACTACTGGAAAAAATTATATAAAATCGATTAATTGATTATTTGGAAAAAATAAGATTCTATCTCAAAATCAATTTGGCTTCCTAAAAGGAAAATCGACAGGTGACATATTGTTAAAAACTATCGTAAAAATTCAAAATAAAATAGAAGAAAAGGAATATGTAATGGGACTGTTCTTCAATCTCTCTAAGGCATTTGATGTTTTGGACAGAGAAAGACTATAAAAAAAAATGGAGAATTATGGAATACGAGGTACGGTGTTAAAATTATTTGATAGTTATTTGACTGATGGGTATCAAGTGGTTAATATCGGAAAGATTAATTCTAAACACAGGAAAAATTTATATGGGGTGCCGCAGGGCTCCATACTCGCTCCACTACTTTTTTAATTTATATTAATGATATCACTATGGAGGTTGAGGAAGTGGACATATATGAGGATGACACGAGTCTATTAATTAGTGATGGAACCTTAGAGGGATTATTTAAAAAAGCTGAGGAATAACTAGGCATTCTATATGATTGGTTTATAAAAAAAATTATCTGTCAATACAAACAAAACAAAATACATATTTAAACATACAAATATAGGGATACATGGGATTGAGAACTATAAATTAAGTATCAAGGAGGAAGAAGTTAAATGAACGGAGGAATGGAATTTTTGGGAATGTTAATTGATGACATTGAATTGGGACAAACATATAGAAACAGTATGTAAAAAAATGGGTGGAGGAGCAGGAACTATATCCAGACTCATGGACAAAATACCAGTGGATATCTCAATAAACCTTTATTATGCATTAGTAAACAGTCATTAAATATATGTAAATTGTGTTTGGGGAAATATGGGAACTAGTAAAAATAAGATAGTACAGTCAATTATGGATAGAGCACTTACAATTACAACAAATATATCAAATCAGCAAAGAGAAGAAATAAAAAATATAGAACACTTAATGCTGTTGAAATGCATGAATTAAGTATTTTGAAAGTAATATGTGAACAAAAGCAAATAGGAAAACATACTAATACAATAATTTGAAAAGAAAGAGTAAATGTTAAAACTATAAGACCAATGGGGAAATATGAACCTATTAAAATAAGGACTAGAATGGAAGAAAAAAACATAAATTTTTATGGTATTAAATACTGGAACCGGCGGCCGGAGTCATTGCAAAATTGCAGAAATATTTTTAGATTTAAATCTCTTGTAAAAATACATATTTTAACTAGAACAAATTAACTACAGA
>QLNU02015359.1:75515115-75540536 GCA_006491805.2 Dysdera silvatica | reverse complement strand
CTCCCTTTGTGAAACTTCTCTAAAAAGACAAAATCATAAACTATGGATAAACTAATAGTTAAACAAAAAAAAAAAAGACACTGCACAGTGTGGATGGGTTCCATAGGGTGATATGGTTATAAATAGGGGACAGGAGGGCAGAAATGTCTTGCTGCGACTTTTGTGAAAGGCCATGATTCAGCATATATATCTAGTGGTGAACAATTTGTGAAAACCCCCCGGCGATGGCGGGACAGGGATCAGTTCCATGAAAACCATCACCCGAAGTACATACCTATACACGGTCCATGGGGCACACCTGTACCACACAATGACCATACATTGCCCTCCTCATACTCGCATCAACTTAAAAAGGCCGATCATACCAAGATCCGCACGTTAACTGAAGGGATGGGGGAGAATTTCACATTGGTTCAAAGAAATAGAGGGAATCCCAGGGAAACAAAGGGGCTCCGAAAGGCAGAGCCATTAGCAACCACCCTCCCTGCACCCAAGGGGTTAACGCTATTTGTGAAAGTAAAAGACGGGAAGAGAAGGGAGGGGGGGGGACATTGCTAACCGTGAACATACTCAATAAAAATTGATTGATTGATTGTTTGGCTTTTTTATGGCGCAAGAGCATCTGGGCTATACTGCGCCAGGCAATCAATAAAAAAGAAAGAATAAGCATTTTACCATGTAATAATTCTGTTAGAGGGACGTTAGAAATTGAGGAAAAAAAAAAGTTTGAGTCTTTTGCATTAAGTATATGCATTTTCATTTATTTTCATTCTCTACCCTCCCCAACACTTGCCAAATTTATATAAAAGCAAGATACTATAAGGACAATGCAAAATAAATGAATGTAAATTTGAACGTAAATTTATCCTGAATCAACTATTCACAAAGTAAAACATTTATTATTTATATAAGAAAAGAAACTCTAAGAGAAAAATGAAGAAGAAACAATAAGACGAACATAATTCTAAGGTAATAAATAAAATAAAGAACAAACCATCGCAGTTTAATTCAACTACAACAGTCAAACCACCCGACATTTTATTTGCCCACCCAAATAGTTTTGAACGTGTCTCCGATTTTGTCCAAAGCCTCGAACAAAAACAAAAATTGAAACTCTTATGACTCATATTACAAAATTACTAAAAATTATGTTTATAATGCAAAATATGGGTACTGGAGAAAAATATATACGCATAGAGTGCACTGAAATTTGATTTGCCGGTACGCATGGTAAAACAAGATGTTTTTAAAGAGTAGAGCGAAGTGAGGAGACGGAAAGGAACAAGTAAATTAAAAAAAACACCAGCAAGCAAGAAAGGGGGTTGGGTGGGAGTGTGCGACGGCAATTCAATTCAATTTCAATTGAATGGAAAACTACTGCATTTCTTCAACACATATATCTTCAAATCTTAACACAGCAAATTATTATTGAATAAATAGCCGATATTTGAAATTTATAAAATACCAATTTAAATGTTTTGGCAGATTAATTTAATTGTATATAATACAAATTGCGACATATTTAAATTATTAGAAACCTAGTTTCAATCCTAAATAAATTCGAAACAAGCTTTAACGAAATCAGTGGACACCGTTTCCTCAGGAAATCGTGCTCATCCTGAAGTCAAGATGCCATTTTAACACAAGAACAACAAACTAGAATCAATTTGCGAGAGGATATCACATACTGTAAACTCTAGCTGTGACGGAAAACACCAAAAAAAAAGTAGAAAAAAGAAAAATTCTTTTATATTTTATGTTCCTTTTCGAGTAGAAAATTGCGACACCGACTTGGAAGAGAGAAAAATGTGCGACGGTTCAAAGTGTAGGCTTTTTAACCTTGTTTCTTAGTGGAAAATCAGAAATTATGTGACTAGGTCTACTTTCAGTCTCTAAACTGCTGTAAAATTGTTCTCGACTGCGTCTTGTTTTTTGTGAAACCACATGTTTCATTCTAAAGCTTCTTGTTCTTTGACCATCGAGTCTATTGTGTAGCGAGCGAGGTTCATTCAAATGCTGTATATTTATCAGCAAAACTGAATAACTTAAAATTTCTAGTATATTTTTATATTATTTTACAATGATATATTTTTATATTATTTTACAATGATATATTTTTATATTATTTTACAATGATACATTTTTATATTATTTTACAATGATATATTTTTATGTTATTTTACAATGATATATTTTTATATTATACGACATTGTATTGAAGTAATAAGCCATGTAATGTAACAGTTTTCTTTTGAATGATTGAATATTCGTTCTTCATAATATTATAACGCTTCAGAGAAAATATAAGTGAAGTGCTTAACACAAGTCCCACATAGTAATGTTTCTACAATTCCCGTGGGGAAGGAGATTAATAAAACATGATATCTTGATAGATACCCTAGCTCTATTGCCCAACCCAGAGATCATTTTATCATCATGAGATACATTGAACCGTAAAATAACGTTAACCATTCGTTTCGAACACCTTTTATCTTTACGCATAGACGGGAGATGCACTGAGTCGCATTATAGTGAAATCAAAACTCACATAAAGGCAGTTAATTTTCTATGAGCTAGGACAACGTTTTCTAATGTTATTTCGACAAGGAAAAGGTTCTGTCTTTGCCAGAAAAATTTGCAAACTCGATTGAAAGATTTTTTGGTTTAAATAAGACATCCCCCCCCACCCACTCCGTTGGAACAATTATAAAAATCATTTTTGTAGCTCACAATAAACAGCATTTGTGTGAATTTTGATTTTAATGTACCGTTATTTTGAATTTTTACACTAGTAGAGTAAATTCTTGATGACGATTAATTTCTTGGTAATAATAATTCTTGATAATAAAATCGCAAAATTATTTTGAATTTAGTTTTTCGACTGAAAGATGGCAGTCCTAATATTTCGTAAGTCTAAGTCAGTTGTTCCCAACCTGGGGGTCGCAAACTGGTTTTATTTGCAATTATTTTTATAATGAATTTGATAATAAAAGTTTCCAAGGCTTTTATATTTCAACATGGCTACACTGTAATAATCTACTTATTAGATTGTTAACTTCAAATAATTTTATAAGGTTGTTAACTTCATATCTATAATATACATTAATATATATAATTAATAAAATATGATTTTATATTTAATGTTTTCTCTGTCAAAAATGCTTTTATTATGCAACTCTGGCGGCAGCGGACAAAGGTGGGGCGTCGCAGATCTTTTTAGGTACTTTAAAAGGTGGCCGCGTATTAGTTGGATACTATAAAAGTAAGTCGTGGCTTGAAGAAGGTGGGGACCCACTGATCTAAGACATACAATACGCAGACAAAAAACTGAATTTTTAATGCCGATGAATTGCACAACTTCAATTCATATTCATTCGCCTTTGTTCCAATCCGATTCAAATACAATTCGTTTGCGAGATTATACTTTGATATTTTCAAAATTTTGTGTTTGTAATTTCATAATTGAATTTCATTACACTTAAAACTATATTAATAATTAGATAGTCGGTAACTGCAACTTTCGAATGAAACTATTATACCTTAATCACAATAACTACAACTTGCAACTCAAAATATACGATCGTCTTTAGAACAGTATATTTTAAATTTACTTATACATATTCCAATGCACTGAATCTACTAGAAACCTTTGTTTAAAAATAAAGAAAAGCCATATTTTTGCATTGAAGACTAATTAAGAAAGAAAAACAAAGGGAAGCTTTTTATACTTTTGGAATATTTAAGTAGGTTAAAAATATATTAGTGTATGATTAATTATGTCTTGAATTAAAAGCACGGGCACTTGTGCAAAAGAAATTCAATAATGTTGCTAAAGGCAAATAACTTGTTTTGTTCTTCAAGAAAGCGGAGATCAAAAATTCAATTAACTTGTCTTATTGGTTTTTAAACTGAAGTCCGAAGCAAATATAAGCAAAAAATAGATTAATATAATTTAAATAATTTTAAAGACAGCTAGGTGTCTTTTTTACTAGCGTTAAATTTATTTTTGTTTAAATGAAAAATATTCATTAAATATTGATGTCCCCCTAAAAAAAATAAATACAATTTACTTAAAAAAGTATTATATAAACAGACAGTGTATATCACACACATTGATGAATGAAGTAATTATATTTAAAGGAAAGGCATTGAAAATTCTGCTAGATGGAGTGATATTGACAACTAAAATTTTCAGAAATTACATAATTTAATATAAAATACTTTTGATTGCCTTTAGTATTAAATTTCCGATTTGTAAGCTAAACCTTTTAAACAAATTCGACAAAATGTGGCGAATATATAAAGCTCTCACACAAATATTTTATTATTCGAAGAATTTAGTATTTGTAGGCACTCTTAAATTATTGCATTTAGCTACAAAAATTGTTAAAGTGAATACTCTTTTGAAAATCATGAATAAAAATTTAATTTTTTATATTGTTATTATGAATACAATTTTTCTTTTATTTAACAGATTCTAATTTATATTTCTTTACACATCTTGTATTATATTGGATATTTATTATACATAATTCAATGTTATTGCATATATTATTATTTAAAATGAAGCTTAATATTTTATAATGAATTTAAAATTTTATTTAAAACACATTAATATTTTCTAATTATTTATATAATTTTTTGTTATCAATAATATGCATAATAATTATGTGTTTAAGTATGTTTCTAGCTTATATAAATGGACATTTCATGATCAGAAATGATGCCATTATTTATAAAACTCGTGTTTCGTTATATTTTTGTATTACTTTTTAACCTTATATGTCATTTAAAACGATCACTATAATTGACCTGATTGCAAAGTAATGAGAGAATAATGAGACAAGATTTTTGGAGATGATGAAACAGTAAGTGATGGCATTATCACTTATCGTGAAAAATCCGTTTCCATTCATTCTTAAAATTATTTTTACTTTTGATGAATAATAACATTTATAGAATTTATACACACCTCGAAAAACTTAACAGAAAGGAAATCAGACGCCTGTTTCAAAGTACGCTCACATTTTTGAAACAGAATATATTCAAATGCGTCGAGTCGAAATCAGTGAGAATGAATAAAAAATGGCCTTTTTCTAGAGTAAAACTCCATAAATGCAAAATGTTTGCACGAACCCGAAAATAGAATTTCGAATGCGCCGCAAATGTCTACAATCTACTCTCCTTTTATGTTGTAATTAACTCATTGATGAAAAAAAAGCATTATTATCCTACTATACAGTCTTTGACATTAATAGATAGAAGTGAACCTCTCACCTTTAATATTTCATCTTAATAAACTTTAAAAGTTTTCTGAATTGTTATCCAATATGTTTCGTAATGTCTTCTGTTAATTTGTAAAACTACATCCTATAGGTTTTGCATAACTTAGGAGTAAATGCAGCATACTACCCAGCGTACTACAAAAAATATAATAGTTTAATGCTTCCAACATTTGAGATAGAATATAAGTTGTTTTGTTTCAAGGCTTGTTTCAGCCTGTTAAGTTTAATATGCACTCCTCTATCATAGACACTCCTCTATCATTCGTCACTCATCATTCGTCACCTCTATCATAGGCACTCCTCTATCACTCCTCTATCATTCGTCAAAGTAATACTTATTATACCACAAGAATTGATGCTCATCTTGTTCCACTCCAGGCCATTAGCGAATATTTGTTTGGCCATATTGACGCTAGGGGTCCAAGGATTTGGATAGAATTCGTTACCTAGCATTTTGACTAATTTACAGTGTGAATCTATATTCAAATCCAGACTTAAGCGATACCTATTTCTACTTAATACCTAAATAATATATATCTAGAAATATGTTTTACGTTAGCCAATATCTATGTACTGTACCGTTGGCTACTATGGGTGACCGGAACTGGTTAAGCCGAAACTTTATTTTTCGGCTTTTTTTCCGGTTATTCTCCACGCCAGGGCAATTGATATTTACACAAAAATATTGATGCCATTTTGTATATAATGGTCTATTTACTGTAAGCATTATTTCCTTGTTGGGTGAAATAAATTATATAATAATAATGAATAATAATAATGGCCGCTAGGAGGCGTAAAGTATTGTATGGTACAATTTGTTAGCTCCTCGATTATATGAAAAATATATAATACTTTAAGCAACTTTTAATCGGCTTTAGGGATTAAGTGAAATTGCACCAACCCAACCCAAATTCTACAATAGAAAATAGCCGACGACTGGGGAAATATACCTTTTTTTCTCTCATTAAAACGCGCTGGGTGAAGCTAGGCCTAACGAGAGATAGTTAAACAACACGTCAAACGTCCGAATAATCACACCCACCATAACCTGATTGGAGCATCCAGATGATTGACAGCTTATCAGCCTGAACGGGATCTCGCGGAATGCTTCAAGCCGCAAAACAAGCCGCTAGCTGGGAAAAAGCCAAGGTAATATCCCATGCCTTGTTACCGAGGAAGACGGCGAAAAAAAAAAACGTGTTCGACATAGAAATCGTTTTTACAAAAGCCGCCGTTTTGAATAAACCAGTCTAGTTAAAAGTCATCCATGAAATTAAAATTTCTCAAGTATTCAATAGTTCCAGTTTCCCCTTGGTTTAGAAACTCTTATGGCCGGGCAAAAGAAATCCATCTAAATTAACTAATATAGAAAGTGACCCAACCGAGTAAAATGGAGACTATGAATAAAGAAATGCATAGCAATACGTTGCAAAAGCATAAAATTCCACCCATAAGGGCAGAGTCAAGTCTAAATGATAGACATACGACTACAATTGGGTCAGAAAACAAATCCTCCTCTGATAATAACTTGGTAACTAAAAGCTCAAAGTGAAAGAAATTTTTAATAACAAAAAATAGAGAAATAGTTACCTGCTATTTCAGATATAAACTCAAAATACGTGGTCATCTCTAGCGAATGCATGAAATTTAGAAAGAACACCACCTTGAAAGTAATATTAATGAGCAGAGAATAGCTGATCAGAGGCGATTTATCTTCAGAAATTGGGTTTTCTCGGAGCTAGAATTAAAAGAACTAGAACAAAAGGCCCAAAACCATTCCACAGAAGTCATTTTGGTCACTAACAAGCAAAAAATTGAAGCAGAATTAAACAACATGTTGATTACTAAAAATAACCTCTAAACGAGGACTTGGTAAGTGAAGATCTGCTGAGTACATACCTTACAAGAAAACAACAGGAGCTAAAAGACAAGATTTTAGTGAATCTGGCAGGAAATATTGAAAGGATTAGACTGCCAGCATTGAAACATACAAAAAGAAATGGACTGGACGAAATAGTGAAGGATGTAAACCTTGTTATTAGCACATTCAAAACACGTAGCTTAACAGAAATTAACCACCTAATCTACTGTATTGCGCTCACAGTTACAACAGAACTGGGATTTAAGCTGGAGAGAAGAAATAAAGCACATTTCCAAAAGCCTAAGTGGAAGTTCAGACTAGAAAAGAAGATAGCCATAATCAGGCGAGACCTAAGCAATTTGAAAAATTTGAAGGATGGAAGGCTAAAGAACTACAGTGTCAAGAGAGAGCTCATTAAACGACTGGAATTAGACACAAAATCAATTTCCGAAGTCAGCGAAATCCTGAAATAAAAAGTGACTGCAATCTCAAAGAAAATAGTAAGATGTGAAAATAGAATTGCCCAATTTAGAGATAACGTCCTTTTCAGTAAAAATCAACAGGCCTTTTATAAAAACCTGATGAATCCGGAAAAGAAGCCTGTAGAGTGCCCTCGACAAGAAGGAAACTCTGGCCTTGCGGAAAAATATCTGGGAAAACTCATCACAACACAATGAAAATGCCACCTGGATAAATGAAGCCGAAAAGAAGTTTAAAAAAAAAAGAATATATATATATAAGTTGGTGATCACTGCAGAAATGCTCACAAAACATGAAAAGAAACTTAAAAATTGGAGTGCACCTGGAATTGATAAAGTACATGGTTTTTGGCTTAAACACCAGCCTCCATAAGAGAATTGCTGCCCATTTCAATACTATCCTCCACACAGCTAAAATAGAAAACTGGCTCACGACGGGTAAAACATACCTCATCATAAAGGAGAAAGCAAAAGGCCCCATTCCTAGCAACTTCCGTCCAATTCCTTGTCTACCTACAACCTATAAACTTCTTACTAGTACTATTGCCAACTCAATCCATGAATACTTGTGGAAACATGAACTCTCCCCATTGGAACAAAAAGATAATTACAAAAACTCGCGTGGAACTAAAGACCAATTGCTTATAGATAAAATGATTCTCAAAAATGTTAAAACGAGGAAAAGAAGCATCTCCTTAGCGTGGATTGATTGTAGAAAAGCATACGACTCACTCCCACATAGCTGGATTACAAACCCTTAGAAATGGTTGGAATTAGCTCCAATAATTTGAAACGGGTAAGCCAAACCATGAATAAAGGGAAAACAACATTGTATGTAAGCAATGAACTCTTAGGGGAGGTAAAGATCCAAAAAAGGTATATTCCAGGGGGAATCTTTATCACCCCTTTTATTCACACTTGCATTGATCCCATTAACAACAATCCTGAACAATACAAGAATGGGATATGAAATATCAAAACAAAATGGGGAAAATTTCACACTTACTATATATGGATGATCTAAACTTATTTGGAAAATCCAGAAGGGAAATGGAATCTTCATTAAACACAGTGAGAATTTTTAGTGAAGATATCAAGATGGAATTTGGCCTAGACAAAGACAAGTGTGCCACGATCACAATAAAAAAAAGGAAAGATAGAAAACATAGAGGATATAATTCTTGGCAACTAACAAGTAATCAAACAACTTTTCAACGAAGAGCATTACAAGCACTTGGGCATGTTAGAAGTAGATGAAATACTTCACAATAATATGACAACCATCACATGTTCAGAGTACATGAAATGCATACGAAAATTTTGGAATCAAAATTGAATGGCGGAAACACCATTAGAGCCATAAACAGCTGGGCCATACCAGTAATAAAATACACGACAGGGATTATTGATTGGACATCAATCGACTTGGATAACTTAGACCGAAAAACACACAAACAAATGACCATAAACCATGATCTTCGTCCACGGAGTGACATAGATAGACTGTACTTACCGAGGAGAGAAGGAAGAAGAAGCCTCTTACAAATTAAACGAAATTTTGAAGAGTTAAAAAGAGACCTAAATGTAACGGAATGCAATAATGTGACCTGTAACTACCATTTTGCTTCCATGCAGTTTTCTGTATTTTATGACGTTGGGAAAATATATGTAGAATCTTCACATCTTTATGATTCTCCATTTCTAATATTCGTGTCATTTGATTTATTATGTAATTGCGATTTTTTATATTAAAAATAAGTTTCAACCCCTCCTTGTCGATTGAAATTTAAACTACCAACGTTCTCGGAAATCATTACAGCTTTCGACTAAAAACATTTCAGATTATTCCCTTGTGCAATATTTTAATATAAACTCAGAGAGCATAATATATTAACTAATCTATTTTATGCCATTTCCTATATATATGTACATTTACTTCCTATATATATATACTTTTAGTATATTATGTTATTTTGTCCTTAAAGATTACACTTAAATCTAAAATTAATACTCGTTTGGGATGCAAATATTTACTTAATGCAATATTTCCATGCACGTTAATTAATTTATAAAGAGAAAATTGTAAATTAATCCACTTCCTCAAATTTTAATCTTTAAAAAAAGAATAGTCACGATACATTAGTTACATTTGCATTAGTTACATTTGGAAACAGCAATGCGCTCGAAAATGGGATACAAGGTCCTTGAACTGGCAGTGAAGGTAGCGTTACCCATTATTAAACCAGATAATTCTGATTTCTTTTTTTTTTTGTTAATGTTTTCTAAATAAAACGTTGCTAGAGGGTTCTTAGACCACAAAAGTTCAACTTTTAATTTGGCCAGTCAATAGGAGTCCCAAAAATCGAGTAGTAGGATCATACGCTTGCTGTAAGTCGAGTAGTTTACTTCTTTCCAAAAGTGTTCTCCGTCCTTCAGGAAGGACGTTAGGGGTATCTGGGTTAAGTTGAAGTTGACAAAGCTGTTGAAAGCTACTACTGTGATAAAGTATGATAATAATAATGGACGTTTCGTAATAGCCGAGCTTATCAGTTACAAAGCTTCACCTACCATCCTATCGGTAGTGAAACCAGGAAAGGGTTTGAGGCATTTGCTCCCAAATTAAGCGATACACAAGAATTGGAAAGGATGGCCTTGTAACTTAACGGACAGAGACATTCGGAAACTCGCTAGTACATAGTGTAAAGAATGTATTGTAATTGAGTATTAAAATTGTGCAAGAGTCGTTTCAGAAGAATGGTACAAAAGAGTCATAGCAGAATCATAGTGGAAAAATGTTACAACGTAGACAATTGTAACGTTCTACTGGAGTGTTGATAGGAGATATACAGGGTGTCCGAAAAATTATCTGTCTGTCTGTCTGTCTGTCTGTCTGTCTGTCTGTCTGTCTGTCTGTCTGTCTGCCTGCTTGCTTGCTTGCAATTAATCGTTCAATCAATCAATTAATTGATTGTTTTGGTCACAGGTGCCAAGTGTGTGGAGAGAGGTGTCAGTGATAAGGATTGCTATCAAATATTCCAAGTTTTGATTGAAATACCCGCCGTTCCCAAGACTACAATTTTTTCAAGATGGCGCCTACACAACAACAGAAGGCATTGAAAAGGGTACATTCTTTTTCGGACACCCTGCATATCGTTCATATGGATTCCTATTTAATGAATTCCTACGATTTCTTACAACCGTATGTTTTAATCTAAGAATGACACAAGTTGATTACAAACGTAACCAAAGTTAGGATTAAAACAAATAATCCATACTCTTTTGGTATGATACCCAGATATTTCACAAATGCTTTCAATTAATTATTTACTTATTATTTCTATTTGAATACCTTTCTTACGTGAAATACCAGATTTTGATCATTTTATTCTGTCACCGTTTCTCAGTCAAACAGATGTTTGGTAAATTCAACAAAATTAAATCACGGAAAACATATCAACTCCTCGAAATTTTGCTGCGCATGCAAAAATCGTAGTAAATCTATGTTGATTTTGTGATTTCACTTAAGTGCGGAAAATTTCATCTAAAGATGCTTTTGAGTAAAAAGGTAAGGTATCTAATTTTCTGGAAAAAACAACTCCTCGATAAAATTTATGAAGCAATTTTTAAAACTCTATTCGTACCGTGGATATTCACCTAGAATTCACTAAAATTGGATAATTAATGATTTCTCCATAATAGTTGCAAATAAGCTTCCTTTCTCGTCATTTGGAGTTTTCTTATCACTTTATTCTCAGTATTTCATCTGTAGTTTCTTTCGAATTGTGATTTTAAAGATGATGCTTCATGTCAGAAAGGATTGCATATTGGATTTTAATATTGTATATTTCTCTGTCAAAATCAGTACACGTGGTCACAAAGAACTTGTAGAGATAGCCAATTTCTCTTGCAGAACGATGTTTATCATTTAGTTCATATTGTTTGAAACAGAAACTACCGTTATTTTTGTTCTTTTACTATGTTCGTTTACTATTCTTACCATGAACACTTTGAAACACTTTGAACACTTTTCGAAAGCAGTATAAGCGTTTTAGCTGATTGCTTTATAGCGTGTTGCTCATATCAGGTTACAGAATGTCCACCCAGTAGCTGCATGTCAGCGTCCGATATGGCTTGCCAAGAAACACACCCTGAACTAAAACGTAATTAACCATGCTGTAATTTACAGATATTGGTACTGACATTTGAATTATGGCCACTCTCTTCTATGACTGTCGGTTCTGAGATAATCAATTGCACAAGTGATCCGCAAGTAACGTTCAGAACCCTTTCCGGGTTTTGCTTCAATTAGAGTTTCCAGTTCATAAGGTGGTCATTATATTTTAACCAAATTAGCAGCAACCACCTAATTCGCCTTATGGTCGCGCTGGGCCAGAGTTTGCATTAATGGATTTTATAGCCTTAAAACTTATTTTGATTACGCAAATTTTAATCCATTGTGTGTTGTTTATTGTAATTAGGGACTGAAAATCAATTAAGATTTGGTCTAGAAACGTGGAAAAGTCAGGGAAGTATGAAATAGAATTTGAGTAGACACCCTGACTAGGCTACGTTTTAAAAATTCTGATCTCACGGATCTCTACTTTAAGAAATGAAAATAACCTTATTTTCACTTCTTAAAGTAGAGGTCTGCGGAGATAGGCAAGATCAAAATTTTTAAAACGTAGGCTTGTCAGGGTGTCTACTCAAATTCTATTTCAAACTTCCCTGACTTTTCCAGGACCAAATCTATTTCCAGTTGCTAATTACAGTAAACAACATGCAATGCACTAAAATTTGCGCAATCACAATAAGTTTCAAGGCCATGAAATCGATTAACGCAAACCCAGACCCGGCGCGCCATAAGATGAACTAGGTGGCCGCCTAGGGCGGCAGTATTTGTGGGGCGCCATCACGATAGACTTTTTGTTGCTTAATGCACCACTATACGATAATCGAAATAAACTCAACAACAAATAAATGGAACTAAATGGATTATCGCTTGCCCTGGTAAAGCCGATGGTTACTTTTGATTTTACAGACGAGAAAAAAAAAAAATAATTTCAACGAGAAAGTTTGGAGGGGCTCTTCCTCTAAACACCCATTCTGTGGTTTAGCACCCGTGACCTCATGGTGTTGAAGTCTCTTAGCTAACTAAGCATCGACGAGGTGTCAAGTTATAAATAGTTCTGTATTGTACATTTCAGTTGCATATGCATTTTTCCTCCTAATTATTCTTTCTTGGAATCAAGGATTTTCTTCCCAGAGCACATGGCGCGGGTTAAATCGTAATCCTAAGTCCCTTTTGGAAGAGTCTAAAGGATTGGGGTGGGGTGGGGGTGAGTAGGAACACTTACAGGAGAAAACCGGTGATGTCACAGTGTTTACAAATTATGGGAGTTAGGCTTTATGGTTTTTACATGCAATCAGTTAGTCCTGGAGACTTGGAAGTCCCACTTCTTTTTTTAAACTTCCGCATCATTATCGAAACAAGAAAGATGTAAAAACATGCCAGTTACCATTTATATTTCACAAGTAAGTAATATTTATTTGAACTCTAAGACTACATAATATTTAAAATTCATTTATAAGCGTATACTCTTAAAATTTAAATAAAAATAATTAATAAAATTAATCAAAGACATTATTTGGTGTCAGACCACGGCCAGCCATCTCCTTGAGACCCTTCACATCTATAGTTAGCTAGTGCTGCTACAATATGAATTAATAAGAAAAAATATATATTTGTTCATTGTTAGACGTTCTTACCAACCGGTTTTAATGAGTTTTCTATGTGTCGAGAAAATGAAATAACACTTTTTGAAAATCATAAAAAATATATAGTTTATTATTTTATTCCTATTTGTTATTCACGTAATAGTTATTAAGGATAAAATACAAGCTACTGTAAAAAGGTTAAAATGCACGATAAAGCAAACGTGCAGGAATTTAGCTCCTAAACGTAAAATTTTCGATATATGGATATATATAAACACGAGGCAGCATTTTAAATCTTTATTGGTTTTAAAATTGTGAAGATCGTGTATTAAGAAATACCGTGTTATGAATGTTGATTCACTGATGCGTGTAGTAATTACTTTGTGTTTGGTATAAAGTGAAATCTTACTATAACGGTAAAACCGCAGCGTGGGTAAGAGGCGCCCTTGTACGAAGTTATATTTCATCCCCCCCCCCCATAAAAGAAAATTTGCAAATTAGAATGAAATTAATTTCAAGAATTTTTTATTTGTTTAAAATGCAAGTATAATTTATGCGTATAAATATAGCAGATACAAATAATTTTTTCCCAGCTATTTCAAAATAGACAAAATAATAATACATTTCGGAATTTTATACATACAATATATCCACTGGCATACGCAGGGGGTGTTGATGGGGGTTGTAACCCCCCATTGCAATGAAATTTTGTATATTTAACATAGGAATATATGAGTTGTAGCTCTGTAATCCTCCTATTAAGCATATAACCCCTTCCCTTATGAACTTTCTGCATACGCCTATGCATATATCATTCTTTCGGCATTTATCCTAGACATATCTGCTTCGTTGAATCAGAGTCAAAACTAGAGACGTAGGTGGGAAAATTTCCCGGTCTCAAAATTTTATAAATGCATTTTTCTTTTTAAAAAATGTCACTACTTCTCTCTTCTCTTTCTCTCTCTGTGAGCGCAGGGCCTATCAGAGTGGGGAGGCAGGCAGGGCTGCTGGCATGGGCCAAAACTTGATAACTCAATATATGTTGGACGTGTATGTATGTATGTTAATTTTGAAGGGCCTCTAAAATGTTAGATTTCTCAGGCCTCGCATTTTCTTTGAAAGGCTCTGTGTGTACGTATCGAATTTTAAAAAGCTTAAACATAAAAAAACCATATTAGATACATGTTAAAAATATTATCATAGATAATTCATGACACCACTAGCGGATCCATCGAGGGGCGGAGGGGCAATCGCTTCCCCCCCGGGGGCCAAATAAGTCAGGGTTAAATAGGAAAAAAAATTAAAGACGATGAAGAATATTTTATGTATTGTTTGTTACTACTGTAATAAATAAAAGTCTTACACCAAAGTCTCCAAGCCTTGGAGAAATGCGATCCAGACGTTTTTCCACGAATCTATAAGCTACTCGTCTTTCAAACTACGTTTTCAGTAAGTGTTGCTTCAGCAGAACGTAGTTTTTTATCCTTGAAGCGCCGTCAAACTTGGCTTCGAACGCGGATGACAGAAGAGACTTTTAATACACACCCACAGAGACATTCATATTGATGTAAATAAAGTGATTGACAAATTTTCAAAGAAACCAAGATGGCTCGACTTTGCACTATAAACTTCAAATTTTTTAAAAAGTTGCTTGTTATAAAAAAAGTAAAATAATTACAACGCTTTTGCAGTTTAAATTTTAACTTGTTCTATTAATTACATTGTAAATTATCGTTTTTGGTTATTGTATATGTCTCCTTTACTAGCTTATCCTTCTGTCATACTTGACTATAATCTGCCCTAAACCATATAGTTTAATTAAAGAAAAGCCCAGCTTTAATTTGGTGAGTACAGAGCATGGTTGTCCAATTTGTTTTCGTAGCGGGCCACTTAAAGAATTTTCACGGATCTCGCTGTCTAGTGGTTTCTTAAAAAAAAGGAAAAAAACTTACACTTAACAGCCTCCCTTTAGAGTTTTTTCCAGTTATTTGTTTGTGGAGTTGCGATATCGAACGAGTTCACCTATGCTGTCCTTATAATTTTTCTTTATTTTTGGAAAAATATCTAAAATTTTTGTTTGTGAATTTTTTTTATTTCAAACAGTTGTAGGCAGGCCGGATTATGGCCCGCTGGCCATATGCTGGACAACCCTGATATAAAGGAAGGCAAGTAATATAACAACATTTACCTAAACTATTTAACGGACAAAACTTAAAATTTTCTCGGTGAGGACCCCCAAAACCGCCCGCCCCGTAATAACATCCCGGATCGGCAATTGCATAACACAATCATAATTTCTCCCACTCCTGACCACATAAAACAGAAACCTTTACGAACATTAGATTTTCTTTTCCCATCCTATTAAAATATCTCTTACATTTTCACTAATGGTTTTATATTTCATCAAATATATGAAGTTACCGAACGTCTTCACCCGAAGTCTCTTTTTTAACTCAATTTAAGCCACGGACCATTTTTCCACTTCAACTTGGACTCGCGGACCATTTTTCCACTTCAATTGGACTCGCGGACCACTTTGAAAAATTCTCACGTGTTAATTGCAAGACCTTAATAAAAAAAGGGAGCCGAGTCTTTTTTTTTGGGGAGGGGGATGCGTTTGCAAAATCGTTCTTCGGAAGAGAAAATAATAATAACAAAGAGAAAAAAGCAAAATTTAATGATAATGCAGTCAAACCTCGTTAAGATGAACACGCTTAAGACGAATTACTTTTAATACGAACCGTTTTATGAAATTCCGTCAGATTGTAAAATACTACAAATATGCAATCAATTTCATTTTTATATTTAATTTTAATATTTAATAATAATTTTTATAAGTATTTTTTTTAATCGTTTTTTTAAATAATGACCCGTCTAGCGGACCACTTGGGACTTCTTCGCGCATCACCAGTGGTCCAGGGACCACCAGTTTGGAACCACTCTACTAGACGAATGAGGACAAGAACAAATGCCTTTTTCTCCATATATTAAGTTGTATGATATTATTACCCTTCACAGGGGTAACACAATTGCCAAATATGGTCAACACAGAAGCCACCGGGGCGAGATTTTTGTGAGTTTTTCGTGGGGAATTTTTATTACAAATAAATAATTTGACACCCACGTATTAGTAGCTCAAACTAGAGCTGTTTTTGTTTAAGAGAAAAATTCTTTCCTCCTTTTCTCCTAAACAAAAATAGCTCTAGTTTGAGCTACTAATACGTGGGTGTCAAATTTATCCTAAATTTTGTATATTTAACATAGGAATATGTGAGTTGTAGCTCTGTAACCCCCCATTGAGCCTATAACCCCCCTTACGAACTTTATGCGTACGCCTGTGGGCTCACACCCTCTTACTACCTTGAAATAACGATGGAAGATAGGTATATGAATAAAAACATAAGCTGATTTTTAAATGCAAAAATATTATGTACAAAATATATAATAGCCTGCATTTAAATAAAATTTAAAATATGAAAAAAATATGAACCTATTGCAGAAAAAAAGATCCATTATGTCACATTTTGATTTATTTTTTCAGCAATAATTTCAGGAATTCGCACTCTTTAGTTTTGAGATTTATTTAGGTATTTAGTGATGATCAATGTGATAATCTTGTATTGGCTAAACTAGCATTTTTTAAAGTGACAAATACAAGTTATCGGTATCATTAGCATATCAACTATCAACTCTTGACTCTATGATTAAACTATCATATAGTAACAGGTTAAAGTAATATTTACTAAGAAGTAACAATAACGAGTTTAATCAATATTATTATTTAAAATTTTTCTATGGATCGTTATTTCTTTCTGAGGGGGGGAGGGGTAATATGGGGCCGCAGACCACAGCTTGTGTAATGGTATAGCATATAAAAAAAGTGTAAATATTATATTACGTTTAAACTAGGTACTTAGTGATAGAAATGCTGGAACATTTTTCATTTTTAAATTTTCCGCAAAACCCACATCACTAGTTAAGAGCAACCCACCTGCTGAAAAAGAAAAATATATTTCTTTTGAATCAGAAGGCTGACCAACACAAAATATTAAACAACAGTTTAAAGTAAATGTTTATTTTGCGATCCTGGACACTGCGATTAATTCTATCAATGCAAAATTTAGCCAAATGGAGTGGATAACCACTATATATCTATTTTCCTATACAATGTTCACGAGTTAGGGAATAAATCTACTGAACATATTTTGGAATACTGTTTAAAATTAGAAAAATCTTTAGATCATGAAGAACCTGAGGACATTGAGTTTACTGATCTGTGCAGTAAATTCCAAGTCATTGCAAGAAGTGTGTCTAAAAACGCAACACCACAGCACATTTTAAATTATATTTGTCGATATAACTTATTGCATAGCGTGTCGAATTGGTTTATTGCCATGCGACTTCCTTAACAATTCGTGTAACGATGGTTATTAGTAGAGCTGTCCCCAAAGGATACGTACGCTGTGTGTACGCAGCATACTCACAAGAAATTTTAAAAAATACAGAGTACTCGCCGCATACTCTCAAGGTCTCAAGAAAGTTTTTATATTTGCTGGTTTTGGGGCAACTTTCAACAAAGTTAAACTTTGTTTTTGTAATCATTTAAAACCTCGAATGGAAACAAATGAAGAAAACCCCTTGAACCCCCCTTCCACCAAGCCTCAAAATAATATCCTGCGTACGACCAGGAGAGGAATGAAAAACTGATGAAAGTGGCAACTGCCACCTTGGGCTTGGATAGACGATAGTGATGGACCAAACTGTTATTTTTGAATAACCTGTTCCAACCAGATAACAGGTTCCAATCGCCAGTGATTTCAGTCATCGGTGACTGGAACGTAAGCATTGCTTCACAGGATATGGGAATTGAGGAATTTAACGATAACGCATTTCAACGCTCAATCCGTAATGATATGTCGCGTCAACTCCATAAAAATAATAAATCCTTTGGAAAAAAATACACACATATGAAGTACAAAAATAATGAGAAAAAGTAAGGCTTTAAAATATTGAATTTTAGATATTTGAAACATTACACGATATTAAAAATCAAAGAAAGTTTAAAAAACTAATTCAAAGTAATGAAATACAGCAAAAAATATTGACACTGCTGTAAATTAATTGGTAAAACATACTGGAAGGTTACAATGTGGAACTAATTAAACAGCATAATGATAAAAAAAATGTGTATTCTCAGCTGATGTAGTTATACACATGTATGTATTCGGCTTGTCAAGCCTTCTCTGTTGGCCTTTTTCTGCTGTCTCCCTCCGCAGGTGTCGTGTTTTGAAGTCGTGGAGAAATAAATTATTATTATTATTATTATTATTATCGGAGGGCGAGAGTCTTCGCCCATTCAGAGGCGCGAGTCATATTTCCCATGAGGACGCACTGGGCCGGCTGGCGGGCTGCCCAGTCCGCCCCTGGGACTGACGAGGGAGACGAATATATGGGAAGACTTGGAGGGATGAGGTAAAACTTCAGGGGAAAGAAAGTTAAAGATTTATGATCGTTGATGTTTCTTTTGCTGTTTGTATTATCTGTGGGTTTCAAACGAGTTATACCAAGGTATTTACCGTCGGCACCGTTCACATGTGAAAGCCACTGATCCTCGTATGAATAATTTCTGAGTAAATAAGTACAGACAACCATTTCACTAAAATACGTTAAAAATTTGTCTGGTAATCAAACTCTTTAGGGCCTTTCTTTCTAAACGAGATTCATGTGTCAACTCAACGCTTCATCCTGCTCTATATCGCAGTTTCTCAAATGAGGCTACATAAAATAAAGCTTTGTTTTATAATGAATTCAGAAATATACGCATTAAAAACTATTGTTCTGCTCATTGATTCCATATAAAAATTGCTCATTAAGAAACCCTAAATTGGTAAAACCATTCATAAAATACGTTATATAATTGATGGAGAGCCTCAGAGCAAGCTTTTGTTTTCTATTCTTCTCCGTTTCTAACCTATTATTTTCAATACTCTCCATATCTAAGCAAATTTTAATTTTTATACTTAGGCTGATATCGTAATAGATGTATCAACAACCACTGTATATCGGCTGAATAAAAGTTATTTCTATTCTATTCGATGTGAAGAAATTCTACGAAAGTAATATATTATCCTGTCTCCTTATGTATAAAAGGAAATTTCATTTATATTGTTGCATTATATTATAAGGCCAACTATTAAATCATAATTAACCTACGAATTAAGAAACAATTTTTATCAATGCGTTTTAGGCGTAGTAATAGTAACTCCAATGTTATGGCATGGTTAGATGGTGAAACGTTCGTAAAGAAAAGAATTTGTTTTTTGCGTTTGGTGGGACATACTTTTCTTTACGAACGTTTCAATATGCCATAACATGGGTGTTACTTACTACTACGTCTAAAAAGTTTATAAAAATTGTTTCTTAATTTAATTTGCGTAGTGTTCAACTTGTATAAATAACCTACGAATGTTATTGCCTTTGTAATATTATATTGTAAGATATTATTACCCTTTACAGGGATAACACAATTGCCAAATAATGGTCAACACACAAAAGCCACCGGGGCGAGATTTTTGTGAGTTTTTCGTGGGGGATTTTTTATTACAAATAAATTTGACACCCACTTGTTAGCAGCTCAAACTAGAGCTAATCTTGTACAGGAGAAAACGATGCCGTCCTCATCCTGGATTAGAACTATGGTCCCCTCGTTTGGCCCGCGATGTCTTGACCTACTAGACGAACGAGGACAAGAACAAACGCATTTTTCTCCGTATATTAGGATGTAAGATATTATTACCCTTCACAGGGATAACACACTTTAATGAGGGAGGGCTCAACGCGGGGACCCTGGTTCGAATCCAAGATGAGGACGGCGTCTCTTTTTCTCATAAACAAAAATAGCTCTAGTTTGAGCTACTAATACGTGGGTGTCAAATTTATTTGTAATAAAAAAAGTCCCCTACGAAAAACTCACAAAAATCTCGCCCCGGTGGCTTTGTGTGTTGACCAATATTTGGCAATTGTGTTATCCCTGTGAAGGGTAATAATATCTTACAACTTAATATATGGAGAAAAATGCGTTTGTTCTTGTCCTCGTTCGTCTAGTAGGTCAAGACACCGCGGGCTCAACGCAGGGACCCTGGTTCGAATCCAGGATGAGGACGGCGTCTCTTTTTCTCCCAAACAAAAATAGCTCTAGATTGAGCTACTAATACGTTGGTGTCAAATTTATTCTGTAATATTATTATATTACTGCACTGAATTATGACAAAAATTAAATTGTAAAAAAAGAACATGGCGAAGAATGTACTAAGATGTAATTATTTCATATATAGAAAAACATAATTTCATATACAGTAGAATCTGGTAAAGTGTGCATCTTGGTACGGACCTAGCTATGCCTATACAAAAGTCTGTTGCATATACTGGCCACCTGCCTATGGTGGCCATTGAAGTCAACAAAGGTGGTCACTTTAGACAGGGTCAACTGAAATTAATTTCAATTATAAATCTAGTTAATATCACTTCATGGAATTAAGGTAAAGAGCTATTTCTAAAATTATTCGTTCGCTTATTTTTTTTCATTTGTTTCCCCAGGGTGCAGTTTCTAATAATTTCCCAGCTTCTTCTAAAATTTATTAAAGCGCCAGAGTTTTGAACCCACAATTAACGGCTTTCCTTCCAATTTACAATTTCCAAATTTGAGTTGGATTTAATTTTATTAAAATACGTTACTTTGTACTAACATACAAGCAAATATAAAAACTTATTCAAATTTTATCAGAATTTTTGATTCAATTTGAATTCAATTGTTTTAAGATTTTAGTTTTAATTTAGTAATATTTATAAGCCTTTCCATTCAATTGTATTAACCACCTAATTAATAGATAACTAAATAGCTTTAAAGAACAAGAGAGAGGGGAAGTCTTTGATTCCGAAAATATTTTAATGCTAAACCTTATTATTCAAAAACTAAAGTTTCATTGAACGCGAGCAGGATAAGGAATATTTAAGAAGAACGGGCTTTTCAAAATATACAAGAATATTTTAAAATATTTACGGAGTTCTTTAAGGTAGCCCAAACTTCTTTACATTCATCATAATAATACCGTTCGTGTAAAGAAAGGGATCAGCCATTATTGTTTCTTTGGAAAGGCAGAATATTATCCGGCAAAAAGTAAGATAGATGTGCGACTCCTGACAGCTGGTCTGAAAAGAAAGAAAGGCAATTCACTTTACTTTCTTTGTTCGACCCTCCCGTTCCTTTCTTATGGTACAAAAAAAAAAAAATAAAGAACTCCCTGATGTTCGATACAATTATAATAAAATATTTAACGTCTCGTGGGTGTGTGCAGATCATTTTCTTCCATCTGCGTTCAAAACCGAAATATATCTAACCCATGGGCTTTAATTTTACAAACGTATTCCCAAACATTCATATTTTATTTGGTTATGAATTCGCATGCTCTTTACCTGGAACGTAAAAAAAATATTACAACTATATCTACTTCCCATAGAACAGAAGTTCTTCAACTGTGGTCCGCGTGACCATGTCTGGAGGTCCACAAACACCTTCCAATGTTCCACAAGGGTTTGGAAAAAAACAAATATAAGAGCATCCACTCTTTAGTGCTAAGATATATCACTACATGTCAGTGAAATGTAGCGTCATGCCTCTGACACGAAATAAAGTTAACAAATAGTGTTGTATTATCTGTTGCTAGTATTCATTGTTAATCCAACAATTGTATTTTATATACTTTTGATTAATTGAATGTAATCGCAACAATTAACATTACAATAAAATGCAAATAAAAATAAAATGTGTATGTTCATTTAATTTTTCTTTCTTAAATGGTGAAAATCAGTAATGCAGCATTAGAAATAAATATGCAGGCCTATGATGCAAATTCCGGGCTTTAAACTTTGAGTTAATTCTTGGGGGTCCGCGGTCTAGGAAAGTTAAAGAACCGCTGCCATGGAATATATTGTAAGCAATGATAGGATTGATTGTTCCACACCAATATTTCCTTCGAGTAGGTAACTTCGCTCGAAAAAAAACTTATTGGGGCGGAAATTCATATCATTGGTGAGTTGACATCGTTCCTAGTAAATCTTCCCTTCATTTATAGCTCCCTTGGTTAGTTGTAACTTTAATCAGAACTGCCACCTTAGAGAATTAGTTTTTGAGTCCTGATAACTAGTTTGATAACCTTTGAGTTGTAGGATGTTAAATTTTATAAATTATAAATTTATTTTAATAATTATAAATTTTCGGCAATATATTCTAATTTAATAGTTTACTTTTGTTATTTGATATTAAGAACAAGTTTCGACGATATCGGATCCAATTTATCTGAGAAATTTCAGTTTACAAGTGAAAGTAAACGCGCTGCAAATTCGCTGAGAGTTAGATAAGCGAGATTGGATAAAAAATTAAGTTTACCAATATCAGATTTTATATCTGAAAGCTAAGCATGTTAGACGTAATATTGAACTAAGCAAATAATAAGCAATAAGTGCGTACGATGGATTTACGATTTCACCAATTCTAGACTGACAAATTTTGCCTCTAATTTTTATATGTGTAATAAAAGAGCCATGACAAAAATTTTGGCGCTTCTGCTAGATTTTAAATTTCACGCCCCTGGCGGTCATTTCAAATTCGTCTTTTCACAGATATTTGCAAATTTGGCGCCTTCTGAACTTCTCTCCTGCCGGAGCTCACGACGGCTCTTCCTTTTCCATTATCCAGTTATGACTCTGAACATAACAAATCAAAATTAATAATCCAGTTTCCAAAAAAATTCGGCCCGCAAACTTTCCGTCGAAAATTCTCCGCCGTAGGCTTTATTTAGCCTACTTTAGCCTGTTAGTAAATCCGTCTCTGGGTGAGTACAAAACTTCATTTGTTTTTTGTGTTTTGCCTTTTTACAAGAAACGTACTTTTTACGAAAAAGAAGTGCCTTTACAAGAAAGTAATAATTTTCCTAAGAAAGTGTTTTTTACAAGAAAGTAATAATTTTTCTAAGAAAGTGTTTTTTACAAGGAAGTATTACTTTTAACACAAGAAATTATTATTTTTACACAAGAAATTATTATTTTTACACAAGAAATTATTATTTTTACGCAAGAAATTATTATTTTTACACAAGAAATTATTACTTTTTACAAGAATGTGTACAAGAAAAGCAAATATCATTCTACATAGTGACCTACATTTTTACCAATAATGAGATTAATTGCCTGGAGCCATATCACGAACTACGTACGGTTGGCGGGAAAATATGACTTATTCTAGATATCGTTGAGAACCACAGCCGAGTACATGACATCCTAGACACAAACGCATTACCATTATGTCGTAGGGTAATGGCCCTACATTTTGCCGAGAAATCTAAACCTTCTAGAATAATGTATCTCAACATTTTTGATGCCGTAGCCCGATAAATTCTATCTTCATTAGATAAGGGCTCGGTGGCAACAAACTTACTCGTAAATACCTGTCTATTTTTAAAGGGCACACATTAAACCACTACAAGTGTGAATGTTTAATTATGGCATAAACATAAAGAGTGTCAGAACACTCTTCTTATTAATATACATTTTGTTGGTACATTTTCAGGCTAATTGGTCACTGCTATTTGCAATATAGACGTTATTTCGTTCTCTTTTAAGAATAGAGGATTCACCGCACATTATTGTAATCATATTGCAGGTACTTTTTATATAGTATTATCATAATGAGCGGTATACTCATTCTCGAATGCTAAAAGATTTCGACGTCTGAAAATTCTCGATCATTTATGAGTACTTACATATTTAAAAATGCACGACTTTATCAATGGCAGTTGCTGCATATATGTTATTAAGGCGCTTTGGGTATGAGCTTTCAAATGCATTTGCCAATACTATTCTCCTTAGAATATTTTTATAATGAAATATTTATAAAACGCTAATAAAAATAAAATAACAATTTCTAAGTGAATCACTTGCGGCCCCCGCATAATTGATAACAAGGCCCGGTACCAGGCCGCGGGCCGGCGGTTGCAAAACTTAATTCTAGAACATTAGGAAACGAACTTCTCCAGAAGCGACAGTGAACAAGTAATCGGAAATTAGTCCTTTCTTTTTACTACAGGCAGTTAAACCCTCAATTACGGAAAAGTTAAGTGAATGTGTTACTTATGTACCATCGCAGGACCTGCGTACAAAATTGCTATAAAAATTCATTCATTTATTTATCAATATTGTAAAGATATGCATTAACTGAAAAATAATTAATTCATGCAAGACGCAGCGAAATATATGACTGTTCGCTCTTAAATAAGATTACTGAAAAAATATTTTTTTCCAAAGAAAAAAAATACACCACGTGTATTTATTCTCCCGAGTTAACAAGCTCTCCATCACGAGAAATGTGTCAAAAACGGTGAAAATATCTTTATCGCTTTTCAGAAAATTCTCCCTTCGTAACTGCCGATCTCCATCGTCGCCACCGTTACAACAAAGCATTCTTTAGTGATTTCTTTCCATTTTGAAGCGCCTTGTGGGTTAAATATGGCTGAAGTTTATGTTTTACATGGAGCTTAACATAGAGGGATCATGCAAAAGACGGTTTTGTATGATTTTCTTTGCAACATTTACTTTTATGGTTACTGCTTTACTGTTCTCAATTTCTTTTTGGAATGGATGCCTTTTCCGGAAAAGAAAAGGAATTGTAAGTTTTTCGGAGGTAAGTTTTGCGGAAGACTGTTAGGCCGAATTGACAACTC
Organism: Dysdera silvatica; assembly: GCA_006491805.2. Classification (NCBI taxonomy): domain Eukaryota; kingdom Metazoa; phylum Arthropoda; class Arachnida; order Araneae; family Dysderidae; genus Dysdera; species Dysdera silvatica. Next base: position 75,515,422 of record QLNU02015359.1, on the reverse strand, counting down.
AATCGTGATTTTGGTAGAATGTCATTTTCTAAAGGCTGAGAAATTCATCTGAAGGCAGTTGAAATCCATTAATACCGAAAGGATATTTCCATCACATGCTACAGAGGGCAACTGATATCCTTCTATATTCTAAGTCTTTAAAAATCTTATTTTCTAAGTAAAATCAAATCCTTTCAGATCTATAGATTTGTTCTGAACTTTTTAAGTCAATGGATATGACAGTGTGATTCTCATGTATTTGCCATTGGAGAATTATCTTCCATATCCGTCTAAAAGAAAAATTTAGAGGTTAGAAACCCACTACTCC
>QLNU02015359.1:75443811-75506873 GCA_006491805.2 Dysdera silvatica | reverse complement strand
TTCTTGTAAAACTTCTTCAGAATACGACAGTTTTATGCATACACGTTTCGCCAATCGTCAGTGCGTCCACTAACCGGATATCATTTCTTCGTCAACATAGCTATCCACCTCCTTTTTCTAAATTGCCAAGTTTTCCAGTTAGAAGAAATGTTCCTGATCTATTATTTACTTGATTATTGCACAACTACAATATATCTTAGTTTACATACATTATAACTGTATTTTGTACATCTGAGTTTTCCCAAATATACTTTTAGTGTATACTTTAATATACGTATCTAAACGTTCTCTTTGTATAAATCTATTGTATGCATATCTCGACATACTTGACATTTAGATAATACTTGTAAGATATTATTACCCTTCTCAGGGATAACACAATTGCCAAATAATGGTCAACACACAAAGCCACCGGGGCGAGTTTTTTGTTAGTTTTTGTGGGGTAATTTATTACACTTAATACTTTTAGACACAGACATAGAAGTTCAAGTTAGAGCTGTTTTGTTTGCAAGAAAAAAAAGACACCGTCCTAACCCTGGAGTCGAACCAGTGTCCCTCCGTTGAGCCTGGAGTATCTTAAACACTAGACGAACGAGGTCAGGAACAATTATTTATATTAAGTATAATAAATTGCTACAAGAAAACTCACAAAAAATTCGCCCCGGTGGCTTTGTGTGTTGACCGTTATTTGGCAATTGTGTAATCCCTGAGTAGGGTAATAATATCTTACATCCTTATATACGGAGAAAGAGAGCGTTGTTCCTGTCCTCTTTCATCTAGCGGTCAAGATACTTCGGGCTTAATGGAGGGACCCTGGTTTCACCCCAGAATGGGGACGGCATCTCTTTTTCTCTCCTAAACGAAACAAAAAGCTCTTGTTTGAGCTTATTTATACGTGGGTGCCGAAAATTATTGTATAACAAATTCCCTTACGAAAACTCACAAAATACTCGCCCCCTGTGACTGTGTATTGACCATTATTTGGCAATTGTGTTATCCTTGAGAAGGGTAATAATATCTTACATCCTCATATACGGAGAAAGAGAGCTTTTTCATGTTTTCGCACGTCTAGAGGTTAAGATACTCCGTGCTCAACGGAGGAGTCCTGATTCAGCTCCAGCTTGAGTTTCTGCGTGGGTGTCGCAAATGATTAAGTATAGATAATACCTTATAGAAGTACACACACGAAAACAAAAATTTGGTACATCCAACGATGAGAAGCATACTTATTTTGGCACAAGCATCATGAATAACAACAATAAGAAATTTTTAATTTAGATACACTCTATCCCAAGAGCGGATACCCAAATTGCTTCCGAGAGTTGCAAAGCCTGAAAATCAATGAAGACCAATTTTTGGGGAATAGACTTTGCTTCCCCCACCTATATCGGCACTTGTACTTTTCATACGTAGGCGGGATTTGGCAGGTACAGGCACTGGGAAATTACCGAAAGTGAACGCTATAAAAGATTTAATGGCAAAAAATCGGATTTATAATATCGCTTATATATCATTTATATTTATATTAAGAACAGATTCAAAGGCAAACCAAGTATACAGCGAGGGATTATCAGGGCAGAACTGTCTCGATACGTGAGCGGGGTCTTTCACTTTTTTGAAGGTCTTTCTAAACTAATATATTTCCAATTTTTTTGCAACAAGAAAATATTGTATATATTATAAAAAAAAACATCCGTTTGGGGCCCCTACTCTGGTTGGGGAACTGGGCTTTGGCAGTGTGGGCCCACCTGTAAAGACGGCACTTATTGTAAGATCAAGGTAGGCTGTCCAGAGAGAGCGAGGGCGGGTCCAAGGGCCCGGGCGATGAGGGATGATAGCACCCACCACAAACTTTGAGCCGCGATTATATGGTAGAAAATGAAAAGTACCCGACACTTAGCCAAATATGAGAATATGAAACAAATAGCCTACCCCACCCCTGAAAAAATTTTTGGACCAACTTTTGCAAAGGATAATAAAGGGCGTCTAAATTGCCACAAGGAGGAATATATGAGTGAATACCATCAGGGGACTTTGGGTAAGCAAAATCGCGAACGGCAAAAATAATAGACGAAGTTATAAACAAGAAGACAAATATGAATAGTAGCTGCCTCACATTAAAAATTGCCTACTAAAATCTCTAGATATAGCTCTGTCTGTTGAGGGCTCAACTTTTGAAGTGTGAAACCGTTACTGGCGGAATAGCCTCCTATAATTCGTTCGACATTTCGTTGCATTATTTAGGTTGTTAAGTCTATGCCAACCGCACCATCACCGAAGTTCTGGAATACGTGAAGAAACATCCGTCCGTCGACAAATCAAAGGGGTAGACACTGCCAAGTTGGCCGCACTTGTTTTTCTTAAACAGAAACGCTCTCTTTCCAAGACAAGAAGCACAGCAACAAAAACTGAAGTTAAATACTGTCGTGAGGTTTGAGTAGTAAAAAGAAAAGGTGTAGGCTTTACGCCTTTCAAAGTGCGGTGTTTATTTTGCGTACAGTGCAGTCCAAAAAAAGACTAACTCTTAACGGGGAAAACGAAGATTTCCACAGCTGAGCGAGAATATCTAGTACAATGGTACCCAACCTGGCAATCGCGACGGCCAAGAGGTCGCGAACAGGTTTCTGTGGGTCGCCGCAACTATTTTTGGTTGCAATTATTTTTATAAGGAATTTTATACCAAATGTTTCCGACAGTTTTATATTTCAACATGGCCACACATATTGCAGTATTCTACTAATGATCGATGGATAATATATTACACAATAGGCACAGTTTTTGGAACGAAAATTTATTCGGCTTTAAACGTTTTTCGAAAGCCTTGAGCTTTCATCAAAGAAGTAAAAAATCTAAGCGTACATCGCTCGTAAGGGCGAGTGTACGATTGTTTATTGTATAAAGGGTAAGGTTGTGGGTGATGTTGGTGGATTGGCGCCTTCTATCGGTCGAGCCAGATGAATGTGGACTATAAGGGGAAAGTTGGATTGTGTTAAATTTTTTTTTTTAATTAAAGTATATGACAAAAAATTATTGGTGAAATTTTAAGAGGAGAAAACGTGACCACGCTGGATGGATATTGGCCGTAATAGATAAATCGTTCACCAGGTGCTCGATGTTTTGATGGATTGAAAAGGTTCCAAAAAAATTAAGATCAGCTGGAGATGGAGGTTTGTAGATTAACTTCGCTTCATCGAAGTTAAATTTGTGGTCCAAAGACCAGCAATGAACGGCTATGGGTGATTTAGTCAATTCTTATTTTTGTACGTATGCCCGGTGTTCTTTAATCCTGAAACGGAGTGCACGACGAGTTTGGCCGATGCACGATTTTGAGCACGAGCATGGGATTTCATAAATACCCCCCATGAGTTGTGATCCGAAACCGAGTCTTTTAGTTTTGAAATACAACGTTTATTGATGGGCGTGAAAGAGACTTTAAAATTAAAGTTGTTAAGAATAGTAGCAATTTTAGTGCTGATATTGGGAACGAACGGTAAGCAGATGGTCTATAAAATAGGAATGCTGTTGGGAGAAAGATGTGTGTCCGGTTTTTTGGAGGAGAATTTTTTACGGCCCGATCAACACTAGACGAGTTGAAGCCTCGGAATATGGCAATGTTTTTGATGAACTCGAGTTCCTTATTCCGGTCTTCTTCAGTAGAGCAAATTTTGATACACTGAATACAATCCAGTAAAAACTGCTCATTTTCTGAGACATTGGGTGTGCTGATGAACAGTGTGGTGGCAACGAAATGGAAGAAGGTTTATGGTAAACGCTTAAACGAAATTCGAAGTCTGTTTTCATGACCAGAATGTGCAGAAAGGCAAGTTTGTTGTCAACTTCGCATTCAAATGAGGATTGAATATGATTATTAAACGAGTTGAGATTGTGGGTGAGAACCTTGAGATCAGTATTATTACCATCTAGAATTGCAAAGATGTCGTCTACATACCGGACCCATAATTTGAAATGAAGATGTTCGTGAATTTTTTCTTCGACATAATGCAAATAGATATCTGATAAAATAGGAGATACTGAGTTTCCCATAGCGAGGCCTTCTGTTTGTTGGAAGAACTTATTTTGGAAACTGAAGCAAGTTTGTGAAATATAAATTTCGGTCAGGTTGGTAAGTTCACAAACTTCAAAATCAGTGTAGTGGAATTCCTTCATGCGCTGTTCTAGAGACTGAAGGGATCCTTGGATCAGAACATTCGTGAAATGGCTTTTTACGTTAAATGAGACTATTGTGTTTGGAGTGAAGGGAATGTCACGAAGCCTGTTAGCGAAGTGCAGAGAATTTTTGATTGTAAAGGAGTTATTGTATAGTAATGGAGAAAATCTTTGCGCTAAATGCTTTGAAAGAGCGTGACATGCGGTGCCAATATTTGAGACTATAGGACGAAACGGCATGCCCGCCTTATGGACTTTGTGTAGTGCATATAGGCGAGCAATGTTAGCAATAGACGGAATAACTTGCTTTTTGTTTTTTTATCTAAAAATTGGCATAAGTGGATGGCACGTTTTATTTTATTGAGATGAATATTGGATGGATCTTTCTTGATATGGCGATAGTGGTCATCTTGAAGCAATGTTTCCACTCCATCCAAATATTGTTGCTTGTCAAGAACGACAATTTGGCCTCCCTTGTCCGCTTTTGTAATGATAGTCTTTTCATCCGACTGGAGGTCTTTTAATACGTTGTGATCATGGCTCGACAAGTTCGGTTTAATGATGTTATTGGATGCAATGTTCTCGGCAATAAGATGACGGAGCGCATCTTTTTGACCCGGGTTTAATTTACCTGGCCAAATTAATACATATCCATCGAGGTTTTTTAGCAGGAGTTTGATCTATCAATACGTAGATTTCATTAATAGCTCCAAATGCTTATATAAATGGCACTGTTAAATTCTAAAGGAATAGAAAATATATTATCGTGTTTATAATATAAAATAAAAGGCAGTAATTATTGAATAATTGTTTCATGTCTGTTTTAAAGAACCTGGTGTTTTTTTATTTTGTTTATGTTTAACACACAACGCGTTTTGAAAAATAACCCTAGTTATCCACTTAATTTTTACGGTCTTGCATTTGAAATTTTAGGTAAAAGTCAACCAATGTTTACTAACCACTATCAACGGCCAATTTACAAATTTATTCTGGATAAACAAATTTAATATTTAATGTTATGGAAATTGTGTTTTAATGTTCTCAAATAGTAAAAATTAAATCAATAAGTAAACTAACTAAAAATTTAACCAAACTAATTATAAAATACCTATAATAAATCATTTACATTTCATTAATTATAATTATAAAATACTTCATTTTCAGTTCATATTCATTATCATTTCATATTCTAAATCATTTCAAATGTTAAATTACGAATAATATAAAATAAATAAATATAAATAAATATAAAGATTCATTTTCCCCATAACACTATTATTTCAAGGGTGAACTTAAATTTAATAATGTGCATTTGACGCATGAACCTACTTCTTTTTCATGTACCATACCTGTGATCAGACATTGGAAATTATATATGCATTTCCAACATGTTGACCCTGCGCCTCTCGCTTGTCCTTTTACCAAAACAGTGGGTTAAATTTTCCATCCATAACACGTTTTTCTTGCATTCCGTAGATTTTCCCATTGCATAATTAATTGCAGTTCATATTTTTCTGAGTATCTTATTATATTTTCTAAATATTCAAGTTGTTTTCTTATCCATTTCCATCATGAATTGCTCATTATTAATTCATTGCGTTAAACTGGTTTGTGGGATACGACTATAGCACCGGATTTTGAAAGTTTCAATTATTTTTACTTTATCATCTTTGAGAGCCTATGTTTCGACTCTGTTCGTAAGCATTATGACGGCATCACATTTTAAAGCACGTACTCAAAATCAAAGTGCGCAATTTCTATTTATTAGCACTTTTCGTAATTTTAAAAAAGCAGCCCTTGCTTTTCCTCTTCTGACAGTTATTTCCACCGTTCGATTCCAGTTTTCTTTTATAGTCTATCCCCTATCTGCTATTTTCGCTGCTTTTTGAAACCGTGTTCTTCTAACAAAAACACGAGCATATTCACACGGATGCATATTTGAAAATTGCACATACACAGGAATTTTTTTATTTATAGGTTTACCGTTCTTCCTATAGAATCAGCGGAGGAACATTTACGGTTCTTACTAAAAATACTAATATCAAGCGTAATTTTAAATGTAACTAAAGTTAAAACTTTTACAACAGGCAGGGAAATATATTTATACTGATAACTAGTATTCACCATCTGCGTCATAATAATAATATTAATAATAATTTTTATTAAACATGAGATGCATATATTGATCATATATATATGAGTTATATACGAGGATGATGATGTTGATGAATTACGGATACAAAGCTTATGTTAGAAACAATTGACAACAGAAGACATAGCTTGTTGAAAAATTCACCTCCGGAGCTATGAAATACAAATTATTTAAATTAAAATTTTAAATGGAAGGTCGCATTACAGAAATCTGCAAATCCAATTAGTATGATTAGTAATACCGCATTTTCCAGATTTTATGACAGATGTCTTTTACATGGAGGTAGAAACGCGACTTTAAGTGTTTGCCTTTCAAACAGTTTAAAATGATTTCATTTGACCAAGGACAACTAGTATAAGAAAAGCTTGAAAAGGAAAGGATTTTACTGAAACCAGTGAAAACCAGTCTTTAAGAATATTTCTTTGTTTTATGTATATATAGCGTGGGCCACCGAAATATATTTTACGACTACATACGACCCCTCCCGCCACTAGAACGAAAAGTAAACATTCATAAGTGGGCATTAACTTTGAATCTAAGGAATACTTTTCGGTCAAACGCAATAGTTCATGAAAACCTGTAATTCATAAATTGGTAATTCGTAAAAACGCGAGAGTCTACTGTATAAGTTCCTATGTAACACTTAACGCACTTATTAGTAAGATTAAAATTACAATCATCCACATTCTATGGCTCTCAGTAGAGCTCTTTTACTCATTATTACACATCAACGCAATATTTTTTTCCTTAAGAATAACACAATTACCACGAAAGTGGTTGACACACGAGGTCTGAAATAGGCAGTTTTTTAGCTGATCTTAATTAAGGTAAAAACTACATCGTATCAGGCTGGATTCGGTGCAGTAAGCTCTTGGTCAATAATACCTCAATTTGTAATAATGGGTCAAAAGAATTCTTGTGAGGATCACAGAACATGGGCTGAAAATTTGATCTCAGTTATTCCAACACGAACTTCTGCCTCAAATAAACGGGACAATAATATCAATAAAATAGCAAATAATAAGTAGCGGAATAATATAAATAAATTAGTAAATAGAGCGTAAATTTGCGAAAATAAGCGCTTTTTTGTAAAATAAAATCCCAAGCTTTTCTCATGAGGATTCACGTGTAAGGAATATTTCTTATTAAATTGGGCAAAGTCAGTTTATTAACTACGGTCTTAAAGAAAAGCGCTATACCTTTACAAGTACTAAAAGACTGCCTATAATTATTATTTGCTGAGTACCGCACTTTAATGGAAATGCGTTATTTAAAAAAATGTTAATACTTTAAATACTTGCACTATTTTGCTAGAAAAAAATCATCGAAGTTAATGATAATTGATCGCATAATGCGTACTTTTCCACATCAGAATAATTAATAAATAAACCTTAATTTGTACAATTAAGAGTACCTTCGATTCCATGCAGATTCTAAATACGAAAACTAGATAAATATAAATTACCCAAATAATGCATTTTTTGTAAAGGTATATGTTCAAAGAGCCCTCTGTATTTGGAACTAATTATTCAAATCAGGCAACAAAAAGCATAAACAAATTGAGCCTTGTTCAGAAAAGATAATATATTATTAATTCGACTTTGAAATAAATTCAGATCGGAGAATAATAGAAATGTCCTATTTATAATGTGTGTGCTTAAATATTTCAAGCATCTGAAATATACCATCACAAAATGTGCTTGACAGTAATATTCTTTCTGTATTTTAACGTCTATTGGCAGCTATTTTAAAAAATGTTCAATTTTTGCATCTTCGTTATATTTTAAAAAAGAAACCGTGGTGATTTATACTTTAATTCAATCAACAATAGCATTAAGTTTAAAAATAGGCTAGAGTATCTCAGACCATATTTCTACACAGATGTTGCGATACACGCTTACAAATGCTTTTTGCGATGCACGCTTACAAATGCTTTTTGCGATACACCGTATATTGGCGAAATCTACAATTTTGATAAACTGAATGGAAAATGCTGAATAGGTGGTGTAAAAATTGAACACTTGTGATTCTATATACCGCATTGACCTTGAGAACAGTTCGCAGATAGTATACCTACTGAAAAAATATATTTCTTAATTAAAATTTAAAATTCCAGTATCACATATATTTTGTGATATTTTAAGGAAATTGATAGTTTAATTAATTAATTATTTAAATATCCGTTAGGCAGGAATATATATTTATGATAATAGGTTTTTTCTTTGCATTTGAAAGAGTAAAACTGTATATTCATTATTTAGATCTGCTCTGAAATAACTATCATGTACGCAGTACAAGATTTCGAAAAAATGTAGTACACAGAAATACTAGGAGTTAGTTCAGTGTAGTATGACATTTCCATATGGCATGCTCACAATACTGAATTCATTATAATACATCACGATAATATTAATAAAACATTATGCATAATACATCACGATAATACTAATAAAATATTACGCATAATGCCAATATAATATCACGAATAATACTAATATAATATTACGAATAATACTAAAATCGAGGGCGAAAACATGAGGGTAGTCACAGGGTTCATGTCTCTCTAAAACATACTTTTTCACTGTAAAAAATTCCAACTTTCATGATAAATGAAGGGTGTTATTCCAAGACCATGGCAAATTCTGTCCTTAACCCGCTCCCAATAAATATGAAAATCTGTGTCCCCACTTGACAAACATATTACTAGGATAATACTAAAATGAGAGCATCTAGTGAGAATAGTGCAGAACTATTTCGAAAGTGAAAATCAAGCACATTTAACATGCTTCGATATCATAGGCGTAGAGTTATGTGGGCCCGTGGGGCTCAAGCCCCCGCAATAATCTGAAATAAATTGCGATTTTACATATACTGTAATGTATAAACGTACATAAAATGTGCTTGGGTCCCCTAATAATTTTGAGTATTCTACGCTGATATTCGATATCCAACAAATATCTGCAGCTTAAATGGAACTGAGGGTTTGTGAAAATACTCAAAATACGATATTCTCTGCATCATTTGAAAACTTTTTGCCGAACGTGCAAGATATCGTAATACTTCATTTTGATTTTTGGTTTCGAAGCGAGCAGACGGATGATTCCTTGGTTGCTCAACGCCCGGGTCATCCGCCATTTGTAATCTATATAGATATTGACTTCGAGATTTCGTTTCATGTCGACAGTGCATCTTTTTGCATCGGCATTTATTGCTCTCATCATTGACTATTTTTGGCATTAAATTAATTTTTGGATTGTCCATTATACAGGACAATCATTATTTATTTTAAATCTCTGCATTTTTGCGAGACCTTAGCCTCGTTTTTGACTTCATACTGAACTTGGATCTCTACGGTTGGTAAGTCGTTTTATTTTTGCCTCTCAATTGTATGTAACCTTCTGCATAGCACTACCCCCATCTCAACGGTACCTTGCCTTTAAGATGTACCCTTCTCTCTACTACCCTACTCATTTCCTCAAATTTGTGTAATGTCCAAAAAACTAAACCTGCCTGAACATATTTTGGGGCAGCTTGATGATTGCTTTGGCCGGATCTACAACGATATCAAGGCATTTGATGCCAGCATCAACACCCGTAATAAAAGCGACTTTGTGCTCTCAAACAATCTAACTACCTCCCTTTGGCCCAACTTTTCTGAAGGCTTCGACAGGGAAGAATTACTTAGAGCCTGCCGACTGGCACTTTTCGTAGTTGATGATGAAGGGAACGTTAGTATCCCCACAGATGATATCGCGGAATCGCTAAGAATTTTGTACTCCGCCTTTTTAGAGCCAGTTCCACAAAATGATGAGGGTCCCCGACCAGTCCCATCAAAAAATGGCCTCTACGTGAGCCCACTTGATGTATTTGACGTGGACGACCCACCACCACTAAACTACCTCTCTGATGATCAGGCCTCTGACCCGACCATTTTCAAAAACATCTGAAAAACAGCGCCAGAGTGCAAAAGGAGTAAGAAAAAATCTATAAGCGTAATAAACGCAAATCCACCGAATCAGGGTACGGCGACTCTAATACTCAGGGAACAGTAGCGAATATCAGCCACCCAGACATCTCCACCCAAAATCTGCCGAACTCACCCGTCAGCCAATAAGGGTCTATCAACCAAGCGGCCAACGAGCCAGTAGAATTGCCTATTTCCGCAAAATCACAGGCCCATCAGCCTTTTATCAGCGTTGGGAAAAGTGTTTGAAAAAATCCTGCACTCAAGAATTTCTAAATTCTTGGAGTCCAATAACATTCTAGCTAACCATCAATTTGGCTGCAGGTGGAATCACTCGACAGAGAAAGAACACATAATAGTTGTTGACTTCATTAAAAGCAACATGCGTAGAAAGTAAATCACCACTGCAACATTCCTGGACATTCAGAAAGCTTTTGACAAAGTTTGGCACTGGGGCCTTTTGTACAAGCTAATCGTGATAAAAATGCCCAGCAATCTTATCCACATCATCCGCTCTTATCTTCACAATAGAAAATTTCACACCAAAATCCAACCCATCGACTTCCTCAAACAGAACAATAGTGACCGGGGTACCACAAGGATCCATCCTTGGCACCACCCTTTTCAATCTCTATATTAACGACATTCCATACAACAACGAACGCAGTGGTATTATCATGATAGTCCAAGGACGTCACACCATCCTATTAACCAAGGTAAAGCAGCAGTGATGCAGTACTTCAGAACGTCAACATCTACAGAAGCCAGTAAAAATAAAAAATGGGGGAATCCCCCAAAAACGCGAACGCCACAGATAACAATATCTGGAAAATCAAAAAGTTTTCTATAATAAAACGCAGCATATTGCCCCACTTCAATCAAACTCAGGACTTGAACACGATGATGCTGGCAAAGCCGAAATCCTGGGAAATTCCCTTCCAAAACAATTTGGGCACAACCATATTGTTAGCAATACCTTATTTCAAGAAGTTAACACGAAAGTGGTAAACTTTCATAGTGGACATGATCCCACCCATGACCTGGAAATTTCAATCCCTAAAATTCAAAAACTTCTCAAAAACCTTAGAAATAAAAAAAACCAAAACCCTGGAGTTTACAAAATAGTCAACAAAACCATTAAAAATCTTCAAATAAAAGCCCTGCATTGGCCACAAGCCATTTTCATTGGTAATTTTAAACTTCATCACTTCCCAACCAATTGGAAGACGGCGCTTGTTACCTGCATCGCAAAGCCAGATAAAGATCATGTTGACCTCCGAAATTACAGACTAATAAGCCTTCGCCCAACTATCGGAAAACTTATGGAAAGGGTAATCGTTTACTGATTTGAGGACTTTCTAAAAGAAAACGAAATTCTCACTGATTTTCAATTCGGACTCCGGAAGGGCCACTCAACCGACCAACAGTTAGTCAGAGTGGTTGATCACATACGTAATAACATAGAAGAAGAAAATTTCACTGCCATCGCTTTCGTTGAGATAGCCAAAGCATTCGACAAACTTTGGCACAGTGGTCTGATCTACAAACTTATTCTTTTAGGCACCCTCAATTAATTAATACATATAATTACCTCTTACCTTAGTGACAGAACTTTCTAATCCCACCTTGCATCGGATATACTCCCCACTTCAAAATTCTTTGTTTTCCGACCATGAGAGCATTGCCCTAAGGGCTTAACATATCAAATATTCTGGCAAAGTTCCCAACCCCCACTCATTTGCAACTTAGACCTCTAAGGCCTCCCATTGGCCAAGTCCATAGTAATACTTAAAGGGGCGGAGCCAAAGCCGCAAGTCTCCAAGCCATCCAGTACATAGCTGCGTGGAAAAGCATGAACGGCCATTGAACAAGTTTGTGGACAATCCACGACAAAATGGAAAAGAAGAATTCTCCTATTAGCTGATTGAAGAATACAACGTGTTTTTTCTGTCTTCTAGTCCCTTACTAACATTAACGAAACTCTTTCCCCCCACCCTAACATAACCCACTAACATAAATTAACCACTAACACTCTAAAGAAACTTTACTAACCCCTTACTAACAACCTAAGGTATGGTACCTGATATAGATTCATATGAGTCAAACTGCCACAAATTCTGGTACATAACACCCTAATGATATTAAAAGTGCTATAGTAGAAGTTAAGCCTTAACCAAACGCGGTATTCTGAGAGACGGAGGTATTATGTCTTGCAGTAACTATATTCTCTAATCGAGGATCTTACGTCACTTTGTAATATAAATATAGGATGTTTAACTGGACGTCTATTATAAAATACCTGAGGACTCCTTCGATATCTATTGAAGCGTATTTTGAGTGCTAAGGATGCTGTCAGATAAGAATGAGGAAACAAGTTTTAAGAATGCGGAAAAGAAAGGAGGTTCGGCCCAGACAATCACATATCATGGAAGAAAAATTATATTGTGTAATAAAATAAATGGTATACTTTATAGCAGGAGATACACTATGCATAGGAATGTATCGCTGACATTGTACGAAGGAGAACTGCTTAATTATGATAAACCACATTCATAAAATACAAACCATAAACCAAAATGTACCCTGCTTTATATCTTGGTACCTTAACGAGAATTATACCGTACCACACGTCAAGAAGTAGTTAATTACAAACGGAGATAGAACAAAAGCACCATCTGGTACTGTTGAAAGCTCAGATTAATGAGAATAGCAGAAACAGAAGGAAAATATAAAGAAAGAATGCGATATTATAAGTAGAACATGCTCTCAAATAGAATACGTTATTTAGTTTTATTTATATATATATATATTCATGTGCTTGGGAATGAATTATTAATTAGGCCAATTTAGTTTAGGTTCTTCACCGTTATAAAGAAAAAGAACAACTATCACACATATAAAAATTGTATAAGATATTTAGAAAGCATAGTTTTTACTCATTTTTTATCCTTGTTCAATAAATATATGGTATATTAATTATATAATAAACTTACTTTATCATGACCATCTTATTATGAACCGGTATTTCGTACAGAGAATTAAATGCTTATTTTGGCACTAAAAATAGGAATGATGTTAAAATGTATGTCCTACATTCCAAATAACTGCATGTGGGTATAACACTTACAAATGCATTAGTTTAATGGTCATAGTCAGAAGCATGGGCGCCCATACGAGTAATTCTATAGGGACTGAGAAAAATTAACGAGTACCACTAGGGGGGCAGTTTAAAAAAAAATATTCCCTCCTTCTCAAAACTGTCGAGAATTTTAGTGCACATACAAGATACCAAAAAGCTACAAAACTGATTGATAATGCTTGACAATTAGGAACGATCTGAAACGTAACTTATTTTAAAATGTGACGGAAAAAATTTAAAAGCAATTGCATAGTAGCTTCGGGAAAATCAAGTTTTTAATCGGTTAAGGGGGGGGCGAGCCCAATCTGCCCCTATGGTCAAAGGATGAATTTGATGACGTATATGTATGAATGAACGGAACCTGAGAGGCAAGGGAATAAAAACTGAATCCCTTTTCTACGTATTCAAAGAAAGTCTCGTTCAATAACTGACAACGAGAATTTTAAGAAATTTTTCAAATTTTCAATAACGTTCAAGACGGTTTAAATTTGTACTGATTTTAAAAAGTGTTTCGAATGTAAATCTGATTATTATTAATGCGCTAAGTGGAAATTAAAATGTTTACTTTATGTCATTAAATGATTACGTTTGAGATTGAATTTGTAATTTCGCTGGAAATTGAAAACAAAAACGCAATTTGTTGAGTTTTTTGTAAATAAACACAAATATTTTGCAGCATGTTAATTATTGACGCATTTCTATTATGAAAAGCCTTTAATAATTGTCAAATTATATGAAAATTATCGAGTATATTATATCAGCTTATAAAATGTTTATAAATTTTATAGTAAGTACCATAATGATAGTTCATTTCTTTTCTATGTACAAGCACACTGGTAAGATTTATATTCTTTGAATTATGTACTTTTATACGATATAGATTTTTATATATATACTTTATGGATACATACACATGCATATTTTCATTTAATTTCCGATATCTCCTTCGATTAGCATCTGAGGCAGTGTTTATATGTAGAGGGTCACAAATTAACGCCACTGACAATAAAGCCACGGAGCCTATGCCAGAAATATTATCAATGTAACTTATATAAATAAAAGTTATTTTATGCCACTAAATGTTCTGAAAGACAAATTATTCATGTCGTTTCTTCTTATGCTGTGTAATAAAAACATAGTCTGGGATTATGTTTTATAAGTCGCCTTTATATATAAACCGTTAGTGCCCAGTGTGCTCCATCCACCCTTTCCATTTCAAGCATCACTCGCACTGGTGGGAATGCACTGTTACTAAATCAGAGATATTTATCCCTCTCTAAGGAAGGCGGATAAATATTAGAATAAACATATTTGACCAAACTAGAACACGTATTGTGCTGATACTAAAAAATGATTCAAATTGAGCAAGGTTTATACTTTATCAGAAGTAAGATTCTTATACACTCTACCTCTTATATTCGGCTGCGGTTGTTTTCCCATAATCTGTTGCTTTTGTGGTCATAATCATAGTTTCTCCTTCCAAGATAACACCATCATCAGTCAGCTCAGATCGCTGGAGGAGTTGAGTGTTTCGAAAGCTTTTTACATAATCTAACAGGAAGATAAAATTATGGATTATCACGAATTGACAACAAGTTTTATTCTGGTTTGGAACGTATAATTAGAATATATTTATGTCAAAGGTTTCAATCTCAAGCTCTTTAACTTCGCTTTCCCCGTCGAGAAATCGAGACTTCTTTTCCAAACGGCAATAAACCAGCTGAAAAAGGCATTAATATCAGTGAATTTTACCACAAATTAGCTGAAATGGCAACAATTCAGTGTTATTTAACTCAGTACACACTTACGTTTTAGATGAAAAACGGCCGAATCCGTCGGAAAATTACGGCAAAACATTTGTGTACCAATTTTTAGTACTTTTAAAATTCTTAACTTAATGTGTCATTCGCAAAAGAAAAACATCTGGCTTATAAGCTGAAAAAAAAATGTATCTTTAATAACAGTTTGAAAAATCTATTTTCATAATGAAAATAACAAGACAATTAAATGGAAAGGTATCAAGAAAAATATCTTAATATTAAAGTCCATGAAATTAATTTTGGAAATATCATTTATTGCAATTAAAATAATTAACAGACTCAGTCGAATTATCATTGCCTCGCATCAACTGACTTATAACGCGACTTGGGATTTAATTGTTTACGAAAACTAATTTGTGAAAGGTTTGTCATTAAAATACATTTTGCGAGACATATTTCGTGCGCGAAATTTTTATTAATAGCTCGCATTGCTTATGAATACCTAATACATTAATTAGCGTATCTGCATGTATCCCTCTGAAAAACGAAACACCACTTTGCATAAACGTACGAGGAAATTAATTGAAAACGGTTCTTAATTTCATACAAAATTGACCTCGTTGTTAATGAAATTTATCGATTGATTTTTCGACTGAGATTTTGACGCAGTTTACACAAACGGATATTTAATTATCCCCTGATAAATACCGAATTACTTCCATATAAAATAATATACAAAATAATACTTCATATAAATTATTATACAAAATATTATACAACTTACTAAAAGCAGCAATACACGCAGTACATCAGATAACTTACCACATAATTATAGACACCGAGGAAACACGTTCACATAGTGTACTACCAATTATCGATTCCCAGCAATACAAAAAAAAAACCTTATCGATTGACTGTACATTATAGTCCTGAGGTTGATGTCATAAGACAGGGTTATTCAACCGCGGCCCGCCGACATGTTTTATGCGGCCGGCCAGCTCATGAAAAAATACAAATTGTTTCACACAAAAATGACGTCCCTGCTCCCTTTGAATCTGAAATATATGTATTTTATTCTGTTGGCATTTTCATATTTCGTAATAAATATTTTAAAACACTATAGAACCAAAGTAACAAGCGCCCCCAATCGTCTTTTACTTTAGTTTTCTAGCGTATGTAGGCACTAGGTGTAGTTTTATTGATTTGCAGTGCAACAGTGATTTAAAAAAAATTCATCTTAGGACTCATCAAATTCTATTCTAAATATGCTGATATGAACATCTTCCCCACTATCTGACTGCATGCTCTGAAAACGTTACTGTTCTGAAGCATTTACATCTACGCATATGTGACGCAGAAAGTTCATAAGAGGGGTTACAGGCTTTCAGTGTAGGAGGGGTTACGAAGCTACAATTCCATATGTCCATATATGTGCAGGACCGTCCTTAGTTAATGCGGGGCCCGAGGCAAAACATATTTCGGGGGCCCATACATATACGAGTAAGTAAAAAAAAAAAAAGTATGACAACTAGATGGCACGAAATGCGAGAGCTGAAGCAAAAATATTTTTGGGGAAATTTTCAATATTACAAAAATTAAAAATTTGAGAATTACGCTTCGCTAGGCCCGGGTCATTGGCCCCGCTCGCTTAAGAGAGTCACTGTATATATATATATACACAAAAGTTCGTTGCAGAGGGAATTACAACCCCTCAAACCCACCTGCGTAAGCCAATGCATCTGTAAACAGATGTTTCCAAAAACGAAGTCGATAAAATGAAAAGTTAAGTCCAGAATAACTGACGTCCACCTTGGAAACACTTTTAGGATTGTAATATCAAAAATAAGACCTGATATTGACAGGATTATTGAAAATAAGCAGTGCCAAAAATCTCGCTAAAAGGTTTGATTTCGCTTTACATATTAATAACTAAAAGTATTGTAAATGTTTTTTGCTTCCATACATATTTTACATTGTAATATATATAGGGTGTCCATAAAAGAAGTATATAAATTCAAATTTTATTTGCATCGAAACTACAATAGCTACAAACTTTATTGGTTTCTAAATTACGTTTCAACAGCCAAAGTTTTTTCCAGCATAGTTAGCTCCACGTACGTTTCGTTGTTCCTTACGACACAGCGTAAAAGACAGTCTTGTTCCATCCACGTTCGCTGCAAAATGTCGGGTCTTACATCGAAGAAAGCTTCGTTAATGCGCTCTTTAAGCATATCGAGAGACGTTACATTTATTTTGCACATAATGCTAGCAATCACACGGGGTAATATCAGGAGAGCGAGGGTACCCATTTCGTCGGGCCATCACGACCAATCCATCGCTCTGGGAAATGTTTGTCTAAACAGCTCGAGCATCCAAAGATCGATATGGAGGCACAACATCTTGCTGAAAAATGATGTTTGGAATATCCTGGAGTTATGGAATTATAAATTGTTCCAACCTATCCAAATACGTTGTGCCAGTGTTTTCAGCAGAGAAAAAGGGTCCAACAAGTCTATTTATCATTATATCACACCAAACATTAACCTTCGAGCTATCTCTTTCTCTTGTTCTATGAGCACATGGGGATTTTCAGTGCCCCAGGTTCGACAGTTATGCTTGTTAACTTCGCCGGACACATGAAAAGTTGGCTCATCGTTGAAATAAAGCCTTGAAAAGAATGCGGGTTCTGCCTCAATGCGATTAAGCATATCTTCAACAAATGTTTTTCGACGTGGCTTGTCATCAGAGTGAATTTGTGCACTGACTGCACTTTATATGGATATAGGTGTTGATCTACGTATGTCGAGTTCACGACTGGTAACACGGATTTATTTGTTCAGGCTCTTAACGTAAGCCTCCTGCACATCTTCCACGCATTTATCACACACAGAAGGTCTACCAATACTTGTACCTTTCAAAATAATTTCTTTTGTTTTGAACTTCTTTCCCCGATGATCGATGCTCCTTCTTGTTGGGGTTGTTCTCTTGTACATGTTTCTGAAATTCTGTTGCACTTGTATTAGTGATTTCGTCTTCAAAAACCATATTCAATGTATGTGTTGATGCCAAAAACCATATTCAATGTATGTGTTGATGCCAAACACCATATTCAATGTATGTGTTGATGCCAAAAACCATATTCAATGTATGTATTGATGCCAAAAACCATATTCAATGTATGTATTGATGCCATCCCTGTTGTTTTCGGTGTTTTCTCGTTCTATAAACGCACGTGTACTGTTTGACACGTGGAGATATTTTAACTATGCTGAAAAAAACTCTACCTGTTGCCACGTAATTTAAAAAAAAGAGTTAAGTTTTTATATGTTGTAGTTTTGATGCAAATAAAGTCTGAAATCGTATACTTTTATGGACACCATAAAAAAGCAAGTGCAAGAAGCGGATACAGTAAACATTTTTGGGTGGGCACGCAAAACTGATACAGAGACTTAAGGAAGAAACATGAACAGAAGCTGATCGGGGGGGGCGCACCCCTCGGGTCGCCTTTGTTCTGTCCTAATATTGCTGATACAGTAGTGCGGCCCATGGGCCTACAAGAATAAGCAAAATTAGCCTTTGGACTGAATAAGGTTGAAGACCCCTGCACTAAGACTTAAGGAGTTCGGATTCTTCTGAAAAATATAGTTCCATTACCATACGCTGATGTGGTTTTAATACATTTGTCTATTGCAGGGCTCGGCATCTTTTATAGGGTATCGTGTCAAAGTAATACAGTAGGGTCATTTCGCGGGTCAGCAGAACTAATGGTCAAATTGTACCGCATGCCATTCATAAAATTACGGCTGTTTGTGTTACCATCCATTTATTAACGCACTCAGTATATCTTTTGACATGTCTCTAATTCATTAAAAGATTCGCTTTTCTTGATAATTGTTGGTTGTTTGGAATTTATGGCTCAAAGACAGAAAGAATCATTCTGCGCCCTATAAAGCGTTTTCTTGAAAATGAACTTGCACAGAAGGAAAAATTCGTTTCTTGGATGATGCGTGCTTGTCTTCTAAGGTACGGTGGGGCAGTGCGTTGTCGTGCAGTTGGGATAGCTCGTTTTATTGGAGAGGTGAGCATGGAGTATCACGCAGTTGCAGCAGGAGCTGGTTGGTGTCCTGAGTCCGTTTCACAAAAGCTGACGGCTGCTAAGTGGTGCAGTTGGTTGTGGCGTACGATTTTTTAAAAAAACAGAGTCCGTTTATGCCAGGTTTATCAGCACGTTCTCTTGTTTTATGCGGATGGGTGATGATGTTGTGGTATACAAGTACCTGTACCATATGTTGGCGCGATGTAGCGATGTAGTTGAGGTTTCCCTTATGCGAGTTATGAATAAAATTGGAGATTGTTTGAAATGCAATGAAAATAGATACTCTGGTGAAAGCACAAAAGACTGGGAAGGACACTTAGACATCGTTTATGGCCATGCTGGAGCTAAGGAAAGTATTATTTCACAATACCTGACCATAAAAATGTCGGCGGATTAATTACACACATTTGTCAACAGGGTATAAAATCCGAGAGGAGAGATAAAGTAGTGCTGTGTGTAAAAGGAGGCTGTCGTGTTGTGATTCAGTCGTATCAGAAGCCACAAGGAGGGCCTGAAGTTTTTTATATCACCTATCAA
Source organism: Dysdera silvatica (assembly GCA_006491805.2). Lineage (NCBI taxonomy): Eukaryota > Metazoa > Arthropoda > Arachnida > Araneae > Dysderidae > Dysdera > Dysdera silvatica. Next base: position 75,487,058 of record QLNU02015359.1, on the reverse strand, counting down.
AAGCCATAAAGAAGGGCTAACGTTTTTGATATGGCCTATCAAAAGCCATAAGGAGAGGCTAGTGTTTATTGGCGTTGTGTGTCATTGGTTGGAAATATAAGGTCGGTATAGTATTGATTTTGGAAATTGATTGACAGGTGGAGTATGAACGTTACGTACGGTTGAAAAGAAGGGTAGGAAGATTTTGAGAAAAAAAAAGGAGAGAGATTTGTAACGCCGAAATATGAGGTTTGGAGAAGGAAGGACAGGCGGGGATATGGTGGCGGTTAGGGCAGCTGAGAGAGACTGGTGGAAATCGAAACTATATGTGGGTGTGAGGCAAGTAGCGCCTGTAGTAGAGGTGGCCGTAATACGTAGAGTTCGAGCTAGAAGGAATGAAATGAGTTATAGCGGAAGCCGAACTCCGATAGAGGAGAGATACCGGTCCGGATCATAAGCCGTTGATCGCAAGGAGTCAAGGTGGTCGTCCGGAGCCTGAGCCGTTGGTTGCAAGGAATTAGGGTGGTCGTCCAGTTTTATGCTTATTTTCACTACATTGTAGCACAAATAAGTATCAGAAAAGGCAATTCCGGATTTTTTTTTGTCTCTGCTTTATTATTATGGCAATCATTTCATTATTCCACAAAAATATTTTTTATTGCCGCAATTGCTTACATTGCAACGACATAGACATGAACAATAGTTTCACTCTACAACTAAACCGGCTCCTCTGCTGACATGGAAATTTCGTAAAATATGTCTTATTTAACGTCCTTTATCATCCTTTTCAGTTTGTTCCATAAGTTCTAATCACCCTGTAGACAAATTCCACTGTATTTCATCCAAAACCTAGTCGCCAGTGGTTACATAGCGACCAGATTTGACAGGCCCTGTCTATATAGATATTTTGATCGGTTCCAACAGATATAGAGTGTATCATGTCCAAATTTGTCTACAAAAACAAAATGTGTTATAAAGGTAATCTTTCGCATTCCCTTGAGTATCATTTTAGACAGGTTTCACTATATTTCATTCATGATTATGCATTTGCATGTATGCTGAATTACATATACTTGCGATTAAATATATATATGTAGGTATCAAGTAGAATATTGGGAACGCGTTGTACTCTATATAATAATAATAAATATACTCAAGCTCAGAAATTTTCCTTCGCTTTGAAAATACTCGAAGCCTTTGTGAGTACATCAGATTCTGTTATTACGCGGTTTGGTGTAGGCAGGGGGGTGTTAATGGGGACTATACTCCCATTGCAATGAAATTTTGTTTGTTTAACATAGGCATCTATGAGTTGCAGCTCCGTAACCCTCTTCTCCATTGAGCATATAACCCTTTTTCATAGGGGCCGACTTGAAAAATTATTGGGAGTTCCGAAAATTCTAAATCGTATGATCGGCGCATTTTTCAAAGGATTTAAGTGTAATTTAAAATTCATTATCTGATTATTTGGTATAAAAAGACGCTTGAGATGTTAAAATGAAATAAATTATAGTTAATTATGAAGAAATATTTTTTTCCCTTGATGATTATTTATTTATTTTGCTTTTGTAGGCGTAAAACAAACTACAAAGACTCTCCCCGGGGGCTTTGTGACTTGACCGGTATTTGGCAATTGTGCCAGCCCTGAGAAGGGAAATAATAGCTTACAAGAATATTTAGATGAAAAAATAAGTTAAATGACGTTGTGCATATATTTCCGTACGCGTATTTCACCCGCGAGCAAAAATTTAGTGGGTCCAGTAGAGGCGTAGCCATGGGACGCTTTTTGGATTGTAACCCCCCATTGCAATGAAATTTTGTATATTTAACATAGGAATATATGAGTTGTAGCTCTGTAACCCCTCCCATTAAGCCTATAACCCTCCCCTTATGAACATTCTACTATACCACTATGTTCCAGGAACCACGACAAAGTTATTGAAGATTCAAAAAGTGTCTCGAACCCATGAAGTCGGCGCCACTGCCCCTTACGAATTTTTTGCGTACGCCTATGATTACACGGTAAGAGCGTTTCTGAAGAAGTTCGCGCCAGTTGTGCTCTGGAAATAACAACTCTCACACTGTTCACTGTAGTCCGCAGGCCTTAAGAGGTTCGGATTCCTCGGAAAACAGTAGGTCCCGGCGCAGCATGACCACTGTAGTCTTTGAGCCGTAAAACCAAAAAGAAAGCGAAAGTGAAAATAAGAACACATCTAAGGGGAGAAACATTAAGAGACAGCCTAAAACATACTTATTCAGTGCTCACGTCTTAATTTAATTTCCTAAAAATTTATGATTATTATAATATGGCTACCATTATATACTATAAATTAGTAAAAGTGCAAAGAAAAGGGAGTTAATTTGAAAAAAAACCAACACGGTGGCAAAATAAACGTTAAGAGTCGCAAAGTTACTCCAGCATTTGACAATGATATCAATGATGTCTTTTATATTAAAATTCTTCTAAACTTCAATCACACTAACATAATTTCCCTTCATAACTACAAGAGCTCTTCGCAAAAGACACGTTCTAGAAGTTAATAAAATAATTAGCTAATCTCAAGGTCTAGTGCGAGCTTCCCCACAATATAATGCCCCGTAGGCTTACAGATTATTCACACACACACATATATTTAATTTATATTTTTCCAAGCAGGAAAACAAAGTCGCTCTTGGCCGCATTATATACGGCACTATCTATAACCGTCTGATCTAGGTTATATTGTAGAGGTTTTATTTAACTAGAAAAATATTATTTTATGCGTTGGCAAAACTTTTTTTTTTTGGTGGAGAAATAGACTCGGGTATTAAAGAAACTTGGGGTTCCAAGAAACAATTCTTATGTCCGTATTCTTGCAACATTTTTTAAAAATATCTTCATAAACAGGAAAATATTTCTCTGGCATAGGTTCCTTGTTTACATCACTTAAAGTGCACTCATAAAGTGATAAATAAGGACATAAAAACATTCGTATTCTCAGACTGTCTCGCTAGCATAAAAAAAAAAAATTATGTCCAGTTCAAGTTAAGCAGAAGCGGTAGGAAATTATAGCCGTTTAAATTCTACGAAAATACCAGCAATAGTTAATTAATCGCGATAATAAATGTGCAAAATGATTTTGATACTTGTTTAAGATTAATTACAATCATTTTATAAAAATATTGATTTGGTATTATGTCTATGATTGAAATAGACATATTATAGCAAAATACAATACATAATATAAAAAATAAGCTTTATATTTAGTAGTAACACTTCTGGAACCGTAAAGTTAAATTTTATTGCAAAATTATAATAAAGTAAAAAAATTGACTACTATCCTTTATTAATTTGATTTACAGCAATTTTCTTAAAAAGCACTGGAAATTTTTTTGAAAGTTTATATATTCACGGTCGATACAACCTAATCTCTTGTATCTTTCGTTTTTACAAATCTTTAGTTTGGGAATTCGAGCAAAAATTCTGCTTTAGGCGTTTGTGAGATATTGCATTTGGTAAAGTAGCATTTTTCGTTGCTTCGTCTTTGCCTCTTCCTCTTCGGTTTCCTTTTTCATACAGACACTTTAAAAGAAAAGCGCGGAAATTTTTAAAATATAAGAATCCGTCTTCCTTGGGTCCATTTTTAGTACATTCGCTGAAAACTTACACCCAAAGAATTTTTCCTAGCTCTCCTTTCATGCTGGAAAATTTTCTCCCGCTAGAAAGTTTTCGGAGAAACCAACTAAAATGGAACATTTTTCACCATTCCGGTGGCTTTCAATTTTGAGAAAAGATGAAAGAGGAAGTAGTGAAACGAATGACCGTTCCCTTTAAATGTCTTACATTTCTAGAAAGGCGATGTCTATTTTTAGTAATAAATTTGAGGAGAGGGAGAGGAGAACATAATTCCGGGTATCGTTTCCAATTTCGACTTGGATTTTTCACTGTAGCATTTATTGGTAGCGATGCTGAGAAAGGTACAATTTATTTTTTTATTATATGCTCTTAGCAATTCTCTGATTTTCAAATTAAATAAAGTGAGCGTAATGTTAGAAAAGAGTGCGGATATGGAAAAGCTAAGACACACTTTACAACCAAACAGGAGTACTAGGATCTCCTGTTCATTCCAGATTGTGTGGAGATGCATGTATAAAATGGAGAGCTCTTAAAGAGAAACGAGATCCACGGAATTGAAATTCTAGCCATATAATCGTATATTAGACCCTAAACCTCGTCTATTAGACACTAAACTTCTTGTTCTTTTCGATAAGTCATTTAACTTCTCGTCTATTGGCCACTAAACTTCTCATCTATTAGATATTGATTTTCTCGTTTATTAGACACTAAATTTATTAAATATAAAATAAACTCACAAGATGTAGCCGAAAAATGGTACTAGTTGCACATATCAAGAAATGTAAATGTATTTTAATTTTCTTCTATCATTTTCGTTTAAAAAATGGGAAAATTATATTATTTGCTTGTATTCGTTTTCTTTGTATGTCAAATTCCTTGCCGTTGGGAAAAAATACTTCGTCAAAAGTATCCGAAAATATCATCGCCTTTGAGAAAAAACTAGAAATCGAGCCAAACGATGCCATCAGAATCACGATTTCTAAATAATCAATGAGAACAATTGCTGTAATATTATCTAATAGAAAAAGTTTCTTCAGATATCAAAACCGTTCAATAATTGTTTAGTTTAAAACCAATTATTTACTATTGAAAATCTTAATAACAGACACATATTAATTGATACGCGGGTCCCCTTAAAAGCAAATGATAGTAAGTATGAATGAAGATTCATAACTAAAACAATAACACCTAAACTAAAGGATTATTTGCCATTACACAGCTGTAGTTATTAAACTTATAAAAGTTAAAAACCAAATTTTTCCCGTACTTTTAATACAAAGATGATAGTATAGGTTTAGGCGTTGAGCTACGAAGAGCCACAATCTAAAACATACCACAAACAATCAGGAAGTTCTTAGAAACAACAACAGAATGCCTTGCAAAAGAGAGACGTGTTTTTGGCATTGCCTGTCTCAAATCTATATTTCTATTATAAATCTATATCAAAACACTGCACATAGCCCATTACTTCATGTTGCATATTCATGTTTCATTTCATTCTGAACTATTTAAAACATTAAATACGTATACACTAAATGATGACGTTTTTTATATATGATACATTATTACTTTCATAGGATTAACACGATTGTCAAATGGTCGGTATATATATAATATCTCATATATAAGAAAGATACAGGAGCTCTCAACTAGAAGTGAAGAAGTTGGACTCAAGATGAACCTACAAAAAACTAAGATCATGTTCAATAATTTTGTAGAGGAAACAAAAATACAAGTTGACAACACTGAGCTAGAAATTGCTGATTCATATATTTACCTTGGCCAGCTGATTTCAATGGATGGCAACATTATGAAAGAACTCAACAGACGTATTAAACTTGGCTGGAGTGCATTTGGAAGAAACAGTTTTATCCTGAAGGGGAAATTGCCTTTGTGTCTAAAAAGAAAGGTCTTCAACCAGTGTGTATTGCCAGTCCTCTCTTATGGATCAGAGACATGGAGTCTAACAGTTGGAGCAATACGAAAGTTACAGACAACGCAAAGGAGCATGGAGAGGTGCATGCTTGGAATAACTAGGAGAGATCGAAAAAGAAACACTTGGGTGAGAGAGCAAACTAGAGTAGAGGACATCATTGTTAAAGTAAAAGGACTGAAATGGCGATGGGCTGGGCATATTGCAAGAAGAACTGATCAACGATGGACAACAGAAATTCTGAACTGGATTCCAAGAGACCACCGAAGACCTAGAAAACGTCCTCAAACTAGATGGGTGGATGAAATAAGAAAACAGGTTGGGGTGACGTGGAAGCGAATTGCTCAGGATAGACTTGTGTGGAAAGCATTTGGAGAGACCTTCATCCAGCAGTGGATAGATAATGGTTGAATATGATGATGATGATACAATAGTTTAATCAGGTACCTCAAAAAAGTTTACTGTGAACTGCTTACAATATATTCTGAGAGCATTTTGCTACAGGGTCTATCGTTTTAACATGTCGATCTTCAAGAAGTTAAGCTATGGGCTTAAGAATCGCCAGGGTAGATGGTCAAAACCACAGACATATCCATTGAACCACCACCGAAAATTTAGTGATGGATAAACACATTATTTACCAGGAATATCAAAAGGTCTATGTCGCACTTACCAGAAAAGCCATGTACCACCACATTCCCACAAAATTCTGTCGCCCATATATTTGCATATTGGATTCTAATTCAATGACCAGTGTTTGTATATATTCGGAATGAAAAAAGTAATAATCATCATTTTATTAATTTTTGAGTATATTGTATCATAGACAAAACTCCATTTTTGCCATAGAAGTTTCTAATAAAATGAGTAAATTTCATAGCAAACGGAACGGTTCTATATTAACAAACCAAAAAATCGTTTTTGCTAATCATCAGTAGCTTTCGAAATGAGCCTTTTCGTTTTTAAGTCTTATTTAAAAATCATCTGTACTAATTAGAATTACTCCAAAGCATAATTCAGATATTAATAATAAGCAAAAAATAAGCATTTTCTCTTTGGTTTTATATATTTGTTTCTAAAAAGGCAAAACAAAATGTTTCGAATTATTTTTCTACGTAAAAAAATTACGTTGAATTGATTTCCTTTTCATCATTTTGCGCATTTTCCGTGAGTGAAACTTATTTCCATTGGTAATGAGTTTTTAATTGCTTTCATCATCATCATTGCTCCATCATTCGGCATTCCACAAAAATTCAAAATAAATAAAAACTCTCCATTAGTGTTGATTTTTTTCGAGTTGTAAACATACGCACTTGAAAAGATGGGCGAGTGCAATTAACGTGGGACTGAGCTATTTCCAAGCTCAATATTAATTATTATTTAATTTGCAATTTCGTAAAAAAGTTTTCTGTCTGAAGAGCAATTCCCTTCAAGCATTTTTAACGCAAGCATAAGTATTTGCTCTGTGAATCGCTGTTATTAATTATTGGAAAATTATAGGTTACTTCTACCGGTTAGAAAACTCCTGTCTGAGATATACTCTTTCCTTTTTTACATCTGACTATTGAGTAACTATGACGTTGAAATTTGAAGACAATATTTATTTTAATAACTAGTAAAATTTTGACACTGGTTGGAATATACGAAATACAAATGAAGAAGGTAAAAGCATATACCATCTGCAAAAAAAAAAAAAATTTTTTTTGCAAACACTATATGTTTTTACCTTTTCTTTTGTATTTCTCATATTCTGACCAGTGTCAAAGTTATGGTACTAATTAGAAAATTATGGTGCTAATTAAAGTTATATGGTACTAAGTTAAGTGCACTAGTTATGGAAAGTCCTGATCAATCTTTGTACGTTATTGTCAACCTTCATTTTATATGCGTGCACATAATTTTCAGATATTCGGAAAACCTAAAAACCTACGATTAATCTTATATAAGAAGCAATTATAGCGGAAAGTTATTTTTTCGTTTCGGTTCAAAGAAATGATGGCAACTTGTACCTATAAATTAATTATAGCAAACACTTCTTTGAAGAAATAATACGCTGCTCATGAATTCTATTTCGTTTCAATTCTAAATCGTTTTGCACCTATTACCAACTTAAAGGTAGACCCAGTTACCTATTTTAAATAGGGGGTTCATTGAGATACAATGAAACTCGAATTTAACGAACACGGTTATAACGAGAACCCGCTTACCTGTTTATAACAGGCTTTCTTGCAAAATACATTCGCAGACATTGATATTTACGCAACATATCAGGAAGCATATTAAGGCAACATTAGGAAGCAACATTAGAAGACATTAAAACAAACACAAGGTAGCAACGTTAAGGAAGCATAGGATAAACCTGAAATTCTATTGATGGAAATATACAGATGAATGATGTACATGATCACAAAAAACAGAGCAGCAGAACAATTACAGAGGGAGTTACGGTACACAGTCCTGTCATCCTCAATAGCTAACCACACCGTTGTAGGCTGAGATACAGGCAGCAATCTGGTCCGGCATTGTGTAAGACAGACATCTGATGCTGTTTTGCTTTAGACTAGTCCACACCTGTTGGATATTACGTTCCGAATCCCAGAGATTGCGGCAACGAGGTAGCTGTCATTTAAATTTGTCCCACATAGCATCGATAGGGGGAAAGGGTCTGGGGAGCGGGAATGCCTTAGAAGTGTCTGAATATGGCATTATACTGCTGAAAAATCGCATCTAAGGTCTCGGCTGGGAAGGGAGAACATGGGTCCATAGAATTTCATCGACGTACCGCTGGCCCGCCAATGTTCAAGGTACCACTACTGGAGTGGATGGACTATCATCAGCTAAAGTTGCCTAGACCATGACGTCTATAGTGCAGCTACTGTGTCTCTCACGATACCGAGGTTGGGAATGTGGCGTTGTCCAGGGGTAATCCAAACCTGGACGCAATGATCATTGGTTCCCAAAACGAAGTGCCACTCATCACTAAACGCCACACACACATGGCCAATCTATGGTATACTACGTTGCTCAGGACTGGCACCATTGTAAATGGAGATGCCGATGATCCCGTGTTAATAGCGGCACACGTAAAGGGCTCTAGGTTATCATGTTTACTTGCTTGAAACATCTAGATATGGTTCATGGACACACATGGGTCTACTTGTGCCAGTATCACGGACCGAGTCGCCATGGGTTCTGTACTTACATACCTGACGCACCATCATTCCATCTTCTCTACTTGTGGTATGCCTGGTCCTTCCACAGTCGGTCGTTCGTGTCTGAGTAGCGTCACATGACCCCAAAGCAGTCGGTCATTCGTGTCTGTGTAGCGTCACGTGACCAGTGTTCCTAACGCAGTCGGAAGGTATAGTGGTATAGTCCGAACGATCCACATGGTGGGATATCCGGCGCACTGACAACCCAGCAGTTTTCAGTCCAATGATCAGGCCTCTCTCGTAGTCCGTTAGTTGCACATATCGACGTTTCTGGAATCTTCCCGCCATTCTTTTCACTGCATACTCGTGCTTGCGTCGGCCGAAGCGTCTCACAGTGCGGCTGTCTCATGCTTGTAACGTCACTCACGGGTGTGCGGTCATGCGCAATCACACCAGACTAAGACTATTTGCATATCAGCCCGCCCTCTAGCTATTTACGTCATTTCGTAGTTTTATAATGTGTCTTCTTGGTTCGAAACTTTCATTGTTTGTGAGTGTATAAAGGATTTTTCTTGTATATTTTGAAAGAAATAGAACAAATGTTTTATTCTCTACCATTATAACCGGATACTCTTTATAAGTAAGTTCGTTATATTCGGATACGACTGTAACTTAAATGGCCGGGACACTAAACGTTGCCAAGATATTTTGCAGAGAGATAATGTAATTTCTAAGTTTCCCGGATGCAGCTTATTAAAATGAAGATTTCCGGGTTTTCGTGAAAGATTCCCGTTAACCTAAGACCAACACACTTAATCTGTTTTCAGTAATACAAGCACGTATCTGTTTGTTGACACTACATGTGGTAATTTTACGTGGCGTTGGGGAAATCAAAGACAATTACGCTAAACTCTCGATGCCATCCTCTGAAATTATATTCCGCTCAATGACTGTACTCGTTTTTCCACCGTGGTCTTTCCGAGTTGAGTGTTTGGTGAATCGTATAAGCGTCTGATAATTTAATTCTTTATCACCGAAGGACTGGTGATGCTGGGATTTGCACAACTAAATGGCAAAGTAAAGGATCGGCCATCCACGTTGGCATATTAATTTTTTTATACATTTTCTGTTTCTTCATGGGAACTGATTATTTACATGTAAAGAAGTGGAATGTGGTAATTGAAATTAAAGTAGTGCCTCAGTTCTGATAATGGTGGGAAAATACATTTCGAACTTGAAGATGATTAAACTTTCAAAATATGATTTAAATTAATTTTAAAAATATCATTTACAACTTTCAGGATATTTTTTATTTCATTTGTTCTGCAATTCTTATTGAATTTTAAAGTATTATTCCTTTTCATTTCTTGGCCTTAAAATGCAGCTTTTCGGGTTTTACGGCCTCTGCGAATGCTGATGAAGATGAGGTACTAAAAACTGAGTGCGCGCAAATTCTTTTTACTCGTAAACATTTGGAATCCATATTTTGAAGTCCGAATCTTAAATTTCTTCTTAATACTTCGAACACTGTGATTGCTAGAATATTGTTTGTTTGTTTGGCTTTTTTATGGCGCAAGAGCATCTGGGCTATACTGCGCCATCATTGCTAGAATATAATGTAAATAGAAAAGCGTCTGTACAGAGGCCTCAACTGGGACAAATGTGGGATGCAGACACTGTATCAAATGGGGTCAGATCTAAATTCCTCAAATTTGAGGTGGATTTTCCAAAGCAACATAAAAAGTAAGCTTTTAATTAAAGTTTTCTAGATACTTATCAAAGTGAATAACCAAAGTCGACTTCTAAAAAGTAAAACGCAATTTGTGGTCCCCTTCCAACTGGGGACCCTAGTGAGTAATCGAGCCCTGTTTGTACCCGGTATATGCTGATTTACATTAAAAAATACCTATGATATAGATTCTCTAATAAATATCATCATGTATCTCATAAATTTAATAGTCCTCTTACAGGATTCACCAGATCATCATTGATCTTGACATGATTACCCATCCCATGGAATAATCTTGTCGTTCGCTTTCCCAACATCTTATGCTGATGAAGCTCAGACTTCCGCTTTATGTAACAACTTCTTTTGATGTCACCACTGATCTATGCAGACAAAGGTCGTATGACAACTTTTATCGTTATTAATACAAACATGTTCTTTTCATATCGTCAATCATTGTGAGAAACTATCCCAGACGATATATGTTTGAAAAGCTTCATCATTTTATGTCTGAATGAGCACCAGAAACCAATCCTGAATGAAAGGGTAGTGGAAACTAACTGGACAACCAACAAAACCCACTTTTCCTTGTGCGAGTCTGTATGTCCTTGGATGTAGCCAAGTTATAGTGCTCGTACAAATGATCTATTCTACTTTCAACTATCGAGAACACCCTGCGTCCAAATTCATTATTTCATCCGAAAATTTTATGACACTTACAAACAGCATTTACTTAATAACCACTGGAAATGTTTATGATAAAATAATTTTATCTTTACGGATTGGAGGTGTTTCGCATACAAATCTCTCATGCAATGATTTCTTTTAAAAGGCAGCTATGAGGAAATTGTAATGGTAGATTTAAAAGTTTGTTTATCACCTATGTTTCTGTGAAAAGTATACAGGGTTAACGCAATTTCGATGCTTGTTTTTAATTTTCTATCTAAGTGCTTTTGAAGTTAGTAATTATGTTTTAAATATTGCCCGTACTAAGGCTCAAAGTCGTAGTTAGATGATCTTTCGCCCCCTAACCATGGACATATTTTCATCTAAGAGTTTTTTCAGCAGACTTTACAGCCCCTTCGCTGCGCCTCAGGCCTGGACTTTCCACGCCATTCACTAGCTACGGCACTGCTCAGGTTTTCAATATGCTTTTATGTCTTTGAGTGAATTAGATATAATTTTCGTTTAAAAATTACTTTACTACATATGAAACTATATATTATTCCAAATAATAAGGGGTAGTTATCAAAGGATTCAGAGATTTGGAACATATAACTTATAAAGCGTCTGTCCCGCACAAATAAATATATGTCTTTAATGATTTCATTTGTTTTCTTGAACATTTTAGCAAAATTATGCAAATCGTATCTATAAATAAGTATGTCTAAGAATACCGTTTCAAAATGTAGTGGAACTTTATATACCGGCACCCATATATCGAACATTTCTTTATATCGAATTTTTGGTGAATCCCGTTAATTCTTATTTTTAATATTGTATATGAATATGACTTGTATATAATATGATACATATTTATTTACCAAAAAGAGAGAATGAATTAGATAAAAAATGTGGTTTCATCTGCAATATACTACACAATTCCTATTGTATGTGTAAAAAATTCCTTCTTTTTTTGCAAGTTATAATGGTTGTCTGTGCTCCACGATAAAATCCGTATGATCTCTGGCTTAGAATATGCGTGTAGAAATGTCAGTTTATATGAAACGTTAGGAACAGTTCCAGTTAAAACAACAGTTAAAAAAAATACCAGTTAAAAGTACCAGTTAATAAAATTTAGAAGATGTAATAACAGTTCCGAAGGTAAAATACAATACCGAGATAAAAATCACCGTCCATCATCAGCGTCGATCATTCTTCCTTGCTGAGGAAGTTCAGTAGAAATAGTGTCTATTTCTTCCAATGAGAAAAGTAGGGTCAAAAGAAGCCAATGGGAGTCCTCAAGGGCGTGTTTAAAGAGATCGTTTACTTATGTCAAAATTTTTTGTATTGAACCGTCCACTTCTATATGTGAAGGTTCTACTCCATGTTTTACGATGAAATGTAAAATTAAGTAGATATTCATGAAAGGTAAGAAAAAAACTCTGTTTCTATCATGTAAATGAAAAGAGAGGGGTGTATTTGTGTACATGCCCTGAGATTTTATTCATTATAAACTTAGTTACTTTTGCAATTGCACATACCCTTATACTTGTACTTCTTTACAAGTATATATCTAGGTTTATGTAATATCTAGGGTTATATATTTATATATAGAATAGATGGGATTTTATTTCTGATTACGGAGTTTGTTAATTAATTCTATAATTGCAGCTATAATTGATATTAAAGATCACTATAAATTTCGCTTAATTTGTAATTTGATATAAAGGTTGTCCGTGAAATCTTTTTCTGATTAAGAAAACTAACGACGTAAGGACTAAGCAAACTAGAAACTTGTATATGGAGTCACGTGAATGTGTAGATTACATCAGTTCTTGACATTATAAATTTAAAATAATGAATATCTTAAACTTCAGCTTCTGTTCGTTAATGATGAGATTCTGAAGGCAACACCGAGGGAAATTGAGTACCGATTACTCGCACAAAAAATGGAACACATGTTAATGCGTATTAATGCGCTTAGATAAAAAAAACTTCAGTTAAAGTAATTCTTGTTAAACTAATTATGTTTCTAATTTTCTTAGTTGCTAAGCCATTATCTTCTTAAACAGGGAAAGACTTCATGGGCATCATCTATATAAATGTTTTAGATTCTCTTGATTATTAAACTAACGCCATGAAACCTATTTCAGTTCAAAGTACTGAAAGTTTCCTTATAGCAAATTATGAAAGCCATCTTAAAGGTGGTAATAATAAGAAAGTTTTAATTTGTTACCATTCTATCGTATCCTTGCCTTTACGTATTTTGAGAGAGTAACAGTATTTTTTATTCTTCACGAGTTCAATAGCTTTTGTGCTACGTTCCTCAGTTCAAAAGGCTGCTTACTTTTTAATCCATTTGCGATAACTTAATGATTGCTGAACCTTGCTTCCGAACTTGAACAACAATTGTATTTCTTTTCTTCAAAGAAGCATTGATCGTTCTGGTTTTCAACAGAACTTGTGCAATGTCATTGTCAGTTGAAGCAGATGTTCCGAACGTTGCTGTCTTCTCAATGATGGCCCTTCTAGTGCTCCGCTTCAAAACTCAAGGGGAGTGACCTCAGAATTTTTCATCGATCACAACTGCTGCTTTTGACAAAAACAGGGACATTTCTTTTTAAACTGCGAGAAGTTGACAAAAGAACATTTGGGAATGGTCTCTAAGAGGCAATGTTTGTCTAGTGAAACTATGGTTTCTTTCAGGTATTGTTTCAGAAAACATTGCACACCTTAAACGTTCATCCTTTTATACAATGTTTAAATCATAATATGCAATATTTTGAAAAACGTATTTAATAGCACTTAATGGAGACACATACAGCAAAATAAAGTACTACAAAAGTTTATTTGGAAAAGCAGGTAATATTTATAATTGTAACAAGATATAAATGAAATATTCTTTGAAACTTTTAAATCAATCAAACACTCAACCAACTGATAAATCTTTCATTTTGTGTGCATATGTTAGAGGCGTAAAATCATTCAATGAACGCTACTTTACCTATTATTTAATGATGTGCACCTAGTTTAAAAAGGTTTTTGTGCACTGGAACAAATATAAAAAGACATTTGGCACATAAAATTAATTGCTATTCAAAATGAACGCTTAAACTAGCATTTAGTTAAAAGTTTAAATTGAAACTTCGTTTATTAAATTCAATTTCTAATATTTCGTCCCTGTGGGCTTAAAAGTATTTGTTAGATTTTATAAAACGCGGGTTGTGTCTCATCATGTACATCGTCGGAAGTAAATCAAGAATTTTCTGTGTAAATTTTAATATAATTTTCATCTTCCTTCCTTTTGAATATATTTGAAATTGTTTGTGATGATATTGTCGAAACCTGGTTAACATATATCCAAAGAGTTTCAAGAAAAGGAAATATGAAAATAAACAGAAATAATTCTTTTATTTTTAATAACTTTTTCTCTTCAATTTTTTATCATCGAAAATAATAAATAAATATTTCATCTTTATTTTTAAGATTGTGTTTGGAAATTAAAATTTAATTTATTAAGACCTTTACATTAACCGGATTTTTGTGACATGTTGAAATAAGGGTACTGTAAGGGGTATAATAATAATAATAATAACAAGTTATTATAATTTTACCAGCACTATGCATAATACCAGCTACATTGCATAAAAGCCTGGAAATACTTGAAATTGACCCAAAATCTAAATCAAGTTGCAGAAGGCCATAACTTTAAACACATGTCGAACTGTTAACAGTTAACAGGGTGGTTAACAGGGTAACCTGTTAACAGGGCGCAACATCTGAATAAGTTACGGAAGAAAATCTTAAGAACCTGAAGTGCCCGTCTCAAGTCAACACCGCCGAGAGGGAGAAAATGTATAAAATAGAAATAATACTTTATTACATAAAAAGGTTAAACACTGGTAAAATAGCAATGAAAAAGATCACTCAAGCTTTCGGACGCATCAGCAGCAGTCCTTCATCAGGAGTAATGACGATGTTATGTTTCTGTCTCTTTTTTATACTTGAAATTTCTGGAAAACCCTTCATCAGAGTAGTCCCGCAGAATGGGAAAACCCAATGAGAACCAATGGGAGGCCTCCAATAGAATCATGGAAGAACCCCAATAGGGACCAATGAGAAACCCACACTGCGGGTTACCTAATTTGGGGATGTCTCATACATTTCAGAGTAAGAGTTGTTTATAAGTTTCTGGAAGTGGTTGTGATGTATTAATGGCTTTCCCGTGTAGTTTGTAAGTTTCCCAAGATTCTAAGAAGAGTCTACTATTCTTGTTTGTGATGTGACGGTGTAGTATTTTTGTTGAGTCCCAGTCGGGTTCGTGTCCGTGTTGTAAAGCGTGTTCTGCCAGACGTGAGGCTATGTCTCCTTTCGCGAGTGCTTGTTTGTGTTCTTTTTTTCTTGTTTTGATCATTCTTTTTGTTTGTCCTATGTAATGTTTGTTGCAGTCTTTGCATGGTATTTGGTATATGGCGCCTGTGAGATCTTCTGGTGGAACTGGGTCTTTAACTTTTGTAAGTTGTTTGCGAAGTGTTGTGACAGGGGAATAGAATGTTTTGATATTTGCCTCTTTAAGGATGCGAGAGATTGTTTCGGAAATGCCGTGAATATATGGAATAGATATGCGGGTGTGAGATGTATTGTTTAAAGATGTACTATTGGGTCTACAGTTTCTGAGAATGAATCGTTTAGGGTATCCATTATTTTTAAGTGCCGTGTGTATGTGTTTTGTTTCTGTGTTTGAAAGTGTTTCATTACTGCAGTGAGAATTCGCTCTAAGACTTAATGTTTTAACAACGGAAGCTTTGTGGCATGTTGGATGATGCGATTTAAAATCGAGATATCTGTCTGTATGTGTGGGTTTACGGTAAACTGAGGTGAAGATTGAGTTATCGTGAGATCTGTGTACAAGAACGTCTAGGAAAGGGAGTTTATTGTTCTGTTCTGTTTCGTATGTGAATTTTATATGTGAGTTTAAGTTATTAAGGTAATGGAAGAAGCTTTGGAGTGTATTAGTTTTAAGTACAACAAACGTGTCGTCGACGTATCTTTTCCAGAATTTAATGTTAAAATTCAGTGAAGACAAAGCAGTTTCCTCAAATGACTCCATAACCAAGTTAGCTACAACACTTGAGACCGGAGATCCCATGGCAGTGCCAAAAACTTGTCTATAGATAGAACCATTTGAGGAGAACACAGCAGAGTCCAGACAAAATTTCAACAATGTGCAGATGTCGTGAGGTGTTAGTGAAGTGCGTTCATGTAGTGTTGTGTCATTTTGGAGGCGTGTAAGTGCGGTGTCGATTGCAAGTGATGTGGGAATGCAAGTGAAGAGAGAAATTACATCGAATGAGACCATGAGGTCGTCGTCGTCAAGTTGTAGGTTATTTAAAGAGGTGCAGAAGGATTGGCTAGTAGAAACAGTGTAGTCGTTATTACCGATTATAGGAGAGAGTAGACGTGCAAGATATTTTGATAGGTTATATGTAGGAGAGCTGCAAAAACTAACTATAGTTTTAAGAGGAATATTTTGTTTATGAATTTTAGGTAATCCGTAGAAGGATGGTAAGCGGCCGGAAGTGCATTTTAAAGAGTCGTAGAGATTAAATGTAAGTTTTTTAGATTTATAGAGTTTTAGAAGGAGAGAGTTCATTTTGGATTGAATTGTTTGTGTAGGGTCTTTTGTGATGCGGGTGTATGTATTTGTATCAGATAAGAGTGTAGAGACTTTATGTAAGTAGTCTGGACGATTTAAGACGACTGTAGTACGGCCTTTATCAGCTGGCAGTATGACAAGGTCCTTGTCGTTCCGTAGCTCCCGGAGGGCAACCCTTTGCATAGGCGTTAGGTTGTCCTCAGGAAGTTTTGGACGCCGAAGGAGTCCTGCCACTCTGCAGCGGATATCAGCTGCAACACGTTCGTCAGTGTGAGTATTTTGTAGAGCATTTTCTATGGAAGCGAGAATCTGTGGTGTAGGAATTTTAAGTGGAGCAGGTGAGAAATTTAGGCCGAGTGATAGTACGAATTGCTGTTGTGGTGTGAGATTTTTATTTGAAAGATTTAGTATCCAGTTTTTTGTAAGGAGTTTTGACTGTTTTGAAATAGAAGGTCTAAGGTTGTTAAGTTTACGTGAATGAGTAAGACGAATATGTTCTTGGATTTTAGATTCTTGTGAGCGAGTAGCGGATTTAACTAGGAGCATGGTAAGAAAATCAAGTTTAGTATTTAGAAGGGAAGTAAGAAAGAATATTTCATTTTGAAGCTGAGTAAGAATGCAGTGACAGAGAGAAATTCTAGCGGAAAGAAATTTAAGACTTATGTTATGTGCGATGCAATGTCCAAGGGCTGAATTTACAAGAGGTTTAACTTTAAGTGTGAAAGGGATAAGAATACTTTATTCCTTGTTACTTTATACGTATGGGGAGTTTAAAAGCTTTCGGCAGGGAAGTCAAAAGAGAGCAGTAGTGATGCTAGTAATGGGGTTCTTTTTCCATTAAGAAAAACAAAAGTTTATACGTGTCCTGTAAGAAGAACACGGAAAATTAAGTTCGCGCGTAAAACTAGGCATTGGATATAAACGTTTCACATGAGCTAGAATATCCCATAAAAAAGTTTATGAGGACAGTCTAGCCCCGAAGACGTATATATCACATGTTATGTTAAATTATATAACCACTTTCGTACGCAGGGGGTGTTAATGGGGGTTGTAGCCTCCCATTGCAATTAGCTTTTATATATTTATCATAAGTCTATGTAAGTTGTAGCTCTCTAACACCCCCATTGAACCTAAAACCCGTCCCTTAGGAATTTTCTGCGTAGAACTATGGATATAACTTGCCTTGTAGACGAAGAAATGGCAAACATTGTGACCAGATAGTAAAAGGTTTATTTAGCAACGTTTTTGAGCACAATATAACTTAAAAATTAAAAAATCGACGATAGTTTCGGACGATTAATGGTCGTCCTTCTTCTAGGATAGTAAAAATGTCGAATAACAACAAGTACGTGTTGCCGATTTCGGGCTTGTTAAGTTGCCACAAAAATTAACAAAAATAGAAACTGTTAATCGTAAAGTGTTAAAGAGAGCTGTGTGAAAGCCGATTTTACTTTCTGGTAAGAGAAGAGGCATAATTGCGGAGGTGAATCAAAAACACGAGGAGGGTCTGATGAAGAAAACTGAGATTGTAGGTTGGAGAAGAGAGTTCCAAGCACCACTGAAGCCAAGGGTGGATCCAAGATCATCAACTAAGTAATTCCTGAACTTGTGAATAAAATAGGCTTCTGCGCAGTCCAATTCCAAAGGTGAGCGAAGTTTAAAGATGATGCTAGCATCGTTGAAGAGGAATTTGTGGCTGAATTCATGGCAATGCATGGAAGATTTTTTTAACACTGCGCGTTCAATATATCTTCGGTGTTCTCTGAGACGGTATAAAAATCGATGGTCAATTTTTTATTTTTCAAGTTGTATTGTGCTCAAAGATGTTGCTAAATGAACCTTTTAATAACCTGTTTTGCAGACAGCTTTAATAAGCGCATAAATTATTCAAGCAGTATCTATATATGGCCTTAAGTCGATAACTTCAAAATAGGATCAATACATCGACAACTTAAAAAGATACAAAACAATGAACATGAAAATTCACTATTCGCCAAGTACGACAGAAAATTTTCAAAATGTGTAATATCAACGATATTTAGTATCTAACCTAACAAATCTCTTTGAAGCATAGCATTGAAAATGAGTGAGAACTGTTGTTATAGTTAAACACTTTTTAAAATACCTTATGTCAATTGCAAATGATTTTCGGTGATAGAATTTAGGAATGTTTCGTCAGCAAACAAGTCAAATAGGCATAAAAAGCCGAAAATGGTGCTGTTTCGAATAACGGTGTATGTATTGTTAATCCCTGAAGAGAAAGTTATGTATCGACGAAATCCTTCTTTTCCTGGATAAAGCGGAAAACAAATATGCGAATATCATTCTTCGGCGCAGCGTGCCTTAGCACGAAAGCATTGATGAATGATTACCAGTCTTCCCAATTGTTCTATTAGATCATTATTGCTGTGCAATTTCCTTTCACTCGGTGTGATATGCGAAAGATGCCGTCTTTCATGAATAGCGTATCATTTTTCTTCTCTAATGATTATCGTGTTCGGAATTCTAAAACGGTAGGTTTCAAAGATACTCGTATGGTTGTTTATAATAAAGTGCTATCATAATTTGAGAAAATTATGTATAACATCCTTCAGCGAGAGGGGAAAGGAACAATACATAATAAGTTATTCGGATTTAATAAGTTTATAGGAAGAATTGAGAATTTCAGTTATGGATTTGTTAATATTGATTATAATTAGCTGAGGTAAGTGCGATATGTAATAAATACAGTAGAATCTGGTAAATTGCCCACCTGAATAAAGTGAACAGATTTATAAGAGAAAACTGTTAGGGAATTCGTCATGCCTTTACCAAAGTCTGTGGCTTATAGTGACAAAATACTACTTCTCTATAGTGACCATTGAAGTCCAATCCCAAAGGTGGTCACTCTAGGCAGGTTTTACTTATATGTAGCTATGTAACTATATCCCAGTAATAGCGCGGTGGTAATGCGTTTGACATGTTGTGAATTCGGATTCGACCACCAAGGGCGCCAAAAATGTGAAAAAAAAGCACTTATTAACTGCCCATCGTAGTCTTCGGGTTTGTTTTCTAGGGCTTAAGTTTTATATTATTCGGGGAAATGTAGGTCCACTGTTCCGTGGTAATATGGTGGAAACGCATTTGTCTATTGTGCGACCAACTCGGTTTCGACTTACAATAGTATCGTGAAATACTTACCGTTTTCTTAGACACTGTAGTCCGGGGTTTATTTCCTTAGCAACAGAGGTTCGCATTCGGTCATGGGGTGGTAAGCATAACGCAAAGCCGGTTATGGGATGGTAACCATAATGCGAAGCCGGCCATGGCATGGTAAACCTAACGCTTCGCAGATCATGGGGTGGTAGACATAACGTGAAGCTGCCCATGGGGTGGTAAACATAACGCGAAGCTGTCCATGGGGCCCCACACTTGAACCCATTTAACACCAATTTGTATTATAGTATTTTAATTAAGTTAATATGAACATGATTTATGGATATTTCGAATTGTAGCTGATTTTCCACTTATCGAGGGCACTTTTATTTTCCTGATAAATTTGGGTATGCGTCTATGAGACAAACTGCCGCTGTCTATTTTCTATTGTTTTCCTTTCAGGAGAAACCATGAAACAAAGTATTCCTCCGCGATAGCAATCGTATAAACCCGGATTAAAAGTTGACTATTGTTATAACATGAAATTCTCGAACTCTTAAAGCATCATTGACAGTAAGCTACGTAACTTACAAGCGTTTCATGGGTGTATCGAGCCTCCTAATAAGATGTTTGGGGCGCGTTTTTACAAAGAGGTTTATTTGGGGATATTGAAATGCAGGTAACTTTGAAACTTTCAATGTCGTTATATCTCAAAATGGAGTAAAAGTATATGTTATTACATAAATTACTACAGCGGTTCTCATTACATTTTAAGGTTTAGAAGTGTACCGGCTGAGTGTCAACTTCTGTTCCAATTTTTTGTTTCATCGACCTCGATGTATTTTTCTATGGTGACAATCTACAAGAGGTGCTTTTGTAAATCAATATTTTCAAAATGCACATATTTTCATCATGAAAACGTACAGCTTTTGCGTAGTTATCTTTTATAAATTACCTCTGCTTCTTTCTATCTAATTTGTTTGAATTTCCTTTAATATAAGTTTATTTTTATGATTAACTTACGTTTCTTTCCTGCTAATTTGTTTTCCTGTGTTTTCGTTTTCCTTAATTTTTAATATGATTCTGTTGAAACGTGCAATATTTTTTAAGGAAATTAAAAACAGACAGCACACATTTATAATAAGGTAACGGGGATAAAAAAAGGCTTCATTTTCTTAATTTGTATATGAATTTCATTTCAAGGAAATCTGTATTTAAGCAAGCTGAATCATTGAGTAAGCTTTGATACCCTGATGATATGATGCAATTAATATTAAGCTGGATTATTTATGATTGTAATTACAATACAGCCAACATACGATGAATATGTCTGAAATTTGTTGTTGCTAATAAGTACTTTACAAAACTTTTAATATAGTATCATACATTCATGGATATAAACATATAGTGTACACACATAGTATATATATATAACTTTTTATATGTATATATTTTTATTTACTTTTGCAGAATAAATGCATTTCACACAAATTTCCGCCGTCAGCCTCTTCCATCAATATCTACCTCTATCGACAATGAAAGCTTTATTGAAAAACATGAAAAACCTTTAGAAATAAAGAGCAAAATCTCGGAAAGCTCGGTGGACTTAAAAGCATTTCTTAGATTATATAAGACCTTTTATCTCATCAAATTTTATCTCATCAAATGCATCATCGTGAGTAAATTAAGAACTTTCAGCGTGAATCTTAATATAATTTCCAATTTCTTCTGTTTTGAATGTATTGGGAATCGTTTGAGACGACAATTCCCAAACCTGATTAAAATATTCAGAATAAGATCCAAAAGAGATAAATATAGGACTATGGTATTTTTTATCTTTAATGTTTTTTCTAGTGGTCTGCATTTTAATATATATAATAATTGGTTTATCGTTCTAATTTAATTATTTTATATTTTTAAGTGCAGTACTACTTTAAGAAATAGCAAACTGGGAATACGTTTTCGTAATATCTAATTTTTTGTTTAATACGTGGTGCTTACATTTATCACGCAAAACCATGCTTTCCACGTTAACCTACATGTTTGGTTATTATGATATAATTTGGCAACGACGTTGCCCACTATTACAGACGTTTTTTTAACTTAAATTCCACTACCAGAGACGTTTCCCTTAACTCATGTGCTTGATTTATTTTTACGGTTCATTTTCTGTATACCTGTAAACGCCGTTTTCTTACATTGGTTGGCATTATACGTTGTGTTATATCAGTTACCGTTCTGACGAAAATAGTCCAGGGCTATTGAAACAGCTGTGAACGATTAAATTTATTATTCAACTGTGTTAATTTGTTGCCTTCTCAATTATTTATGTTTGGTCATATTATCTCGAATTCTAATTACCTTATACACTGAAGTGCCAGAAAAACTGGTACAGGCGTGCGTATGCAAATAACGGAGCTTTGCAACCAATCAGCGTAACGCGATGCTGTCGGCAGCGCCTATATAAGACAAGAGATGTCTGGCAAAGCTGTTAGATCGGTTCTTGCCGCTACAATGGCAGGTTATCAAGATTTAAGTGATTTTGAACGTGGCGTTATAGTCGGCACAAGAGAGATGGGACATAGCATCTCCGAGATAGCGACAAAATTTGGATTTTCGCGTACGACCATTTCACGGGTATACCGTGAATATCAGGAATCCGGTAAAACATCAAATCTCCGACAGCGGTGCGGCCGGAAAAAGACCTTGAAAGAACAGGACCTTCGACGACTGACGAGAATCGTTAAACGAGATAGACGTGCAACACTTCCTCAAATTGCCGCGGATTTCAATGCTGGGGCATCAACAAGTGTCAGCGTGCGAACTGTTCAACGAACCATCATTGATATGGGCTTTCGGAGCCGAAGGCCCACTCGTGTACCATTGTTGACTGCACGGCACAAAGCTTTACGCCTCGTCTGGGTCCGCCAACACCGCCATTGGACTGTTGATGACTGGAAACACGTTGCCTGGTCTGACGAGTCTCGTTTCCAATTGCATCAGGCGGATGGACGTGTACGGGTATGGAGACAACCTCATGAATCCATGGACCCTACATGTCAACAGGGGACTGTTCAAGCTGGTGGAGCTTCTGTGATGGTATGGGGCGTGTGCAGTTGGCGTGATATGGGACCCCTGATACGTCTAGAGACAACTCTGACAGGTACGTAAGCATCATGTCCGATCACCTACACCCATTCATGTCCATTGTGCATTCCGACGGACTTGGACAATTTCAGCATGATAATGCGACACCCCACACATCAAGAGTTGCTACCGAGTGGCTCCAGGAACACTCTTCTGACTTTAGACACTTCCATTGGCCACCTAAATCGCCAGACATGAACATTATCTTAATGGCTTAATGTTATTAACTATAATTGGTAACAATTTCAGGCAATATATTTTTAATGGGGGGGAGGAGAAATTCCCACTACTCAATTTTCCGCAATAAACAAAGGAATGCTTAAAGTGGACCGTGTGTAATCAAAGTTTAAGAAACACTGCTTTAGACGATACAACATAAAGTTTCCCCTCAAGAAATTGGAGCATAATAATGTGATGCTCAACACTCAGAGAAATTTTTTTGGGCTTTTTTGTAACTGAACTCTAACCAATTATAACCCAAGTTATCTATCAGAAACTTGTCTCTGTAAATGCGTGGTATGAAGCCTTGGAAATGGATTTAATAAGCTGACATCGAAAATTAAGGCGAATTTTTTCTGCCAAACTTGGCATATCTGGGATGCCTTGCAACATGCTCTTCAGAAGAGATCTCCGCCATCTTGCACTCCTATGGATTTGTGGACGGCCCTGCAGGATTCCTGGTGTGAATTGTCTCCAGGATACCTTCAGACATTAGTCGAGTCCATGCCACGTCGTGTTGCGGCACTTTGGCATGCGCACGGAGGGGGGCTGCACGATATTAGGTAGGTGTACCAATTTTTCTGGCACTTCAGTGTACTAGATTATAGATACCAATTTTAAATAAATTTGCTTTTAATTAAAATTAATTTTAATTAAACTCGTATTTTAAATAAAATTGGTAACGAAAATTAACATATGTAAATTTATTAATATTCAATCGGATATAACAAAATAATCATATATGATATAATAAATAAATATATAAAATATAATAAATAAATATATAAAAAATATAATAAATATTAATACAGATTATATAAAAACACGCTCTCCAAAATAGAGCAGAATCCCCGCAGCTCGACACGTCAGTGATTTATGGTATTCGAGTATCAAGTTACCGGGGCACAGGGATATTTAAAAGAAATAATTTTAAACAAAAAAAAACAATTTATATTTCTTAATAATAAAAAATATAATTTGCTAATTATTTTTTACTTTAATGTAAATATTTCTATAAATTATTTTGCTTATGTCAAATTATACAGTAAATCAGTATTTTCGGCAATGTATAAATATGCTTGAATTTGATAAGCTTATTAACTGAATAAATATTGTTTTTAAATACTTTTAAAATAATTATGAATTGTGGTTTGTATTTTTTTTTCAATGAATACAATTTCAAGGTATCTTCAATAATGCGCAAATATTTGAAAACTCTTTCTGACCATTTTGTATTTGGAGATTCGACAAATAATATCCGTTGTTTGCAAAACTTCCTTATGCGTTGGAATATCGACTTCACGTTCTGAGATTTCTTTTTTCATTTTGATCATGATTTACTGTTTAAAATGTGTTTTTCACTTCTTAAGTATTAATCTGTATAAGTTTTTAATTTTAATATATAATATGACTTTTCTGACAATGAATGGACCCCATGAATTTATATGGTTACAATCTATATCTCTGTTTGTGTTAAAGTGATTTAAAATTTTATAACTAAAAAATCAAAATGAATTTTTGAAATTTTCTAGAATTTAGTTGCATCTTGCTATTCAAAATGTTGGTTCATTGTGACTGCATTGATCCTGGCAACATTTTAGAATTTTTTATCTCAGGCAACGTCATCCATTTAAAATTGACGGTGATGGATTAAGCTTACTTGTGTGCGTTAAAAATTCTGTCGTGATTTATTCCTGATAAGTGAACTGCAGAACTTACAGCAGATTTACGAAACTCGGGTCGATGTAAAATTATTCTTATCACCGTCGATGCCTTTCGAAAGTATGTTAATCCTGCTTCAGATGCAAATCGTTTCCAAATTTGAATTTAATTAAAATGATTTTGATGCCAGTGTGCAGTATTAACTGGAATCTAGATGTTAATCTGGGTGTTAATTAAATTAAAAATTCCGGAAATTCTGTCTGCATTGTTGAAGTACTAGCTATTAAAATTAAGTACCATCGGGTTTAAAAGAAATGTATCTGCAGTGATATTCATAATCTAGGCGCCTAATATAAAATCTTCTAGCAGAAAAGGTGAAGAGATTATTTTCTTGCAAGCCGCTCAACTTACTGGTCTCTGAAAAAGAAATCATGTGAGCTACAGTCGGACTTCACGTGAATCATCATTATGAAACAAAAATCATTCAGGCGAAGAGCATTTTACGTTGTCCGAAAAAAAAAATGGTGTTGTGATGCTACGTTATTCATACTGTTGATGGAAAAGTTCTTCATGTTAAAAGTATTTCACGCTATTCTAAAAAGATGGGGTAGTGCTGGTAAATTATTCATCGTGGACAAAAAAATTCGTTCATGCTAAGAGTATTTTACGTTATCCGGAAAGAATCGTTCATGCTAAGAATATTTTACGTTATCCGGAAAGAATCGTTCATGCTAAGAATATTTTACGTTATCCGGAAAAAATGGTGTTGTGCTGCTAAGTTATTGATAATGTTAGCGGAAAAGTCCCTCATGTTAAAAGTATTTGAGGCCATATGGAAAAGATGAGGTAGTACTGGTAAATTATTCATCGTGGACAAAAAAAAAATCGTTTGGGGGTTAAAAGTGCTTCACGTTATCCGGAAAGGGCGGAATTGTTCTGTTAAGTTATTCATGATAACAAAACAAAACCATTCATGGTAAAAGTATTTTAAGTTATCTGGAAAAGATGGGCTTATGCTGCTAAGATATTCGTTGTTGACAAAAAAAAAATTGTTCATATTAAAAGTATTTTATTCTAATTCGGAAAATATGGAGTAGTGCTGGTAAGTTATTCATTGTTGACGGAGTTCAGCAATCATTTCGTGTTAAACGCATTTTGCATTAAGGGTGTTCGCATTAACGAAATGTCATCGTATGCCCCAAATAATTCGTTTTTTTGTACCTATAACTATTATACCATACACAGAAAAATGAAGAAATATCCTCCTCTGCAATAATTCTGCAATTAATGCGACATGAATATGAAATTTTGCCCTAAATATACTTGAATAACTCCCCTGCATGACCTAAGGTCCACTTTGTATTTCTACGACGTGTCGAAGCTAATTGAAATGAAACAATCTAAATGCTTTAAATTAAAATTGCGAAACGTTTGTTTATGATAATATCATATATCGAGACAAGGAAGTTATGTCCTGGAAGTATTAAGATTCCACATTGTGCTAGGTATATTGATATCATATTTAACGTTCGCCGAACTTTTATCGCAAAAATATTTCCTTTGGAAAAATAATAAACAATGTTTTCGTAGCCATCAGCTTTTGCTGGAATAACAGACCCTCTCTCCCCCAGAAACCCCTCCTGGTGTAACCCCTTTTTCACAAACGATGCTTTGTCACCAATCACTCTGCTTTTCCATTTTTTCCAGCCCCGCTAGTCAGCATAACTTCGAGTGCAGGTGGCTGAAGAGGCGAGAAAATACAAATATCTCGGAATCCATCAAATCGAAGTAGATGAGACGATGTTTTGGCAACGTCTTCAGATGAGAGGAAAAGGAAATTCGGGAAAAACTTTGCAGAGATGGATAAAGCTTGAACATAACAACAAAAAATAAGAAGAAAACATGCAAACATTTCCTGAATTGTCTGAAATTTTAGAGTAAACAGAAAGAAATTATTTTTCACCGCTTTGTTTCTTAATAATCTTTATTGAAATTAAGTTCAAAATATTTATAAATTTTCTATTTTACGATCCACATTTAATGTGGTATGAGACAAGGATATTAATAGGCAGAGACAAAGAATTAGCGCGAATATGGGAAAGAAATATGTTCAGGGGAAAATGAAAGAGGCACCTAATGAAAACTAGGAATAGAGAATTGGGCAAAAACATAGTTGGATGTTTATGGGAATGTATAATTTACATGAAGACTTACGTTTGGTGACATAAACAAGTAAAAGAAGACACATGGCTTTGACATGCAGAAAGCATAGAAGAAGCTATAATAGTTATGAATATTATAATAACTAATTCCAATCTCCCCCACCCCTCTACACAAAAAAGTGGGACGCAAATAGAGTGGAAGGGAAGTAAATGTCATGATGAGTCGGGACGCGCAATTTTAGGAGGAATCCATACATCTCTTGTAAGTGAACCAAATTGCGAACTACCATGGACAAAAAAAAGACACACAACCATCAGATTTTATTGAAAGTCGAACTTAGGTTAATGGTAAGATTGAAGGATGGGTTACCGCTACGTCAACATAGGATAATAAGCCTATATTTTCCTAAGAAATCCGAAGCTTATAAAACATAGAGTAAAACTTCCGAACAACAGTAGGCATCCTTTTTTATCACCGTTGGAAGTCGAACCCATATTACCTGTATATAATGCCGTTTGCTGATGACATTGTTATTTTCTCAACGAACCCAACAGAACATCAAGACATGGTGCAGGAGATTTCAGATAGAAGTAGAGAAGGTGGATGCAAGATGAACCTACAAAAACTTGAAATCCTGTTCAATAATTTCGTAGAGAAACAAAAATACAAGTTGAAAACATTGAGCTAGAAATTGCTAATTCATATATTTACCTTGGCTAGTTAAATTCAATGGAAGGCAACATTATGAAAGAACATAACGGGCGTGTTAAATTTGGATGGAGTGCATTCGGAAGAACCAGTTTTATAATGAACAGAAAATTGCCATTGTATCTAAAAAGAAAAGTCTTCAACCAGAGTGTATTGCCAAACCTCCCTTATAGCTCAGAAACATGGATTCTAACAATTTCAGCAATACGGAAGTTACAGACAACACAAAGGAGCACGAAGATGCATGCTTGGAACAACTAGAGGACATCTGAAAAGAAATAATTATTGGGTGAGAGATCAAACAGGAGTGGAGGACATCGTTGTTAAAGTAAAAAGGCTGAAATGGCGATGAGCTGGGCATACTGCAAGAAGAACTGTTTAACGGTGGACAACCAAAATCCTCAACCTGACTCCCAGAAACCACCGAAGACCTAGAAAATATCCTCAAACTCGATGGGTGGATGAAATAAAAAAACAGGTTGGGGTGACATGGAAGCGATTTGCCCAGGATAGAATTGTGTAGAAAATATTTGGAGAGACCTTCATCCACAGTAGATAGTTAATGGTTATATATAATGATGATGATACATATATTTTTTTTTATTATGTCATAACTTTGTTACAAATTAAGTGATATATATATTTAAATTTGCGCTCATTTACAATATTAAATTTATATTTTATATCATATTATATTGCAAAGAATCTTATATATAAATATGTAGATATTATTTATAAATATATTGAAAATTTAACGTTTTGTGAAATTAATGTTATTGTATATGTATAATGTAGATTTAGGTAATGTATTTTTATGACAAATTTATAAATCATTTTATAAAAAACAATGTAAATCATCAAAGTACTCTTTTTATGAAGATAACTTATTTCAAACAACAATATAATTAATATTTATTGGCGCAGTGATACCCGAGCCGATGTTAATGACGTGGCTAGATGGTGAAACGTTCGAAAGAAAATAAATATTTCTGCCTTCGGTGGGACCTGAACCCACGACCTTCCACTTGCCGGGCGGAGGCTCTACCCACTGAGCTACGAAGGACAATATATAATCTCTTTACGAACGTATATATATTGTTGCCAGTTATTTCGCAGAATGGTGTAGTACATGGACTACTATTTAAACCAAATTGCAAAGAAACCGGTATTAAATTGATAGTAGTGGAATATTGATGGGCAAGTGGAAGGTCGTGGGTTCAGGTCCCACCGAACGCAGAAATATTTATTTTCTTTCGAACGTTTCACCATCTAATCACGCCATAACATCGGCGCTGGTATCACTACGCCAATAAACGTTGATTTATATTGTTGTTTAATTTAATCTGCGTAGTGTTCGATTTATATAAATACATATGCTGCAACGGGCTTTTCGATCAATTTAATACCAGTCTCGTAATTTGGTTTAAATAGTAGTCTATGTACTACACCATTCTGCGAAATAACCGGCTTCAGTAAATAGTCTTTATATATAGGTTCGTAAAGAGGTTAAACGTTGTCGTTCGTAGCTCAGTGGGTAGAGCCTCCGCCCGGCAAGTGGAAGGTCGTGGGTTCAGGTCCCACCGAAGGCAGAAATATTTATTTTCTTTCGAACGTTTCACCATCTAATCACGCCATACCATCGGCGTTGGTATCACTACGCCAATAAACGTTGATTGATTGACATTGTTGTTTGATTTAATCTGCGTAGTGTTCGATTTATATAAATAAATAAATAGATTTCTTATTTATTGGAAATTTCCAAGTTCATTCTGTAACAATATATTTTGCATGAGACATCGATGAATTCATATCAGTCCTTCCTAAATAAATAAACCCATTCATTAGCTCTTCAAATTCATTCAAAATGAAGGTTAGTTCGTCATTATCAGGGACTCTACGAAATAAAGAAAAATGAAAAAGAGGGAATTTATTAAATCTCATTAGATGGCCTAGTCTGAGTAATATATCGTTCTAACGATGAATAATCAGACACCGTATGACGAAGAAGGCATCGATGTCCTGGATAACGATATCATCGATAATTCTTTTTATTACTTTAGCGAATCTGAATAGTTCGGGAACCGATAGTTTCTCGCTTTTGGTCATATATATCTCTTAATATTGAGACAGTAATCGTTTATTTTTTCGCTGTATGATTTATGTTGTGTAATTTTACAAATGACCAATTTCTTTTATTCCAGACTGATGCTAGATATCGATCACAATTACATCGTCATTATCGGGTCTCCATATAAATCCACACGACCAGCAAATCAGCATATTCCATAACTCAAATTATTCAATAGGAACAAAACTTAAGAATAATTGCCATAGTTATAGCCGCATATTCATGTTAAGAATGTCGTTAAAGAACTTTTTCTGTTGCGCTTGCTTTATCTATGGATAGATTTGTCGTCGTACTGCATACCTTTTCAATTCCATCATGGTGAACAAATCGAAAGAAATTATCTTGAGCGTCAAGATGAATAGAATGAAGATTGCACACTTTAAGGCGACCTTATGATGAACCAGACTAACAGTAATTTTATGACTGAATTAATATTTTATTTTATTCAAGAGCGAAATGGAATCTTTCCTTTAACTATTGTAGTCATTAACGATAATGTTTTCAATTGCAATCTATAAACGAAAATAAAGAAGACAACAACTACTCTTTCGAGTCTGACGTGAGGTTTGAAAAATACAACTTCTCGAAAGTCGACTGCGTCCTTCGTCAAATGAAGGCTAAATGAAGAGTGTATGAAAATTCGAAGTTCAGATATTCGCTTTTTGGAATCCCCATCTGACGTCATTTGTTTTGTGCGGATACACCCTGCTGGGAACACCCTCTACACACACACTCCTGATGACGTTCAACGTTTATTCCCAACTCGAAGTTAGGCCTTCACTTGACAAAGAGAGCAGTTGGTTTCCGAAACTTTGTGCTTTTTAAAACTTACGCCAGTGTCGAAATAATAGATATTATGAAATCTCCGGGTGAACCTTTATATCGTTTTGTTATTTGTTTTTGTGCAAGATAATACATTCGTATTGAGATTGCATTTAGCTTAAGTTATTTTTAACAGACCTACCGAAAGTCATTTAGATGCATGCTTTCAGGTTCACACGTTTTAGTAAATTCTAGATTGTCTTTTGATTAAAAGGCTTTATCATTCTGACGGAAGGAAAAAAGAGTGTGCATGTTTTACCTCTTTGACCAAAATTGCACGTAAGTGGGGCAACCGCTTCTCTAGTATAAAATTTTCTCTCCCTACTGTGTCCTAAACGTTCAGACTATACTGTGTAATTGTACACGGGGTTGTGCTAAACGTAGGTTACATGACAAGGAATTAAACTACCCAACGCCAAAATACACATCCCGCATATTGATAAGGGCTACCAGAAATTTGAACTGCTTGTAATTGACTATTTCGTCAGAGGAAGATTTCCTGATTTGTGAGATCCTTTTCCATGTTCGATGCCATTTATCTTTCGTTTTAATACTAAATTAAACAGGAACAGTATTAAGGTTAGAAAATAATTCATCAGCATTACGAGATACGCTTCCCTGGGGAGAAGCAGAGGAAGCTCTGACGAAGATTAATGATGAAATGTTTGGAGGGCAAGGAAGAAATATCTTGCTCAGTTCTACGTTGCCCCTAGCTTAAGTTGGGGGAGCAGATTGAAACGCACGAGGTGTTGGCTTTAAATAATAAAATTTTAAATTTAATTAAGTCTGCCCAATCTCATGTCTACCATCTATATGTAGGTACAAAACAGTTTCAAGACAGTGCTGAGGGACCTTTACATGAAGATGAAATGTAGGGATGCTGCTATGATAATTATATTATAATTTAATGAAAATATGGTACTTGAAGGAAAATTTTAATCTCGGATGACAGTTGCCTTTCCGTCATAATTACTGAGACTACATATCACGATGAAACCACGCAACTTCGATTGAATAAATATAAAGGCGTCTCCGAATGTTAGCGAGAAAGGTTTTAAATTGTACTAGTTCAATTTCTTCTGATAAATTATTAATTACAAATATATTTTTATTATGCAAAGGTCTGCATATTGAGTATACGATAATGTACACTGTAACTGATTTAATTATAATTTTTGGTCTTTGGGGTATCACATAAGAATATTAAAATTCAAGAAAGTAATGAAAAAAATAATTTTTTTAGTAAACATGTGCCACAGGTTACAGGGTGCGAAGTAAAGGCCGTATTTGCCTAAGTTACTTTTGAAACAGAAATTACGCACAGGTATTGTATATTGATCGTCCCAGTCAGAAAGGATCAAGGCTAGCGCCCTCTGTGGCGAAATTTATAAGTTATTTGAATTAACTTGTTGAACCAAGATGCATAAAGAATTGAAATTATAAAGTTGTTAAACGTTAAAATTTTAATTTTTCTAATGACCGTAAATTAATTAAATACAAAATTAAATATTAAATATATATAAATATATGTGGAGTTCCCAAAGGCTCCATACGTGGGCCGTTACTGTTTCTCATATACATAAATGATATTACTACTGACATTGACGATGATGTATACTTATTTGCCGACGACATAGGTCTGATTTTTGAAGGTATGTTACAAGAAAACGTCTTCATCAAAGCAAAATTAAAAATAGAAATTCTAAATCAGTGGTTTAAAAATAATAAACTAATAGTTAATAGAGAAAAAACTAAGCATATACTTTTTCATAATATAAATAAAAAATTAGATAATTTGGAAATATTAAAGTTAGATAATAAGGAAATAAAGAAAACGGATGAAATTAAGTTCCTTGGTATTTATATAAATGAAGTTTAAATTGGAATAAATATATTTTGGAAGTTAATAAAAAAAATTAGAAAAAGTGTAGGAGTAATACTGAGATTAAAGAATCTGTTACCCACACGCATAAAAATTCATTTATATTATTCATTTGTATATAGTTACATTTTATATGGAAATAGTGTCTGGGGAAATATGAATATAAAAAATCGAAAAGTATGCAAACAATATTAAATAGATTTTGGAACAATGTAACGCAAAAAAAAAACAAAAAACAAGAAATAAAAATTGAAAATAATATAATGGATTTAGATCAAATACATAGATTTAAAATTTTGATAATGATATTTAATCGAATAAAAAAAGGGAAGTATATTGAGGACATAAATATAGAAAATAAACCAAATATGAACAATAGTTGATCAAGGAAAACTTTAAAAATTAAAAAAATAAAAACAAACATGGGTTCCGGTAATATAAATTATTATGGTATTAAGATGTGGAATTCATTACCAAACGAAATAAAAAATATTACGTCAGAAACTGAATTTAGAAACAAATTAAGAAGACTAATTATAAGAAATGAAACTTAAGCCAGTATATGGAGAGAGGGAATTAACCTTAGGTTTTGCAACTCTTCCTCCATGTACAGGATTGACAAACCCGTAGCATGGAAAATAAGGTATTGTACTGTATATTTTATTTTTTTACTTTTTAAAATTTTAAAACAATTATTGGAAAATTACATATTATATATGCCGATAGGGTATAGCATATAGAAGGCTGTACACATTTGGTGGAAGAAAATTCTAGTCACTGTCACATTATAAATAATAATAAAAATAAACAATAATAAAATTTATATCAACATAGATTGAATTTCTGCTTACCTGGTAGATTTTTGCATATTGTGCTACAATAAAAAGCGGTTAAATTTTGCCGTCCAGCATCAAATGATAGTAATGCATATGACGAATTCCTTCAGATAATATAAATGCTGCTTGCTTAATTATCACAACAACTATGTCTGGTACAACAACCAGTAAACTTTCGCCGCAGGTAGCAGGCCTTTCTTTCATCATGAATACTTGTAGTATGGTGAAATAAACAAAAGGATTTTCCCTTAGGTCTTTATGCTGGCCAGATGTACTGACAAGCTGGACGTGCAGTTTTATAAGAAATCAAAACCTCGGCTCCAACGTTCCCGAGAGCCTACTGCTGGATTCGTTGTGTCGCCCTCTTATCGTATCACCTTGGCTATACATATACACAGTGTGGCAAAAAAATTTTAAGACTGGCGCTAGATGTCAGTGCACAGTGGCTCGATTAGCTTGATCGCGCATGCGTGATAAACTTTGGTCGTCTGCTGGCACACTGCGAATAGTTGGACGGATTTGCTAAACTAACTCAAACGATGCTGCCATTTATTACAGAAGTAAAATTTTTCATGTTGAATTATTGAGACAGAACAAAGGGGTGTAATTAAATTTAATGCAAAACTTGCAAAAGCTCCTCGCAAACGTACCAATTGATGAAATAAGTTTACGGTGAGTTTCACTTAAGTGGATCAAATGTTTTTCTATGGTACAAACGTTTTTTGGACGGAAGAGA
Organism: Dysdera silvatica; assembly: GCA_006491805.2. Classification (NCBI taxonomy): domain Eukaryota; kingdom Metazoa; phylum Arthropoda; class Arachnida; order Araneae; family Dysderidae; genus Dysdera; species Dysdera silvatica. The sequence continues at coordinate 75,452,895 of QLNU02015359.1, read as the reverse complement.
TACGCTAGAAGATGATAAGCATACTGGAAGACCAAGTTCATCCAGGACACCTGAAATTATTGAAAAAGTGCATGATTTCCTGGTAAGAAATCGCTGTGCGTCACTAAGAATGATGGCAGAGTTTTTAAACATCAACAAAGAAACGATTCGAACCATCCTGCATGAAGGTTTGGCCAAAACAAAAGTATATGCTAAATTTGTTCCACACACTTTAACCAACGAACAAAAAGCAAGGAGAAGTGCACATTGCAGATATCATTTCAGCCGCTGAAAATGATCCAAACTTCTTAAAAACCAATGTTACAGGCGATGAAACATGGTGTTTTCAGTTTGATCCTGAAACAAGACGTCAAAGTGCGGAATGGAAGGCAAAAAATTCACCACTAACCAAAAAAACAATAAAAGTTCCATCAAAAATCAAACCAACGCTCATTACATTCTTCGATGGTCAGGGTATTATCCATAAAGAATTTGTTCCAACTGGACAAACAATTACTAGTGAGTATTACTTAAATGCTTTGGAGGGTTTGATGGTCAGAATTCCTCGCATTCGTCCAAAATATCGGGATGAAGGCAGTTGGTGTTTACTGCACGATAATGAACCCAGTCACACCTCACTGATAGTTCGTCAACGTTTGGCAAAAAATAAAAGCTATGTGTTGAATCATCCACCATATTCGCCTGATTTAGCACCCTGCGACTTCTCTTTATTCCCAAAACTTAAAATGAAGTTAAAAGTTTGTTATTTGATGATATTTCAACCATACAAACAGTTTCTACGCATGCTTTGGAGTCGATTCCACAAAATGAACTGAAACAAGCATTTGATTCATTATTAAATCGCTGTAATAATTGTATTGTAGCCAGAGGAGTTTACTTTGAATAAAAAAACAAAACAAATCATAATTTTTTGTTTCAATTTCACTTTACAAACCCAGTCTTATAAATTCTTTGCCGCACTGTGTATATGTATATATGCAAAGGTTTTGAAAACAGAATCTCAAAATGTGTGTTATGATAAAAGCAGTATTTTGTATAATTAAATCCGTCATTTTGAACAGGGGTCAACTTCGATTGAAAACAAATGGAGTTGAGCCCTTTTCAAAATAGCAGATTCAATTGTGTTTTAGGTAATATTATTTTGTACAGCAGTATACAATGCTCAGAAATATTGATAACAGCGCATAACAAATATTTTAAAAAATAGCGTAATAACATCTCTGTAGTAGTTTAAATTAGTAAGTATACCGACAACGTAAGCTATTACGAAGCTGATTATCATTTAAATGTCAATTGTTAATTGACATGTAGAGTTTCGGTGGTTGACTCCAGGTTGCATATAATTATTTATTAACATTAATACGAGGAAGGACGCAGGCAAATACATATTTAATTCTTTCACAGTTAAAATTGAATCAGAATTTGTAAAAAGGGGATATGTGCCACGTACATACCACATAACACGTCCCCTTTTTAGAAATTCCGATTCAATTGAAGAACTACATTTTAAAATAAAAACATTCTCAAATAAATGTATCGTACACGTGATAATGAAGTTATTAAATACTGAACCATTGAATTCATGAAATGAAATGTCAGTGCCCCTACAGAGTAAGTTGAATTATCTTTTATGACTTTCGGGTTTTTCAACTTTATACCGAATTAATTACGTCATTATTAAAATGGCATTAATCTTATTCACACGGGGTTGTTAAAAAAATAATTGTTCAAACTTTAAATTCGAGGAGTATTTGAAAGTGTATGTGAGCAATCAGCATTTCGTCTTGCTGACATTACAAAATTTTTTTGAAATTTTTTAGAGTATTTTTAATAACAATAATAATTATAAACTTATTTCACAGATAGACAAGAATAAAAAGTACATTAGTTGGGTATAATATAATGAATATAATCAGATATTTGAGGGATGATAGAAAAAATAAGCTGATGCTAAAATCGACTTGACAATTTCCGATCAGCCCAATAGCAGAATATGAGTTTATCTAAGGTAAATCATGACGATATAGTAAACATTTTTTGAACCTGGATCTAAATAAGGCCTCACTACATATGTCAGTTAAGAAGATAGGTAATGAGTTCCAAATTTTAGGTCCTCTGGAATTCATATGATTAAATAAGAAAAGGCTTAAGATTGAATTAAGACCAACGAGCAATTCACTCGCAAAATCTTTGACTATTTGCAAATAGCAGGTAACCAAAGAGTTTCACTGCAGAAAACCCAAGCTTTCATTTCCTGTAATGCTAATCTCATTAATATTATCTATAAGCGGAAATTTTCTTAAATAACATTTGTAAACATTTCTCAAGTTCAGCTGAGCATACTGCTCTTGGCGTACCGATCAAACAAAATTCTATCTATGCTTTCCCTCCTTTGTTCTGGACGCTCTTTTCATTTAGGTTTCATTCAGATGAGAAAGTACGACAACTTAAATTCCCCATCACAGTTGACTAACCTTCCAAAATCTATATTCTAAAATTTTAATTCACCAAGACAATGCCCTAGTCCTAAGGGCTTAAGTCCTAAATCCGTCATCTTCCTTCGCCTTTTAAAATTTTCAGAAGTTAAAGCTCTCATGAATCCAAATAATGCACTCTTTACCAAGAAATGGCTTTAACGCATTTTATTAAACTATCGAATACAGTGAGTTGCTTAATATATTCAATATACCCTCTTCCCTAACTTTTCTCTCTGCTTGATTAAAATATTTCTTCATATTTCTCTTCTGTTATTCTGCGTTCTATTTCCATTCCATTTCACGTTATTCTACGTTATATTTCCATTCTATTTCATGTTATTCTAAATTACATTCCCATTCTGTTTCATATTATTGTAAATTATATTCCCATTCTATTTCATGTTATTCTACGTTATATTCCCATTTTATTTCCTGTTATTCTACGTTATATCCCATTCTATTTCATGTTATTCTACGTTATAATTCCATTCTATTTCATACTATTCTACATTATATTCCCATTCTATTTCACGTTATTCTCACTTTACTGCATCTGGCCATGCTAATGTTTCGATGTAGTAAATTTCCGTCATATTTGAATATCATTAACTTAAACATGTGAAAAACATAATTGTATTTTAATTACCTTTCCATAACTTCTTTTGTTTCTTAAGGAATTTTCCTTTAGTCAAGATACCTATCCCAGGGAATAGACACGTGCTGGAGCGTGCAGTGGCTCAGCGGTCAACGTATAGAAGGATGGCTACCCAAAGATAATCGGTGCAATTTCAGCCTGCGTGTGTGTGCGTTCGCTTCTTTTCTCTACCTAAAAACATAGTTTCAAGTATAAACTATAAAAAAACTTAGTCGTATTTGTTAGGAAGTATCGACATTTCGCAAAGTGTCGGTTGCCCCTTGTCGCTTTCCTCTCTCTTTCCTTACTTACAAACCACTTTCTGCTAATAGGTGGTGCTGTTGCCAGGCAACTAAGAGTAAATATGAATTGATAATATTGCGTGTTTAATTGAATTTCACCCGGTTAAACCTTGATGAAGGATAACGACGCCCATTCGAAGCGCGTCGACAAGTTCGTACAAACCATACACATCCGTGGGCACAAAAATTGCGTTATATACCATTGTTACTTCTTTAATATTTTGTGACTCTTATACGCTTGAATGTATCCTCAAAACTAGACTAAGAAAAATAGAAACAGACAATTAGTTTCTGGTGATTGGAAGGTCAGTTTGAAACAGTAGTAATAAGATAATTATACTTACGGGAGTGAATATAAACAAACTGGAAACATCAAGAAATTGATCGAACCATTAGCTTTGCTGAGAATAACGCTTTTAGCAACAACTACCCACTTGTCGATGGTCAATTACAAAGGAACTAAAAATAGCAATACCAATCACCATCGAAAATTAGTAAGTTTCGTTTCGTTGATGTAAACGAAAAGTCTGTAATTGGCTATTGCAGTGTCATTAACAGGAGATTACCTCCGTTCATTCAATTAGATGTATCTAATTAATTAACAAATGGATTGCTAAATAGCTAATTCCCAAACAAGAGGTACATTTTAAGAAAATAATAAAATGAAAGGTTTCCAATTTTCCAAACTATTCGCATTTCTGCGCATTTCCTGCCAATTATCGTCACATGTTGTAAATATGCTTAAAATGTAATACAGTTGAAACTCATTAAGACGAATACGCTTAAGAAAAATTACTTTTAATACGAACAGTTTTCGGACGTTCCGTCAGAGTGTATAACATACTACCCTTTCCGGATAAGACGAATTGCTGTTAATAGGAACAGATTTTTTGTTCCCTTTGGTGTTCGTCTTAACGAGGTTCGACAGCACTTTGCTTTTCGAATCGCATTGCCATTCCCTGGTAACCATGGAAACAGGCAGACAGCAAACTAGAACAATTTTCTTTATATTCTTCTAAGTGTAAGGCTGTGTTTCTTGCGGCACAAAGACGGCATAGGACCTGCTGCGTCGGGACCTACAATTTTTCGAGGAATCCTCAGCTCTACTAGCAAGGGAAACAAACCCAGGACTACGGTGGGCAGAAAAACGACAAGTGTTCTTCGATGCAATTGAGATTGAAACCCGGGTTAACGGCACGATAAATGATTGCGTTATCGCCACTCCATTGTAGGCCAGTGGGCCTAATTTATTTGAGGACTCCGAAAATTTTAAGGGCTTTTATCGAACTCCAGGATTACATTGGAATTAAGTATAATAGAAGAAATCAACATTTTATGGAGAGCCATATGGATACACTAACGCTGATATGAAAATTCTCGGTTTTTATTTACGATTTTATGTCCTTTTTTATAAAAAAGTTATAATGAATGATATATTGTGTGTACTGTACTCTCTGTACAATCTATTTCTAAACCGCAATGGTTATCCAGATTCGAACATTGAACCATGAATTTCACATAAATGATATTAACCTGTAGAACGTTGGAGTCCTTCTGCTAGGTGTAATCCCTATACTGTATCTTTCTTAACTAATTTTAATTTCGACAATTGCAGCAGAACATGCCCAAAATGACCACCTTTATCCACAATGGTCACCGTAGACAGGTGGTCATTCTATACGACAGACTTTGGTATAGGTCTGACGAAGTCCCTACCAGTTTTCTTTTATAAAAAGTGGTCACTTTATTTAAGTAGTCAATTTAATAAGGTAGTCGTTTTACCAGGTTATATTATACTCATGAAATAAATAATTTTATTTTATAGTTTGACCAGAGATATTCTTGAAAATTTGCATAATATATATTTCACACGAAATTTAGTGATTGAAATCTGAAATTGAACCTTCAAAAGGAAACAAGAAACATTGGACTCACAAACTCACAATTAATTCTTCCCAAATTCCTTTCAAAAATATCTCAGTTCGCGGAATTTCATATTTTTGCGAATACTTATTGAAAGATAATGAATTAGAAAAGCGTAATATTATATACAAACTGCTCGCAAAATTCTCTAAAATTCAACTGGAGTTTCGGTTTTGTATTTCGGAAAATTAAATATAAATAATAATTTCTTTTCATGAAGCACACATAATTTTGTCTCTCTTAATGGGTTAAGGATACTAGTTAGAATTAATAGCGCTAATTCGTTTGTAAGCCATTGTTCTAATAACGAAAAGTTATGCTTTGTCCAAAGGACGGACGGTAATGTAGGAGAATAAGCAGCGGAGACAACATTAAAATCCAATTTTCTTTTAACTAAATTTATGGTAATGGCAGCATATTTCATTCACTTAGTGTGAATTAACATGATGTGGCATGAAGAAAATTTGCTGAAATATATGCGTTAGGATTTTATTACGTTACACTTGTTCCCAGTTATCTGATCATGCAACTTTAGCCTAATTAATAAATTACTCACACTGTTCTGCAAGAAAGCGTCGGAACACTGGAATATGCAAATTACGATTTAGCCTATACCAAGTAAGCATGTTAAGAAAACAAATTTTATATTACATGTAAAGTACGGCGTATTTTAATGCGCACTTATTAAAGTCGACTGCCATATTTGCAAATTTGTGGAGAGTATAGTTTGAAAGAAATGACTTGCTATTTTTTGTGAAAATTCGTGAAATCTAAAATTCACAGAACCCATAAATCTACAAAATACCTGTAGACACATGAACCGTAAATATTTAAGAGTGCAATTTTGCTTGTAATTTTATTTTCAAAAAATTCGTAAAATGTAAAATTCATTGAACCTATAAATCTACAAAGTACTCGTAGACACACGAACCGTAAACATTTGAGAGGGAAATTTTGCTTGTAATCTTATTTTAAAAAAATTCGTAGAATCTGAAATTCATAAAAACTCTGAATCTACAAAGTACTCGTGGGCACATGAACCGTAAACATTTGAGAGGGCAATTTTGCTTGTAATCTTATTTTCAAACTAAAGATTATTAAAAGTGTGGTTTAAACATATTATGAATTGAAGAAACTTGGCGTCCAGTGTTTTCAGTTTCAGTATAAAAATAGTTTGTCTTCATTTTCCTTAATATGGGTGTTCAATAAAATAATGGAAATAGACTAGTTGAACTCATGTCTTGTTAAGAACATTGTATGTCACTCATTTTCTATGAAAACCTTGAAAAATTGATGTTCGATATTTCACGGAGGGGAAAAACTGTGATGTGATATTTTATATCACATTTCTTTATGAGCAATTCCATGTCGAACCACACAAAATTTTGATGATTCGCAACCTGGCCCCTTTGGATTTTCCTGAAACGTCGTAGAATTGATGACCCAATGGATGATTGAAATATCCCAAATTTTAACTTTATCCGTCAAATAGATCAAATATGGTTAAGGGTAAAAGTTACTGAAATGGACCTGTTTTGGATTATCGTGCAAATTTAACTGTAAAATTGTTCGTTTTTAACCTACAAATATAAAAGATGTCTTATTTGAAAGATTTCTAAAGGTCTTCCTAAATACGTAATGAAATAAATATTATAATTAGAATTGTTTTAAATAAAATGAAAAGAAAATTTGACCTTGAATTTTTGAAAACTGGAGTCATTTGAATTTTTTCAAAAAAATTATATATGGCGTCATATTTTACACCTTTTCTCAAAATTTCATAACGGCACCACTGTGGGTTCAAGAAATATTCAAAACATTCGAGTCGAAGGTCAGGGTTTATTCTTATGCATTGTGACATTGAACCATAAATAAATATATAAAACAACATGATGTCTATATAATTAACATTTTAAAATCACAGGTTTACTCACAATTATTGACATATCACAAGCGTGTGTAATTTGTGAAAAACTGCAAGCTAAAAATTATTTTCTTCATCACATAAAATTCTAGAGAGAGCTGCAAGGTCGTCGATATTCAGTTGGAAGGTACTTCCTGTACTTTTTGTTTGGGGATCAACTTTCGTTACCACAGTTGATCTGGAAATCCAAAGCAAACCTGGAACAGAGGAATACATAAAAGGTGATGCAGGACCATGAAGTGTGAGAAAACTGATGTGAATTTCATCAAGTTCTTAATTTGCGTTTAATACGCATCCCAACTACTCATGTCCACCGTATTCACATGTGATAAAACCTTTAACATCTTCAAGGGCAAATAAACAATTAGATTCAAGGAGGTTAAATTCTCTGCATGTGATTTCATTTGAAAAAAGTTTGGTAAAAACTGTGGTTATAGTTTTAGGCAAGAAATAGTATAACTTCTGTGTTCCTGGTAATGTGCGAACTGCTTCGAAATACTCCGAAGGTGGGGCTTCTTCTTTTTGATAGTCTTCTGCTGTTGCATAAGCAAAATTTATTTCTGTTATGTTCTTTCTTTCCCAAACAAAGAGTTAATGAGGACTAATGATCTGCTGACAATATGGTTTTTGCAAACTTATAGCAGCAAATCTCTTCACAGAGCCCCCTAGTCCATCGCTTGCACTCCTCCCACGGAAAGTTGCAAAAAAATGCCACTCTCTTTTGAATATTTCTTGAACCCATAATGCTCCAATCATGAAACTTTTAGAAAGGGTTTAAAATATCCTGCTATAAAATATTCAATTTTTTAAAAAAATCAAATAACCCCATTTTGAAATTCAAGGTCAAACTTTTTTCTACATTTTATTTAAAAAAATCTGTTTATAATAGTTATTTTTATTAAGTATTTGAAAAGACATTTAAAAAAATCTTTCAGATGAGACCTCTTTTACATTTGTAGGTTAAAGACGAACATACAGTCAATTTTGTAAACCAAGATAATCCAAAACAGGCCTATTTCAGTGACTTTTGATCCTTGGCCGTATTTGCTCTTCTTGACGGATGGAGCTACAATTGGAGATATTTTCAAACATTAGTGGGACATAAATTTTACAGAGCTTCAGGGAAGTCTAAAGGGGTCGGATCAATGATGTTCGGTGGTTTGACATGGAATGCCCTTATATCTCAAAGTAATTTCATCAGAAATGTAGCTAGAATATTTTTATAGACGTGCTCTGAAAGCCAGAAACGGAGCACTGAAAGCCACAGGGGGGAGCTTAGAGTTCCTTAATATTTTTTAGTATTTTCATACAGTATAAAAATTTTAAATATTTGTGATATGAAGGTAAAATATTTTAATTAAGTTATTGAATTATTTGTCCTATACACTTCGACACATTTTTCTAACGCCGAATCACACAAAAATAAGTATGTATGTATGTTTTCTTTGCTTTCTTTTTGGTTTTACGGCTCAAAGACTACAGTGGTCATGCTGCGCCGGGACCTACTGTTTTCCGAGGAATCCGAACCTCTTAAGGCCTAGGGAACCAAACCCCGGACTACAGTGAGCAGTGCGATCTTTATGAGATCTCTGAGTAAGCGTTCTTTTTGCACTGCTGGGAGTCGAACCCGGATTAGCCGCGCAATAGGAGAACGCGTTACCACACTGCGCCACCGCAGGGCCATGTATGTATGTGCGTGCCTGCGTGTATGTATGTATGTGTGTGTATGTGTGTGTGCATGCATGCATATGCATGTATATGTACGTATATGTATATTAAATAATCAATGTCTAAAATTTTTATACGAACAAGTCGTTTTCAGCA
>QLNU02015359.1:75430541-75443711 GCA_006491805.2 Dysdera silvatica | reverse complement strand
CATAGCTGTACGCAGGTTAAGTAGCCTGTAGGGGGGACTTCAGGTCTATTTTTTGGAGGAAGTGGGGAAACTCCTTTTATAGATGAAAAACAAATGATGTTAGGAAATGACTCTAGTTATTTCCTAAATATATTAAATCATTAAGTCAACTTCTTCTTGTGATATAAATATTTACTTTCAGAAAGATTTTCGAGCGTCACACTATATCATGTACTATAATTCGCCGTGTATATGAGCTGTGTTGTCTCTAATTATGAAATTTATGGCATATATTATACGTCTGTCCTTTGATCCGTAAAACTTAAAAACCTGTAGATCTGGTATATGTGCTTCTCTAATAGGTTATTGCGTATTAACTTTTAATTTCCCCCTTTTCTTATTCAATTTCCTTTGTCTTCCTATTTTCAAGTATTTTACAGTTTCAGTATTTTACAGTTTCAGTATTTTACAGTCCTATTTTCAAGTATTTTACAGTCCTATTTTCAAGTATTTTACAGTCCTATTTTCAAGTATTTTACAGTATTTTTCAAGTATTTCCAATTTTTTATAATTAGAGACCACATGGCTCATATACACGGCGAATTATAGTGCATGATATAGGGTGACCCACGAAAATCTCCCTGAAAGTAAATATTTATATCTCCAGAAGAAGTTGGCTTAATAATCTCATATTTAGGTGTTAACTAGAGTCACTGAAGGGATTTTTTTGTATATATAATCATATCATTTGTTTTTCGTCTGTGAAAGCGGTTCCCCACTTTCTCCTGAAATATACCTCAAGTCGTCCCTACAGGCTGCTTAACTTACTTAACAGCTATGCATGTAAGAAAAGTGTCGCCCCTATGCGCAACTTCCCCTGTGGAAAAATATGAAAATTGAATTTTATAATTCATCATATTTCTTAAACGATTTTTTTTACACCAGTGGATAGGCTGTGAAATTTTGTACATTTACGAAATTACGCTATCATGATTTGTTCAGAAGTTATAGCCGAAAAACAAAAATATGGCCGATATTCGAAGGGCGGGTTCACCCCCTAAAAATATTTTTAACCGATAAAAAAAATACGTATCCAATGTTTTGGTCCCCTCTAAAAATCACACTAAATTTTATTAAAATCCATGGTGAACACATGGGTTGCTTTCCTTGTAAGCGCTACTTTCCTTGCAGGAAAAGAAACAAAAAAAAACCAAGAAAAACCACAAAACAAACATATAATTTTATAACTCATCATACTTTTATACAATTTTTTTTACATTACTGGATAGGGTGTGAAATTTTGTACATTTAATAAATTACCCTATCATGATTTATTCAGAAGTTATAGCCAAAAAACAAAATTATAGTCTATTTTCGAGGGGCACCCCCTAAACATATTTTTTAGCCGATAAAAAAATACGTATCCAATAATTTGGCTTCCTCTACGAATACACCGAATTTCCTTAAAAGTGAAGGGGAACACATGGGTTAGTTTCCTTATTAGTGTTGAACGATGCTATTAAAATACCTCAAATTAATTTATTTTATGATTATGTTCAGAGATTATATAATTTCTTTAGCTAGAGCATTAAAATATGGGAACTTTTGGAAAACAGAAAAGGGTCAGCAACAAATTCCAACTGTGAAGAGATTATGTCCAACTCGATGGTCATCAAGGCACGCACGATGCTGTTTTGGCTATTCGCTTTAGATACACGAATATTATGAAAGCTTTAATTTACGCCATAATAATGTCAAAAAGAAGAAAGAAACGAAGCTATTGGCATAAAAAAATATATGCAAACATATGAATTTCTCTTACACACCGTAATTCAAGCAAAAATATTAGAAACAACAAATTTATTATCTAAGGTTCTTCAATCACCAGACCAAAACCTAATTAAAGCAACTGAAATGTTAGGTGAAGCTGCAAAAAATTTAAAAGATTATTTGAATTGTTTCGGTAAAGTAAAAAAAAAACCCGCCAAATCCATAGCTTTCTGCTGGGGCGTCAAATATCAGTTTTCGTAAAAATACAAATTCGTACCAAAATATGTTTTGTTGAATTGAGTAAAGACCAGCGTCTTAATGATCCGGAGCAATCTTTTAAAATTAACGTACTTTATACAAACGTAGATGATATCGTCTCTGAAATCTATAACCAGTTCACTAGTATGAAAGACACTCTACTTAAATTTGAATGTTTGCAAAATTAAATTAAAAAAAATGCAAATGAATTGCAGAGTTCTGCAAAATATCTTGCTAAAGAACTCTCTGATGACCTTTCCTCCGAATTTCCCCAAAAATTACTTTTAATGAGAAATATCCTTAAACCAGATATATTAAAAATGCAAAACGGATCTATTAAAGACTTAGCTGAACTTTTGATTATTAAAAATACATTCTATACTCAGTATTCCAGATGTTTCAACTGCACTGAAAATTTTTTAACTCTTTCCGTAACATTGGCGAGTGTAGAGCGATCGTTTTCGAAACTCAAATTAATAAAAAACTATATTCAAAGTTCAATGACACAAAAACAACTATCCGGGCTAAGTGTCACAAGCATTGAAGTTAATCGGGTTCGGAAAATTAACATAGATTCTTTAGTAGAGGAGTTTGCTGAAAAAAATGTAAGGAAAAAAAAAAAGATTTTTACAGTAACCAACAAAAATAAATAGTAAGGACAAAAGTGCCCGTGCCAACAGAATAACATTTTATGCAATAATTTCTTTTGCCACCCACCAGCGGCATTTCTTCCTAAAAATAATATCAGCAGTGGACGAACTAAACATATTTTTCAGTAGCATATGCATTTTCTAGTCTCCCTCTCTCAGAAAATCCTAAAATATATCGTTGGTTTGGTGTAAATAAATGTGGAGATAAGATTTTCTATTATTATCTATTTTAATATACGTACATAGAAATTAATTTTCGTAAACGAGGACCACGAGATTTGCCGTTACGCCACTGTTTTGACATCGTCATAATTTTGAGTTCCACTGAACTAAATTTTTCAACAAGAGAGCACTACCCCAGGTTGCAGTCAACCCAGCAACCTTCCAGTTAAAACCAAGAAAAAGATGTGCTGTCCATTGCCAGCGAAGCCATGGGTGCGGTGTTCTTTTTTCGGTATAAACAGTTGAAGAAAAAAACTCTAAATACATAAAGTGTGTGGAATGTGGAAGGATTAAATAATTCGAATTATTTTTGACATCACCAGTGGTAATTCACCACAATTTTGAGTTCCACTCATTGGCGTACGCAAGCGCGGCTACCTACACCCGACCGGGTAAAAAATTAACATTATGTGTATGGGAGCCAAGTCACGATTTAAAGAGCGCCAAAATTACTTTGGCCCCGCCTAATCTGAGAGGTTGCGAGCGCCTATGTTTGCATATACACATCATGTAATGTAGACCTGTGGATAGGGTATAAAGGGCGAGGGCGGCGTACACGCATCATCTCAGTAGAAGTTATTGCACAGTGTATATCGGTTTGAACGAAGACGAATTGTTGTATCAGTGCGAGATGTACAACGCACAGTCTCGTAGACAAAGTTTGGATGGTTTCATTCGAGATCGAATCGTTGGAAAGCTGGAAGAAGGTCGAAGTGTGATGAGTGTGTCCGGAGAGTTCGTAACCGTATCTCCGTGTGTTGAAAGTCCGCTTTTGAATAAAAGTCCTTTGTATCCTTTTCATTTCTATCTTGATCAGTATCGTTCACCTTTTGCTTAATCTTATATCTCGACAATATTATAGTAGATTTTGTACCCATTTGAAACACTGGGCTGCGACGTTACATGCAAAAAACTGTTTTCTTCTTAAATTTGCACACAAGTGTATATATTAAAATTATATATAAAAAAATTTCTAGCAAAACTGCAACGTTCGAATCTCTGGTTTTGTTTTTCGATTTCATTTTCCTTTGTTTTGTTTTCATTCCATCTATATTGCAATCATGTATAATAATATAACTTAATGTGTATAAATATTATGGCCTGCAAAAGGGTTGCTGGTATCTAACTGGAAGGAGACCCACACGCTGAACGTATGTGACGATGTGTGGAACCGGCCAGGCCAGTAACCTAGTGTCCTACCCCGCCTTCAAGTGGTGCAGGCTGAGCTTTCTATTTATGAGGCAAATTAATATTTGCTGCACGGATGGAAAGGCGGAAGGGGAGGGCTAATTCACCAACCCGTCTAGCCAGCGTGGTGAAATGATGGCTAATTCCTCCAATATGCTAATACACCAAAAACCATGGCCCCTAGTCTCCAGGTGCTGGAGTGCTCCTGATCAAGGCAGCGGTCAGCGTGGCATGAAAGCAGGGGGTGCTAAGAATCACTGGAATGGCCCAGGCTGCCGTTTGTTATTGACCTTGGCAACGTATAATGGACGATCCCTTGCTTCTGAAGCAAAACTTCAAGAATTGGAAGAAGAACTTGACAAGATCAAATGGGACATTGTAGGACTCAGTGAAGTTAGAAGAAAAGGTGAAGAGTTGGGGTGAAGAGTTCACTTATTATATATATATATATATATAGGTAATTAATTTGGTAGGTTACTAGCTATGTCATAGCAAACCAATAGTTTTCGTTGAGAAAAGCAAAACGGGTTCTAGGGGCTACTTGTAAAGAAATTGTGCAACCTCCATGGGCGCGAATTTACCCTGCCCTATCTCCACTGTACAAATCTAAACTGGGTAATTAGATAGCTAACTAGAGCAAATTGGTAAGTAGGTAATCGACGGCATGTGGGAGGGCGGGAGAGGGGAGGGAAGGAAGAAGGAAGGAAAGTATAATATGTATTTGGCAAGCATTAAGTTTTAATTATCCATTTAATGATAACAATAGTTTATTTAACCTGTAACGAGTTACAGTATTATATGTCATGAACAATTGCTAAATTACATATGTTGAATTTTTGGATTTAGTGCAGAAATATTACGACTGTTCAACATGAAAGAAAGCAGAACACATTATTTGTTGCGAAACTATATTCCAGAGGTGCGGACACAAAAACATATGCAAGAGTAGCTTCATTAAGTTTTCCTTATAGAAATTTAATGTCTCATTACCTGAAAATAAAAAACTGCATTGATTTTAACTTTGATATTATCTACAATTCCGAGTGTTAAACAATTAATAGTGAAAATATATGTATAAATTTTAAATGATGTGATTGCCTGCCCCTTTCGCAAGAATTATAAAACTAGAAGTGATGAAAAAAACTCATCTCATTATCTTCAGCAAAGGCTATATTTTAAAAATACGTTTAAAATGGACGTTCAACTCTTCTTGAACTAATATTAATTAAAAGCTATCTGTTTTTGCTCAAATTAATTTCTTATTTTAAAAAGTTTCCTTCAGATTTTAAAAGAAATTTAAAGCGAAATTATATCACGTTTCGTTTGCAACATTAAACTGAGCTAAATGCAATTTTAAATTTATATTTTAACAGTTAGGAATAATTAAAACTGTTTCAGGAGCAACAGCAAGCTCGGTGTATTTTACTTTGAAACAAAAACAAAATACTTTATATTAAATATACCTCAAAAATTCACTTTAAAAGCACTTTTTAGTAGCAAACTATTTATTAAGTTGTCTTCATTTCCCAGAAAAAATAATAAACTTTGAGTGAAAAATAACAAATTGCAATTTAATTTATAAAGGAAGTTTGTAATATTTTATCCAAACTTCGCAGTTTAAAGTATGCATTTTAAACTTCTTTAGCAGCTAAAAATCCTGCGTTTTTAATTTTAATAACTATCAAGCGTTTATAAATATGTATGCCAGTTTAGCTATTACTTATAACACCTTTCAATTATTTTGTGCAGCAATCTAAAGTTTTGAATTCTTCAAATGAAAAAGTGAAAATTTTCAACAAATTGATTTTAAATAGGAAATTTTGGTTACGTTTCTTCTATGCCAGTGTTTCTCAACCTGGGTGTGAAACGATTTGAGAATTTAATATTAATATCATTTTGTTTTTCGATTTTTAATGTAGATTTGAAAAAAAAAAAGTAATTATAAAAAATAGTGAATAATAACCTAATAATCAAATTCAGTTACATCTGGGTTCTTTATATCGGTGGTGCGCAAACCGTGGATCGCGACCCTTTTTGGAGTCGCGAGAAAATTTTTGTGGGTCGCCAAATTCAAAGACCTTTATTTGGTAATAAAAAATATAAAGCTTTTCTTAAACAAGTATCAGGTACCAGTAAAATAGTGAAATGAGATACTTGCTACACACATTGCAATATTCTACTAATCGTTGTTAACTTTATATCTATAATATAGGTATATGTAATTAATATAATATAATAATAATATAATATAATAATAATAATAATAATATAATATAATAATTAATATATTATAATACTAATATAATATAAATAATATAATATAACATATATATAATTAATATAATATAATATAATATAATTTTTTTTATGTTTCATTTACTCATAAAATGTTTCTATTTTGCAATGTAATGGTATTACGGCCAGGCCAGTAACCTAGTGTCCTACCCCGCCTTCAAGTGGTGCAGGCTGAGCTTTCTATTTATGTGGCAAATTAATATTTGCTACACGGATAGAAAGGCGGAAGGGGAGGGCTAATTCACCAACCCGTTTAGCCAGCGTGGTGAAATTATGGCTAATTCCTCCATTATGTTGACACACCAGAAACCATGGCCCCTAGTCTCCAGGTGCTGGAGTGCTCCTGATCAAGGCAGCGGTCAGTGTGGCATGAAAGCAGGGGGTGCTAAGAATCACTGGAATGGCCCAGGCTGCCGTTTGTTATTGACCTTGGCTACGTTTAATGGACGATCCCTTGCTTCTGAAGCAAAACTTCAGGAATTGGAAGAGGAACTAGACAAGATCAAATGGGACATTGTAGGACTCAGTGAAGTTAGAAGAAAAGGTGAAGAGTTGGTGGAACTTAAAAGTGGACATTTGTTTTATTATAGAGGAACGGAAACTGGAAGAACAAGTGGTGTTGGCTTCTTAATCAACAAAAGAATTAAAGACTGTCTTCTGGAAGTTGAAAGTACATCAGATCGAGCAGCGAGGCTCGTTGTTCAACTAACCCAGCGATACCAACTTCAAATAGTACAGGTATATGCACCAACATCAAGCCATACCGACGAAGAGGTTGAAGAATTTTATGAAGAAATCAAAGAGTTACACACCAAAGGGAAACAACATATCAAGCTCATCATGGGGGATTTCAATGCAAGAATTGGACAACAGGAACAAGGAGAGACATCGGTTGGTAAATACGGATATGGGGAAAGGAATGAACGTGGCGATCAACTCATCGAATTTGCAGAAGCTGAAAACCTTAGCATCATGAATTCATTTTTTAAGAAGAAACCGCAAAGAAAATGGACATGGAAACACCCAAATGGGGGAACTAGTGAAATTGACTATATCCTGGCAAACAAGAAATCAATTATTGAAGATTGCAGTGTACTGAACAGATTTAATACTGGAAGTGATCATCGAATGGTGAGATGTAAAGTGCACTTAAATACTAAATTAGAACGACAGAAGCTCATTAGGAAACAAGTAAGTAAGAGGGTGGATTTAAAGAAATTAAAAGAAAATACCGAGGCATTCAAGTTGGAATTAAAAAATCGCTTTTCTGCACTGGAAGGACTTATTGATGAAAGTGATATCTCAGAAGCAAATGAAAACATTGTTAAGACAATAGTTGAAACTGCTGGGGAAATTGGTGGTGTAACCTGTAAAAAGCACAATAGCAAATTATCTGAGAAGACGAAACAGCTCATGAAAAGGCGAAGAGATATGAAGGTGGACAATCGAAATACCAGTTCCAGGATTGAGTACATAGAACTTTGTAAAACTCTGCGCAAAAGCATGAAAGAAGACATAAGAAAATTCAATTGTGAGTTAGTAAGGAAGGCCATTGAAAATAACAAGAGCCTTAGGGTTGTTAAAGGAAGTTTATCTGTTGGGAAGAAACACATCATTGCATTAAAAGGAGAGGATGGCACCGTAACAAGAAATAGGGAAGAAATACTTAGAAGAGTTGAAGAATTCTACAAAAAACTATATGAAAGTAACAGTGGATTAAACGAAGACACTGAAATAGTCGAAGGAACAGCTCCTAAAATCTTAAAAGAAGAAGTTTCATTTGCAATAAAAAGTATGAAGAAAGGAAGAGCCCCTGGCGATGATGGTATTACATTAGATATCCTAAAAGAAGCTGGAGAATATGTAGAAGACATACTTGCAAAATTCTTTACCAAATGTCTTAACAGCGGTAACATACCAAACCAATGGGATTCTGCAACAGTAATTCTTTTGCATAAAAAAGGTGATAAAGAGGATTTGAAAAATTACCGACCAATTAGCTTGTTACCTGCTATTTATAAAATCTTCACAAAAGTGCTAACACATCGCCTGCAGAAAAAATTAGATGCAGCTCAACCAAGAGAACAAGCTGGATTTCGAAGTGGATTCAGTACAGTGGACCATATTCAAGTATTAAGAGAATTAATTGAAAGAACACATGAATATGAACTTCCATTGTGTGTTGCATTTATTGACTATGAGAAGGCCTTTGACTCTATTAAAACATCAGCAGTCATCAACTCTTTAAGATCAACAGACATTGAGGATGTGTACATTGACATGGTGAAACGTGTGTATAAAAATGCAAGTGCAAAATTTCGGTTACATAAAGATACCAAAACTATCAAAGAATAAAAATAAATGGTGAATATTTAAATCATTTGCGGTTTGCTGATGACATTGTTATTTTTTCAACGAACCCATCAGAACTCCAAGACATGGTACAGGAGCTCTCAACTAGAAGTAAAGAAGTTGGACTCAAGATGAACCTACAAAAAACTAAGATCATGTTCAATAATTTCGTAGAGGAAACAAAAATACAAGTTGACAACATTGAGCTAGAAATTGCTGATTCATATATTTACCTTGGCCAGCTGATTTCAATGGATGGCAACATTATGAAAGAACTCAACAGACGTATTAAACTTGGCTGGAGTGCATTTGGAAGAAACAGTTTTATCCTGAAGGGGAAATTGCCTTTGTGTCTAAAAAGAAAGGTCTTCAACCAGTGTGTATTGCCAGTCCTCTCTTATGGATCAGAGACATGGAGTCTAACAGTTGGAGCAATACGAAAGTTACAGACAACGCAAAGGAGCATGGAGAGGTGCATGCTTGGAATAACTAGGAGAGATCGAAAAAGGAACACTTGGGTGAGAGAGCAAACTAGAGTAGAGGACATCATTGTTAAAGTAAAAGGGCTGAAATGGCGATGGGCTGGGCATATTGCAAGAAGAACTGATCAACGATGGACAACAGAAATTCTGAACTGGATTCCAAGAGACCACCGAAGACCTAGAAAACGTCCTCAAACTAGATGGGTGGATGAAATAAGAAAAGAGGTTGGGGTGACGTGGAAACGAATGGCCCAGGATAGACTTGTGTGGAAAGCATTTGGAGAGACCTTCATCCAGCAGTGGATAGATAATGGTTGAATATGATGATGATGATATATATATATATATCAATAAATTTTGACAAACCATAGCTATTTTGTATCATTTACATGGTATTATTTACATACTAAATGGGATATTATATTTGCTGTATTTATGATAATTCCATTCACATTATTGTAATGGGTACATTTTGAGCTCTGGTAAAGAGACACTGTTATGGGATTTAAATATTTAATGCTATAACATGCTAATTTTGAGGTGTTTTTAGCATATTAAATGATAACACTTTCTAAAGTCTTCCTACTATTGTAACATATATTTTGGGTACATACTATGAAATATTTTATATAGCACATAAAATCATGTTTTTATAGGATTTTTAATACTTATCGTTTTAATTTTAGTTTGGTTTTCAAACCTATATATATATATATCCTGCATTATATTTTTATAGTCACGTTTAACTATCAAGCTTCCTAATCTTAAGCCACGAAGTTGGCAACATTTTCAAGCAACACCAATGTATCTCAGATCCCCAACAAAAATATCGTAACTAAATAAGGCAATTTCTATTTAATCAGTTATTTTGAAATGTTAGAGTTAATGAATGTTGTATTTTACTGAATCTTGATCTTTTTCTACTATGATCTACTATTGATCGATTTTCAAAATTAAATCGAAAGTTGATTTAAAGAAATTAATTTCAATTTTAGTTTCGAGGACGAAAATTTAAACATTTTTTGCCAATATTCATGATATTTTTTTTATTTTCCGCATAGAAATAACATGCATAACGTTCTTTTATTGATTTATTAATTAATTCGTTAATTCATGCATTCATTAGTGCATGAATTAATTAGTAATTTTAATAATTCACTCATCCATGTATTAATTTATTCGTTCATTGATTCATTCATTAACTCATTCATTTGTTTATCCATTCATTCATTACCTCAAACTTTTCAATTATATAATGATTGACGTTTAGATGCCAATACCTATCGTTATGTCTCATGGCCAGTTCCTTAATTTTTCTGGATTTTAACATTTTTACTTTTCACGCAAGCAAAAAATTTCTGTTTCAAAAACAATTTTCTGAGGAGTCCTTTACTTTTTCCATTAATCAGTGTATAACTAATGCAACGCGGATTTACTTTAATGAAAAGAAGGATATATTCAAACCAGCAAATTAAATGAACATACCAGAATTCAAATTCATTTACTTCTTAGGTAACGAGGTAATTACGCGTTACTCTCCCTCTTCTCTACCTCCGCCTCTTCCCAACTAACATCCAGCAAGGAATTGGTGTAAAAAAATGTGGTAATTTAGAAGTCTTTACTCTTTTGCAATTTGTCCTTTGTTATCTGCCAGCTCCGGACCAAATTACCAAACTCTTTTTATTTCGCCTTTGTCCGTTAGATCTACAACAACCAGAGTGGAAATTTCAGGGCGAATCTTTAGCCTGACAAATGATATCCGTTCCATCTTAATTTATACGGCAGGTTTTACTTAAACTCAGTCCTTTTTCATTTAAATAATTGGCCTCTGTGTGGTACATATTATTAATATAGGTATCTACTGATTGTATAGAAGATATTTTCTTTTTCATTTGTGAAGCATAAAACGTGAGAACGACAGAAAATCTGCTCAACAACTTCTTCTTCTTCTTCTCCTTTGTTTGTTTTTTTCTCCTTTTTGTTTCTCACCATTGAATGTCTCCTCTGATTCGCAGGCTGGAGGCTAACGTGGATCCATAGTTACCTATCTATCTGGATAATGCCGTTTAGCAGTCCTGTCTAAGTCTAGAAATCATCCATCCACCCACAATTTGCTTCTAGGTCCCCCTCACATACACACATGATGTTCCTTCCTATTGCCAGTTGAGGTGGTTCGTAGTTTTCACTTTCCATTACGTTTACACAAGTTGTTTGCTTCCTTCTTAGTATTATATTGATGATATGGTGATCATCATTTAGTAATTGACTTATGGTTAACCGAAATCGAAACATGGTACTTGAAAGCGTACTGTTCATAAGGACAAGAATTTCCTTATGCGCATTGATAATTCGCGTTCATTGATGCACTTTGTTATCACTGTTAAAGAATGTAAATTCTGGTGTTGTACATCGCAATTCGTTGAATAAGTGTCTTGTTTAGTTAGAATGTTGAGTGAAAGAGAATTCGCTCCAGATCATAGAAACCTACTCGTTGATAAGCATGCGGCATTCATTTTAGAATGAGTTATCCATTAAATATTTACTTTCAGATATTGCAAATACGTTTTTCAGGAGAGCAGTGTTTGATTATTTGAAGGTTGTTTCACTTCTTATTAAGCAAGAGAAATTGCAGGGGCACTTATGATTTTCAATATTAATTTTACTTCTAATATGTAATGTTTACTTTGTGCTTTTGACTTGTAATTTCCTGAGAAAAGTAATAATTTCTCTCTTAGTAAAAAGCTCAAACTTGATGTAAAACACCTGGCCATTGCAAAAAATATAACATCACTAAATCATGTAATCACCTTGTCTATGCGTTCATTTAAAGAAAATTAGATCTGATGCGGGAATGGAAAACACAGGTAAAAATTGTTTAATAATGGAACTTTTGTAATCACTCGTATCATTAATTGGCAACACTTGCGATCTCGCGTTCTTGCTTAAGCAAAAATCAGCCTGTGATTAACAGTTCCCACAGAACTAAAAAAAATAAACGAATGAAGTTCTCGTAATCCTCGTTCCCACATTTAGGAGAACGAGAAATCCAAAACCCATAACAAGGGTGTTTCGGTTATTCCCTGCTTCACGGAAGTAAATAACGGCTGAAGATGAAACGAGAAACTGGAGACTCACAGACTTTATTTATTCTAAGAAACGTAAAACGTTTCCCAAAAGGATTGAAAGCTGTTGAGAAAGAAAATACTTCGTTGAATTCTCCCCCTTTGCAACGTTACGCTGAGAAATGGTCAGCTACTCCTAATACCTTTTGGTTCGATCCTATTTACTTCTTTTAGTTCCACAGATTATTTTAACGCTCGAATTTTGCGAATGCAAATGCCATCAGGTTTGAAAAACAAACTCATAAGTTTTGTCAAAACTAATGAAATTTAAACCTCTCCGTGTTGAATAAAATTATAATTTTTAACACTTGCTTTATTTTAAGCAAGAAAGATTTAACCCATAAAATAAAAATAGTATTTCTGCGTCCGGTAATGCTTCAAACGAAATAGTTTTACTTCCCAAACTTTATGTATCCAAGTAGGAACTTATCATGTAACAGAACCAACAGGTTTTTTTAGGTTTCCGAACCCCTTCTGCTTAACAAAGCAAACCCAGATCTACGATTTAAAGCAAAATCGGCTTGTGCTTTTCTGACCATAGGGAATCAACTCCACAAGTTCTGCATTATAGAAAATTGCTTCTACGCAATGGCGTAGTAATTAAAAAATTAAGGATGCCCATTTAGCTTTGAATCGGATCATATGGGATGGGCGGTAAAGAATATAGAGTGTTTTAATATCCAATGGGGGCTTGAATACCTCGGCCTCCCCTTTTCCTATACCACTGCCTCTACATCACAATAGTACTTTTGTGTGTTTAAAATATGTCGATACGTATATGTAAATATGCATATGAATGCAAATACGGAATGTCGCTGCCTTGTTGAACTCTTAGCTCCGATCCTCCCATTC
>QLNU02015359.1:75413041-75430441 GCA_006491805.2 Dysdera silvatica | reverse complement strand
ATTTTATATTTTACCTAAAGATTAAAAGAAATCCTTATTAACTAAAAATTATGATATTATTTTTTGTAGTTTTAAATTTTGTGGAAAAAATTAAAAGATCAATACGCCACTGGTCAACGGTTAGAAGGATAGCTCATATTTAAGAGAAATATACTTTCTTTTTCAACTGATACTTTTGAAATATTTGTTTCAGTTGCAAGGTTTTTATCTGTAGTTTCAGAACACTCTTGAATTATTTGCTGCTCTATGCACATTGATATCGTAGCAACTTGGTTTTGTGGAGTTTCAATTAAAAAATAAGAAAATACTTTAAGCAATTTTTTGACCATATCTTTTCCCTCTTTCAATTTTTAGGCCCCACTGATGTACGATTTTTTTCCTTGAGGACGACATATTTATAACGATTGCACAGTGGATTTTCAGTCTATGAAAATAACTTGAATCTGCAGAATAAAATGTTTGACTCTGCTCAATCCATATAATAGTAAATTAATATTTCTTACACTAGAGTATAGACACAACATTTAGTTACGCTTTTATAAAAATTAGCGACAACACGAATAACATTTCGAGGCTATCCGGTACCCACTAGCTTCTAACTCTGTGTGTGATATGAAAAATTTTCTCAAGTCCTCGAAGAAATGTCGAGATTTCATGTCATCCATGAAAAGTTTATTTTTCTGCTGAAAAAAAGTTTTAAGAATGCAGTTTCTAAAAATTTTTAAAAGAAAGCATGTTTTTTTCACGTGCATTCAACAAAATGAAAAAGGGGGGGATGTAAAGGGATTTACAAAAGCATTTACAGAATTAATTCTCGAACGCTAAATATCAGTAAAGGAGATAGAAAAGAAGGCGATAGGGCGACGTCTGGCATGAATCAAAGGAAGTCTATACGCAACACATTATACCGAAACGCTTGTTGCTACATTTCAAAACCTTTTATCGTTTCTTGTGTGGTGCATAGGCGTAGCCAGGGCCCGATTTTGGGAGTTGTAATGTAACCCCATCGCAATGAATTGTGTATATATAATATAGAAATATATGAGTTGTAGCTCTGTAACCTCTTCTATTGAGCCTAAACCTTCTTATGACAATTTTGCCTACACCACTGGTATTGTGTCTTCTATAAGAAATTAACCGGCGACGCATTATAATATTTTAAACAGATCATGTGTATTAGTCACCATTTGATGAGGCAAGGTTCTGGCGCAAAGCGTATAATATAATTTCAAAACTCGTCTAGATTTTATAGTTTTCAGATGTTGAGTTCAATTTTAAAGACAACGAAACAGCAAAAGCAAATACGCGTAACGAGATTGCTAACCTTTTGTTTTATTTTTTACCTAAAGATTAAAAAAAATCCTTATTAACTAAAAAACACAATATATTAATTATTCTACTTCACTTACTTTCATATTATAAATTTTATGGAAAATAAACGAAGGAAAAAGCCCCCCCCCCCATCCTTGCTTGGGTTATCAGTACGTCACTGTGTCAAAAATAATTTGTATTATTCTTTTTATAATTAAATTTTTTTCATTTTATTTCATTTTTACAGTGTACACATTTCAAATTTTTTTTTTTGCAAATGTAAAAAAATTGCGAAGGTATTATTTCTGATGAACATCTTTGAGGAGCGCCTTCGGCGCCCTTCCCTCATATTCTCCGTATGTAAGAAGAGAGCGTTGTTTCCTGTCCTCATTCGTCTAGCGGTCCAAGACACTCCGGGCTAAACGGAGGGACCCTGGTTCGAATCCAGGATGGGGAAAGCGTCTCTTTTTCTCCAAAACGAATAAGCTCTAGTTTGAGCTAATTAATACGTGGGTGGCAAAAATTATTGTAAAATAAATTCCCCTGCGGAGGGTATGGCATAACATAATAACTTTTCAAAAAACTATAAAGATCTGGAGAAATAAACACTGTATTAGTAAAAATTATGTAAGAGCTTGTCAAGTTTTGGAAGAAAAAGCGCTGAAACGGCAAAGAACTTTTTTTCAAGTGTCTGATGATGGAGTTGACAAGAAGTATGGTGGGCGTGTACCCAAGTATCCGGAAGTGACAAAAACTCAATTCTTCGTTTTGTCTCTCTGCTTCGTTACTAAGTTTCTTTCCACTTTATTTTTGTTTTATACGTTTTCCGCTTAATAAAAATTTCGTTACAAACTTCAAAAATCTTACCTTTATTATTGAAAATAAAATAGAAATTCTTGACTTTCTTTTCTCTAGCTTTAGTCTCGTTCGATACACTGTGTAAAATTTTATTGTCTTCTTATATGCCATAAAGTAGAATACTTAAATATATGAATGAATTTTAAGAGCTGGAGGGAAAATAACCTGAAATTGAAAAATACAGGTAGTAACACTCGAGAGCTGCAACTTTTGATATATTTTGAAATGCATTCCCCAAAAATTTGCTTTTTTTGGATAAAGATGTCGCCGCAACTATATTATTTGTTTAATTGTAAGATTGAATTATACGCCTTTTGCATCAAATGAAGATGGAGCTACGCAGACATATATAGATATTGATTATAATTGTAACATGAATTTCAGTATAGATTGTGAAAGCAGTAAACAGTTAATCATATCCTACACATATGAAGAATGTAAGCAATGTTTGGTTTACGTTGGTATGGACCTGTTGAACACCACAGGTTAAACCACATAACGCAAGCATTTTCTTGCAAAAAACCGGTAAATATGGGAAATTTTACAGTAGAGCTAAAAAAAGTCTGTTGTATCGAATTAATGTCTACGGTTATTGCAGACGTTTCATTCAAGATACGTAATATATACTTTCACACTGTGTCTAAGATAATATCAGAGCAAAGATACACCTGTTACAACCAGTGGATAATGTAGATGAATTATGAGGGCTTAGTTTATTGTTTTGAGCCCCCACCTTAATCTTTCGTCCTCACGACTAAAAGAACATGGACAAAAGTATTTCATACAAAATTCTTATTGAGCAGATGATGATGATGATGGGTATTCAGGGCCGCAATTTTCAATTTTTTGCTCTAAAGGACATAAGCAATAACAGATTACGGGAGGTGCGACTGGTACCGTCGCACCGGGAAAAAGGCCAATGGAGGTACTCAAAAGGTCTAACGACCTCGAAGTCCAGACACGGACAAATCCAATTTGATCATATAAAATAGGGGTAGGGAACCTTTTCATGTTGGAAGGACTCATTAAGATAGCTGTAAGGTACGAAGGGAGCATGTGTTTCGAATATGTCGGTCAATAAATAATATGTATTAAAAATTACCTTCAGGGAGGAATACAATTTGTTTCTGTAAATAACATAAAATCTGATTCATTGGAAAGCAAACATGGAGTTCCTCAGGGATTAATCCTCGGTCCCCTATTATTTTTACTGTATATTAATGATATTATGCATGTATCAGACAAAGGTACATTAACATTATGTGCAGACAACACTAGTGTATATAAAAGGGGAAATAAGACAGAAGAACTGATAAACGCTGTACCGGAAGAAAATGCCAAATATGAACTTTGGTTTAGAAGTAATCACATGAAAATAAATGACACTAAAATAAAAATATTAATTTTTAAAACAATAAATTAGATAAATGGAGAGAATTAAATAAAATTTATATTAATGGAAAAGAAGTTGAAATTGTCAAAGAAATTGATTCCTTAGGAGTAACATTAACGAACGATTTAAACCGGAATACAAAAATTGAAAGAATTGAAAAAAAATCAGTCGGAAAAACAGGAATCATAAAAAAAATTTTACGTGCAATTCCTAAGGATGTTTTACTGAGTCTACATAACCCTTTATTCTATAGTCACCTGATTTTTTGTAATTGCATCTGAATAAGAATAACACGAAGGCAGTTAAATCGTTACAGATTAAATTTTTAAAAACCATCGAACGAAACACCAGCTTAAGTTACATTACATTATTTGTAAAATATGGTATATTACCAATTGATAAAATCAATGAATATTGTACGCTAGAACTAATGTATGAAAGGATAATAGAAGGAAAACATTTTGGATAATATTGATATCCAGTATCACGAAAACAACAGAAATTTAAGAAGAAATCAAATTAGGCTACCAAAAATTAAAACACGAAATTGCAGAGAGGGTTTGCAAATACGGGAATAAAGCTTTGAAATCACCCATTATTCCAAAAATAAGAACAAATATAGAGGGAAATAATATAAATTATAAAAGTGCAAATATTTGTAATGGGTCACTAGAAGAATTCAAAAAATTGAAAAGTAAAGAAACATTTAAAAAAGTCTAAGAAAATATTCGATACAAGGCAATTTAAACTAAAAGAACAAAAATTAGAAAAATACATTAAAAAAAATTATTAAAAACTATACTAAAAGGATGGGTGATTCTCAATTGGTTATGTATAATTTTTGGAATCAGATTATAATTTTAAGATCCCTGGTGTGTTATATCCTTGCTGATATTTTCTCAGGACCTTTCAGTGTGAAGTCTAATATGATATACTATTAATAAATGTGGTCTGTATTATTATATATAGAGTTATGTGGTATATCGTTGTTACAAATTTATAACTGAAGAAAAAAGAAAGTAGTGATATTTTTTTTCTGAATTTCTATTAGATTTTTCTCCATCGAGGCCATTAATCATACAAAAAAATGTATAATATATTGTTAAACATTGTTAAATTCAACGAAACAATACAGAGTTTCACCAGGAGATTCCATAACAAAAAGTTATTTCGACACTGGCGTAAGGTTTAAAAACACGACGTTTCGGGAGCCAACTGCTCCCTTTGTCAAGTGAAGGCAGAATGAAGAGTTCGTGAAAGTCCTAAGCTTATATACCCGCATGTTGGGAATCCCCATCTGACGTCATCTAGTGCGGGACAGTTCCGGTTGGGAAAGCCGCACCCGACGACGCCAGATGAACACCCCCAACTCAAAGTTTAGCAAAAATCCTGTAAAGTTCTGTTAGAGATTTCGCGATATTTATTGCACGACATCAACCCGTAGGTTTCTCATGATTCCAGAAAAAATATACTCCCCAGATTCGTCATATTCTAATGTAATATTTTCATCGAATGCCAATCTGGTTCGTGACCCTCTCTGAAGACATGTTCAGCCAACTTGTTTGAATTGTCTCCCCTAGCTACCGCACGCATATGCTCCTTCCCTCGTAGACGTATCGATCTTCCCGTCTGTCCAACATACACCTTGTCACAGTCTCCACACGGTATTTGGTAAATAACACCAGATTTTTCTTCTTCGGGGACTTGGTCCTTCACTTCAGGTAATAGATCACGCAGGGTGTAGACAGGTTTGTAGTAGGTCTTAACTTAATCTTAAGCCAGGATGAGGACGGCGTCTCTTTTTCTCCTAAAAAAAAATAGCTCTAGTTTGAGCTACTAATACGTTGGTGTCAAATTTATTTGTAATAGGTCTTAACGTTCACACGACGGAGAATTTAGGACAGCTTTTCTGAGACACCCGCCACATTTGGCAAAACCACTGATGTCTTCCTGGTCTCATCTTCTACATTCCTGTTTCCACCACTAACACCACATTGGTTACGAGCGATAAATTTAGTCGGGTAACCGTTCTTTTTCAACACGCTTTTGTTGCGTCGTAATTCAACATTGCGAAGGTCATCATTACAACAATGTGTAAAGGCTCGTCGGTGCAAGGCTCTAATGACAGATGCTTTGTGTGATGCCGGGTGATGAGAACGAAAGTCAAGATACCTATCAGTATGTGTTGGTTTCCTAAACACCGTAGTCAACAGTCGCCCATCCACATCTCTATTTATCCGAACATCTAAAAAGGGTAATGAACCTCTATCTTCTTCTTCTAATGTAAATTGAATATGAGGGTTCAAGCTGTTCAAATAGAGATGAAAATCAGCAACTGAAGACCTTGGTAGGATAACGAAAGTATCATCGACGTATTGCTTCCACACCTGGACACAGTAAATTCACTCATCTAAAGCACTGTTTTCAAATGCCTCCATACACAAATTTGCCACCACACTCGAAGCAGGTGACCCCATCGCCGTACACCTCTTCTGTCGGTAAAATCTACCCTTGAAGCCGAAAACCGTGGAATTCAAGCAGAACTCGAACAGGCAATATATCTCTTCCGGACTAAGGCTAGTTCTTTCTTCCAGGCTTCCATCATGCCTCAGTCGCTCCAATGCTGTTGATACCGCCAAATTTGTTGGAATACAGATTTATATAAGTTTTTTTTTAAATTTGTGCATAGAGACGCGTTGAAAATAGTGTTTTAGATTGGTGCGTTTACTGTGTCAAGGTATGGAAGCGATAGGTCGATGGTATGTGGTTATTCTGCCAAGGTCCTCAGTTGCTGATCTTCATCTCCATTTGAACAGCTTGAACCCTCATATTCAATTTACGTTATAGGAAGAAGATTGCGTTTCATTACCCTTCTTAGATGTTCGGATAAATAGAGATGGGCATGGGCGACTGTTGACTACGGTGTTTAGGAAACCAACGCATACTGATAGGAATCTCGACTTTCGTTCTCATCACCCGGTATCGTACAAGGAATCTGTCATTAGGGCCCTGAACCGACAGGCCTTTACACACTGTTATAATGATGACCTACGCAATGTTGAATTACGGCGTAACAAAAGCTTGTTGAAAAAGAAAGGCTACCCGAATAAATTTATCCCTCGTAACCAATGTGGTGTTAGTGGTGGAAACAGGAATGTAGAGGATGAGACTAGGAAGACATCAGTGGTTTTGCCATATGTGGCGGGTGTCTCAGAAAAGCTGTCTCGAATTCTCAGTTGTGTGAATGTTAAGACCTACTACAAACCTGTCTACACCCTGCGTGATTTATTACTTAAAGTTAAGGATCGCGTACATGAGGAGAAGAATCCAGTGCTATTTGCCAAGTACTGTGCGAAGACTGTGACAAGGTGTATGTTGGACAGACGGGAAGATCGATACGTCTACGAGGGAAGGAGCATATGCGTGCGGTAGCTAGGGGAGACGATTCAAGCCAGTTGGCTGAACATGTCTTCAGGGAGGGTCACGAACCAGATTGGCATTCGATGAAAATATTACATCAGAATGTGACGAATCTGGGGAGTAGACTTTTTCTGGAATCATGGGAAACCTACGGTTTGAGGAGTCGTGCAATAAACATCGCAAAACCTCTACCAGAACCTTACAGGATTTTTGCAAAACCTCGAGTTGGGGGTGTTCGTTGTGCGTCGTCGGATGCGGGGGTTTTCCTGGTGGCGGTTTCCCCAGCTGGAACTGCTCCGCACCAGATGACGTCAGATGGGGATTCCCAACACACGGGTATATAAGCTTAGGACTTTCACGAACTCTTCATTCTGCCTTCACTTGACAAAGGGAGCAGTTGGCTCCCGAAACGTCGTGTTTTTAAACCTTACGCCAGTGTCAAAATAACTGTTTGTTATTGATAAATTAAATTTTTTGAACACTTTTGAAACTTTCGCAAGATAACCTGATAATGAATACAGATAAAAAATACATGCAATCGCTAAATTTTAACTTACTAACTTTATTTAAATTTTACTAACTAAAAAGTTGCAATCGCAACTTTTAGTTAATACAATTTCTTGACTTAACGAAACTTCTTTACCATTGCGAAAGGAAGTTCTCGAAGATAGCTCAGTCTTTTATAATGCGCTTTCTTTGAAGAATACCAACAACACATCACAGTTTTAAATATCCAATCATCCTCATCTGTAACTTAACCATTGCTAATATATTTTTCCCTCTAGCAAAATTTTAAATAATACCAAATTTTGGCAACTATATTGTACATTTAAATCATGTGTCGATAAATTATTATTTGTTGATAGTTGAAATAACGTTTAATGTTGTATTTACTTCCCATGATTTAAAAAGACGCATGGAGATTATTCAATATTGGAAAATGAACTAACCAATTAATTTTATTATTTAAGATATGTTTCATTCGGAAATTGATTATCGATCAGTCGTTTAATTCTTAAATCCCGAATTCCTCTGTTTCGTACGTTTACTTTCTGTTAAAACCTTTTCATGGTCCATAACTAATGCTTGATAATAAATTAATTTAGCGGTATTTACATAGAATTCATTTTAATATGAGTGCGTAATGTCCCGCGCAATTTGGCAAAAGAGCACTTACAGTTAACTATTTTCTAAAGTAAATAATTGCTTCACATATATTGAGCAATTTCTTTTGCCTTTTCGAGGCAATAGATATTACTTTAGCTTGCATGACAAATTGGTTAACATGTCCGGGTTTAACATAATCTTTTACTAGCGCGTTTGATTAAAATTTTGAAACTCGTTAGTTTACACAAAAGTCTAATTAAAATCATTCATTTTATTTGCAGAATCATTTTGAGTTTGTTTAAAATATATTAGGTGTGTTCACTAAAATAAAAACGCCTTATGTAATATATCACTCGGCGGTTTCTTTATGATTCTTTATGGCAATGTAGATTTATTTGTTCATCGTATGATATATATATATATATATATATATATATAAAAGTTTTCCTCGCCCATTCTTGGCGGAAACAGGCTTTGGGACGGGCAGAGCGCCATGTTCCCAAGCCTCTTTTTACATCACTTCTTAATGTGCCATGTCTAGAAACTTCCTGACAATGTGACACGTGTTTAGGATTGTGGCTTTTTGTATTTCAATGTAGGTGTTTGGGTCAATGTTGAGTATCTCCAAATTCGTCGCAAGCGTTTTTGGTACTATCCCTGTTGCTGAGATGACTAACGGGATGATGAGGATCTTTTCCATACCCCATATATCTCGTACTTCATGTCTGAGATCTTGGTACTTGGTGATTTTCGTTGTGTAGGTTGTCTGTATGTTATTGGTGTTGGGTACTGCTATGTCGATTAAGTACGTGGTCTTATTCGATTTATATATATATATATATATATATATATATCTATATGTCCACGCGCAATATTATATTACACAATATTTAAATATAGATGTATATATAAACTTAATGCTTAATATTAACACAGAATTAGCTGTATTCATATCATCTGCTCCAGAACTTTCCCTAACCGTAGGTACTCAACTCTTTATAAGAGTATGTATATATATACATACTTCTTATATACTCTTCTTACCGTTCATACATAATTAATAAATCTGCAACAAACAAACCAGCAAAAAAAAAAAAAAAAAAAGGCCTAGAAGCTCAGGAAATCAGGAAAAAGGCGTAGGAATGATGTCACAAACTGATCTACTGAAATTCTCTACCAATTTTAGGGGGAGAGAAAACTAGGGGATGGACTATGCATTAACGCCGTTTAAAACCCTCCGGCAGCATAAACTTTGCTTTCATGCTTCTGAATGTTTACTTAAGCTTTTTTTTTTGTTTGTTTTGTTGATTTATCGCTACTCAATGTTCTATGGAATTACGAGCTGCCCGGTTCTGTGGCTCTAAAACTCTTTAAGTGTCAGCTACATTAGCAGCTAAGTGAGCATATATGCCTGGACAGAGATGAAGTATGTTCATAGTCTTCAACGCTCTTTCCATCTATCATTAAACATTACTGTAGCTTCATTTACTTCTACTTGAGCAATTTTACGATTCGCACCAACTGTTTTTAGACAAAATTTCCAAATCAACGCGTTGAGAAATTCATTTGTGTTCTGTGTTTTGCCGCCCAAACATTAACGAAGCAAAGACGGATGAAAAAGTTCCTTGAAAATCGGTTTTATGGATTCTATCACAATAACAGGCAAAGAATTGTGTTCGTATTTTCCTGCACATCCTTTGACTATAGCCTCATTATACTTGCATCAAGATTCTTCACACTTAGGGCAGAAATGTTACATAGGATTGTCGTCTGTTGATGTTTTGTGGTGCCAAATGACCTACACAACTAGCTGCATGTTTCTAACGGCGGTCTGCATTATCTCGGATGAGATTGCCATAATATGATATTAGTTGGTTAATATCTTCATCATCAATTCTTCTTTTGCAACTAAGTGACTTCCCGTCGGCAAGCTTTTTACTACGCATATCCTTTTTTTAATTTTCGGAGGTGAGTACCCATGGTTTTTTGGACGTGCCCCACACATTCAAGTTTTGTTATGGGAAACTTCTCATATGGCTTGATTTTCTGTATTGCGGAAAAAGTTTTGCAATCCCCGTCACCGATGTATGTGCAGTATTTTGTAGAAAACTTTGCTTCAGACGTTTTAAACATCTCCACCATGCCATTTACCTCCATCATTCCTGCTGAACCAACATGATTTCTCAGACATTTATTATTATGGTTAATCAACCAAGCTTCATATGCAAGTACAGCTCGAACATCGTCCCATTCCAAGCATCCTTTACAGAATGATGACATAACTTCTGTATCAAATACTTTTCCAGATTCGCTTCCAATTAAAGTAAAAACTACTACCAACGATGAGTGACCACGCATCTTCCATGTCCCATTATCACTGACAGTGATATCGGATGAACCAGTTAATTTAATTTCTTCATTACTGGTTTTCTGCTTACTCTCATCACAAACTTTCGATGAAACAGACAAGATGTCTCGTACCGAAGTGTTGTATGATGTCTGGCTGACAGGTGAAGGTAAGTCCATCATTGCAGCAAAGGTTTTCACTCCTTCATGGCCTTGACAGATGCATGGCATAAATGTCGCGTTTATTTATCTCTGATACTTTGTTTTAATTCCAAGGATTTTGGAATTTCGAAATTATGATTCACTGGAGCAGCAACCTGTGCAGATTATAATAAACTTGCTCGATAATACAAATGTTTTTTTTTTACAAATAATTTGGATATTTCCATTGCACTTTTTGCATGATGGGCGGTATTCAAGTTCATTTGATAAAATATCAATATCAACAAGCACATAACCTGAAAAATTTGATACACAGTTAGATATTTCAAGATCAAGTTTTCTGGAAGATGATGTGTCAACCCGAGGTGATTTGGGATTTGTATGCTGATTCCCTTGAAATTTCCCTTTCCGTTTTTTCGGCCTCTGTCCTGAAGGCCGTTTTATAAAACTCGTAATCGTTTTCAGATCATAAAATGTATAACGAAGTAACAGAAACAATAAAAAATAACCAAATACGTAAATAAAACGAAACAAACCAAACGAAAACTCGCCGAAAATTCAGAAAAAAATCTCGAGCAAAAGAACTGTAAAGGGCTTCGACTAGCGAACAGAAAGTAAATAAACATGGGCAGTGAAGTATATTTCTTTATTTCGTTCTTTGGAAAACTCCCCTGCTTCTCTGATGCATGAAATTAATAAAATAATTAATAAAGTATAAGTTTATTGAAAGAAATATATCGTCCAGTTCATTTAAATATCCCTCTGACGCCATTTTCAATTTACAAAGATTTGCATTTTATAAAATAGTGCAAGAAATAATCAAAGAATTTTGATGTAGTTTATTTTAAAGCACTGCCAAGAATCCATACTATTTTTTAAACTAATAAAAATCGGGTTGTTTTTGAAGATTTAAAGGTTGTGTCCTCCCCCCTTTAAGAAGATACGAAAGAAAGGCAAATGTAAAATAAACTAATATATGCAAATATATATGCAAAATACACAAGATTCACCATTCAAATATTTTTTCAGCAAAAATATATTAAAAAATATGCCAGCAGCTGATTTTAATCTTTTAAAAATAAGAATTATTATCAATATTTGAGAAATTTATATAAATTATCATATCTGAGGAAGGTTCAAAACGCATAAAATGCTTGCTAATCAACACTGTCCGAACTCAGCCAGTAAGAAGCAATTAAGTGCTTAATTTAAAATAACTACTCATGCATGAATAATAGGATTTTCGAATATGTTTTCTCAGAAATGAAGCATTTCTGTAAATTTGCTACCCAGTTATATCAGTTACCTGCTCAAACACATTTTAATAAACACTCGCTTTTTATTTTTTAATTTTAATTATGTCTTGCGCATTCAATTTATTCCTTTGTGGCGAAATATTTCCACACGGGCGTGAAACATTTTATTAGAGGGGAAATGAGGTTTTCATTAAATTCTTATTTAGTTACCTATATTGTTGCTTTTAGTTTCTCTTTCCATGTAAATTATATGGTTGTCTTTTTTTTTTTCCTTTTAATGGCACGAGGTTGGGTAATGAAATATTCAGAAATTTATTAAATTTATGGACGAATATTACACAGCAGGGATTTTCAACCGGTGGGCTGCGCGAGAGATTCACAGGTGTGCTGCGAAAATTTTTAAAACATGCAGAATATGATTATTAGTCACAGGCATTGACTTCGTATAAAAAAAAAATTTCGAGTAAAAGACTAGCAACAGCCAACAATCATTTTTTATCCATTTATGGTTATTTATAATTTTTTTATCAAATCGACGAAAAATATTTTTTTTTGTTGTCAGCGGAATTTTATTAATTAGTTTTGGTGTTTCGCACGGTGAAAAGGGTCAAACACCGCTGTATGCAGTAATAGTAAATATCGTCATTTAATATTTCTTAAGTTTATAAAGTGAAATATGCTTAATGAGAGAAAGTTTAGAAATAAACCACGTCCTCAATTAAAATCTATTATAAATGCATAAAAAGTAATCCTTTTCCTATAATATATTTCCACAAAATTACCATGTTTGGCGCAGTATAGCTCAGATGCTCTTGCGCCATAAAACATCCAAACAAACAAACGAAATTTAAATTAGATAACTCCACATTGTCACCATTTATTTAATTTAAAACTTGCCTTATACATATTTCTGATTAAGTGGGGGGAAAGTTAAAGCAAATCTGTACTTTTATAATAATAATAGTTTTATTTCCCCTTAAACATATATTATTACAGTATTTTGTCTCAGGTCCATAAAAAATACGATAAAAATGGCATAACCAGCTATAGACCCCTCAAGCGCAAGCAAAATCAGGAGAAAATAATACTTATAGCAAACAATAATTAAGAAAGCCCACCAGGATTATTAATCACCTAATTCAATTAAATAAAAATACAACCATTGTCACAATATTAGTATGCAGTATAAATCTCTAATAGCTATTTCACAACATAATGGTTAGTAAATGTATACGAAACAACTCAGATAGCATTATCAATATCTATTAATATTGTATTCTTCATATTTTTCTTAAATAACTTCAGATTATTTATTAATTTTTCTCCCATGGGTAGCAAATTCTTTGGCAGCGAATTTTAACCATGACTGCTAATAAAATATGAATTCTCTGGGAAAGCAAAATACGCATTTTTCAATACAAGTTACGCAATAGAAAAAACGTTGTTTTTAAATTTTGAAATTATATATTAGAAAACCAAACGACAAGCGGGGATTTTGGTCAAGAACAGATAGTTCAAGGTATAATTGAAATTGACGCCTTCCACATCTTCTTGTTTACGAAACATCTCACATTCGACATATGGAAATACATATAAAACGAATTCACTCATTCACTGCAACGTTCCTTAAATACAAGTCGATTCCAGTGAAAAGATTTTTGTGCCACGAAACGTCACTCATGCGCATCTTATTGCGAGAGGTGCAGCAGAGATGCCACGGAAGACGATGAGAAAAGCCAGTTGAAAATAGAAGCATGGCCGTGATGTATGATCACCTGTACCTATGCTTCAAGTCCGAGAGCTTCCGTGGCAGCGTGATGAATGGAATGCCATTAATTTGATAAACGATCAACATTCAGTGCCCAGATCAGCGTTGGCAAAGGTGCCCTTGTGTTTTATCGCTTCGCTTTGGTTGAGGGAGGAGTGAAAACCAATAGCGTAGTAATAAATCAGAACATTACGTGGCACCCTGAGCAATAGTTTGTCTATTGGGATTCGAGCTATTGACATCAGGGGAATCTTAAGTCTTAAACCCCCGCATTTTCTGACGGCGAAGTTGTTTCTAAAGTTAAGAGAAAATGATTTAGGAAGAGACGGTGAAAGTTTAAGATATGAATACGATAAAGAATTTTGGCAACGAAGCTATATTAGCAAAAGTAAAAATATCTCCTCCTTACTGCCGCGATGCATACATAAATTTAATTATTCAAATATGTATTATTAATTAAATTTGTAATTTAACCTAAACCTTATACTCCGATATACACTGTTCATTCTTAACAAAACTAAGGGATAATGCAAAATTTACTACATCTAGACAGCAATCGTTGTTAAAATGACATACAAAAACAGCAAACGTGGGACAAGCAGCACTGCACACACAGCCTGCCGTCAATTCAGGTTCGACTATCGCGAATGACTAGTTCACACTAATCATTAAACGACTGTAGTATAAAATGATATACTAATATAGAGAATGCTTACTTCGACTGTTACTAATATGCTAAATATTAAGTAGTATTAATCAGACGGTTACGGATTAAGTGTGATCAATATCAATAAACAAGATAGGGTTATACCTATTTAGCTGGGGTTTTACCTGTAAATAGCTAGTGAATAGCCAGGCGCTAAGATGGACATAAGGTTATTTGAAACCAATAACAATTCTTTAAT
Source organism: Dysdera silvatica (assembly GCA_006491805.2). Classification (NCBI taxonomy): domain Eukaryota; kingdom Metazoa; phylum Arthropoda; class Arachnida; order Araneae; family Dysderidae; genus Dysdera; species Dysdera silvatica. The sequence continues at coordinate 75,415,915 of QLNU02015359.1, read as the reverse complement.
GTATTCCTAATATTGATAGAACCACCATGATCCATATAGTATACAAATAAACGTTGGGACGGCAATAAGAAACTGAGTCTGATATATTCAATGTAGCAGGAAGCTATAATGGCAATATACTAAGGTTTTCACCTTCATTGCACGACAGCACAGTGCTTATGGGCTGAGCCCGTGATTACTCCTTAAAACCGATACAGTTAATTTAAACACATACTATAAAACACTTATTTCACTTAATGTACACGTGCAATATTATTGCAATATTTAAATGCAATACCAATATTTATGCGATAAAAAATGCTTACTGCACTATTTAAAAACTTTAACCTTATCTTACCTAATTTAGCGCCTACCATAATCGAGGCCTGACTCTACAGACTATCCTTTTACTACAGAACCGCGATACGCCTCATAGCAAAGGTAAAAGAAAAATAAATCTCACGTTACACGGGTCTACTCCACTATCCATCTACATCCGCCCTACGCTCAGAGAAAACGCCCGGATGACCGGTCCGGGAAAAATCTGGTTCCAGGAATCGTCTTTTTTCTTCTTTTTTCTTTTAACTTTTACAATTTTTTTTTCTGTTTTCTAATTTTTCTTTCCTTTTTCCTAAATGTTTTTAAACTTTTTTCCATGTTTCTTATTTTTCTACACTTATTATTTTCTAAGGTTTGTGTTTTTCTTTTTTGTCTTCGTTCTTCTTTTTTCGTTTTATTTCTCTGATTACTGAAATATTTCCCCATATATAAATCTTTAGATATTGTTTATATCGTATGGAATATGATATTTCCCTTAAGATTAATGTTAATTTCAGGTGGTGTTGTATCGATTTACATATATTCAGTTTAAACTAGGTTCTTCCGTCGGATTATTCGTTGTTTTTCCTGTTCTAGCTTGAAATATAGGCATGGATTATTAACGACACCTACCACCTTCTATACCGAACAAGACGAGTTTTACAATTTGATGATTTCCACTTTCTCTTCTTTTGATGACTTGATGTTATACTTCGGGTATTTACAAGTCTCCTCCCTGAACTCGAAATTGTAGGATCCTAGATTAGTATAACCCTCAATATCGAAGTAAGATACATTTAATTTTCTCACAGAATTGGACGGAACAAGAGCAACAGGAACATCATTCACTTGGGGATTTTCCCCATCAGCTGGGTTATCTTATAATAGGGGGAATTTTCGAGTCGATAAGCTGATTTTAACACATTTCATACACGTATTCGAAGCTCTCCATATCGTTCAGCGTTGAAATCGTTGATAATTGGGTATAATTCGAAATAATTGTAAGAATTTAGCAGCCAATTAACGTGTTGATTATCAACTTATTTCAAGAACGTGATGAAGCAGCGTGTGTCGATTTCGTAAACTTAGCAAAAAATTTCTTTGAAGAATGAATACCATAAATTTATTTTTAAAAGACGAATAGTACGAAATCTTATTTGGTAAAATGAATATAAAAAATGTCCACGTCTTTAAAAAAAACTGAGTAATGGAAAATTTTCTTAACGATAAACTAAAAGGATAAAAACTTTTAACAAAATTTTCAGGATTAAAATCAGAAATAAACCTTCGGATGGGTGAATAATAATGAAATGAGACGTGGACCAATTTTTTAAACCAAGGCTTTTTTTGTTTATTGAGCTCTTATAACATAGGAAGACATATTATACAAAGAGAAAAAGATTACACGTTGCGAGCATGAAAGTTTTTAGTGGCAAACTACATTTGACGTTTATCCATCTATTGAATAAACCTCATATTTTCAATAGCATACAACACATTATTAATTCGATTGCTATTTTATCCATTGAAAAAATACTAAACAAGAACGAGATTTTACAGACGGTTTTTCACTCAGTAAATAAATAGTATAAACCTACGAACTGGATGACATGCATTATTTTAGTGACAAAATACGAGTTTTCCACCAATTGGATAAAACTGATATTTTTCAGAAATATAATACATGTTATTTATGCGTACACTATTTTTTTCCCATTGACAAAATTGGATAAAGATTTGACGAGCGTTTTCACAAGCCTTATTTTCATCTTATATATTAAAAAACAGACCTAAATTTATAGGAATTATGCTATAACTTTCTCGATAAAAATCAACTTTCAAGGACCTACAATGATATATATACCAACATTTTCAAGAGAGAGGGTGATTTTTCGCACCTAGATTCTTTCTCCATTGGAAATCTTCCCAAGATATCAATATTAAACAACATACTTTCTGATCCAAAGCAGATGCCAGGCATATTGCTTTCGAAGACAGCGGTTATTGATAACATTTGAAGAAAATTACGAGCTAAATCAGAGACATTAAAATTCAGTAATTCCCGACAAAACAAAATTTAGGGAATTTTCCATAACCATCCGCCTTTTCATATAAATTGAAGTTGGAATAAACAACCTCTTCCATTTGAGAAGAAAATACCTTTTTGGAAACAGAAATAATCTATTTATCCCTTCTGGAGTCATATACAAATTCTACCTGATTTGATTCATAAAGTTTTCAATCTTACGATAAACAGATAAAAAGGAAATAGTATACAAATTCTACCTGATTTCACTGATTCATAGATTTTTTCAATCATACCATAAACCGATAAAAAAGGAAATAACAGCAAACTTAGTTTCTGAAATACAGAGAGCAACCCCATTTTTCAGCTTTAACGGTTTCCTCCATTGGGGAGGATTTAAGGTTATCGACTTCTAATTTACTGCAACCTCATTTTGGAATTTCTTGCGAGAAAACTTTATACTATAATTAGATCCTTTTAGTGGAAAGATTTCACTTGAATTAATGAAACAACGTGGGGAATGTAAGATTGATGATTAACTACTAGTTCTC
>QLNU02015359.1:75392775-75412941 GCA_006491805.2 Dysdera silvatica | reverse complement strand
GTATTTCTATAATTTCTAAAAAATATTTTCTTCGTAAAATTAGCAGAAGCGTCATCTAATGGACAAAAATATCAAATCTGTGAAGAAACTAATCAAATCACAATTTTTTCTCCCTTCCCACACAACTTCACACCTTTATTAATTGTGATCTAGTAGTCTGTTCGTGACATCAAATAATGAAAGAAGTCAATTATATAGGGAAAATACTTTAAAAAGTTATAGAAATACATCAACATGGCTAGAAAATGGGTGTACCTGAAAATTTACCAAAACGCAGTACATATTAGTTTCACAAAGGGCCATTTACCTCTTAAAATATAAATTATGAAAACAGCTTACTTAATACCCCTTAAACAGAAGGATTGTATTGGCGCTTTGTATCAAATAGTTCCATATCTTTTTAGGATTCGAGTCTTGAAGGTATCAAACAGTCTCTTGCTTTATATCCACACATTAAGGCTGACACATTGGTCACCAGTTTGACACCTCTCTCTACAGCAGGGGTCTTCAACCTTAATCGGTCCAAGGGCCAATTTTACTTATGCCCGTAGGCCGCACTACGGTATCAGCAATATTAGGATTTGAATAAAGGCAGCACAGGGGGCCCCTAGATCAGCCATTGTTGATATTTTTTCTTTAAGTCTCTATATTAGTTTTGCATGTCTACCCAAAAGTAGTTTCTAGATTCGCTTCTGGGATTGAACATATATATTACAATGTAAAATACGTATGGAAGCAAAAAACATTTACAATACTTTTAGTTATTAATATGTAAAGCGAAATCAAACCTTTTAGCGAGATTTTTGGCACTGCTTATTTTTAACAATCCTGTCAATATCCGGTCTTATTTTTGATATTGCAATCCTAAGAATGCTTACAAGGTGGACGTCAGTTATTCTGGTCCTAACTTTTCATTTTATCAACTTCATTTTTGAAAACAGTTTTGCATACACATTGACGTTCGCAGGGAGAGGTTGATGGAAGTTGTAATTCCCACTGCAATGAAATTTTATATATACATATGAATATATGCAGTTATGGCTCTGTAAGTCCACCCCTCCATTGCAAGCCTATAATCCCCATTGTGAACTTTCTATGTTAGCTTATGTGCAGATGTAAGTGCTCTGTAATAGTAACATTTTCAGAGCATGCTATCGCGAATGACTAGTTCACACTAATCATTAAACGACTGTAGTATAAAATGATATACTAATATAGAGAATGCTTACTTCGACTATTACTAATATGCTAAATATTAAGTAGTATTAATCAAAAGGTTACTGAATAAATGTGATCAATGTCAATGAATAGGATACGGTTTACCTATTTAGCTGGCGTTTTACCTGTAAACAACCAGTGAATAACCAGGCGCTAAGATAGACATAAGGCTACTTGAAAACAATAACAATTCTTTAATGTATTCCTAATATTGATAGAACCACCATGATCCAGTATAGTATACAATAATCGTTAGGACCGCCATAAGAAACTGAGTCTTCTATATTCAATGTAATAGGAAGCTATAATGGCAATATACAAAGGTTTTCACGCTCATTGCCTGACAGTACAGTGCTTATGGGCTGAGCCCGTGATTACACCTTAAAACCGATACAGTTAATTTAAACACATACTATAAAACACTTATTTCACTTAATGTACACGTGCAATATTATTGCAATATTTAAATGCAATACCAATATTTATGCGATAAAAAATGCTTACTGCACTATTTAAAAACTTTAACCTTATCTTACCTAATTTAGCGCCTACCATAATCGAGGCCTGACTCTACAGACTATCCTTTTACTACAGAACCGCGATACGCCTCATAGCAAAGGTAAAAGAAAAATAAATCTCACGTTACACGGGTCTACTCCACTATCCATCTACATCCGCCCTACGCTCAGAGAAAACGCCCGGATGACCGGTCCGGGAAAAATCTGGTTCCAGGAATCGTCTTTTTTCTTCTTTTTTCTTTTAACTTTTACAATTTTTTTTTCTGTTTTCTAATTTTTCTTTCCTTTTTCCTAAATGTTTTTAAACTTTTTTCCATGTTTCTTATTTTTCTACACTTATTATTTTCTAAGGTTTGTGTTTTTCTTTTTTGTCTTCGTTCTTCTTTTTTCGTTTTATTTCTCTGATTACTGAAATATTTCCCCATATATAAATCTTTAGATATTGTTTATATCGTATGGAATATGATATTTCCCTTAAGATTAATGTTAATTTCAGGTGGTGTTGTATCGATTTACATATATTCAGTTTAAACTAGGTTCTTCCGTCGGATTATTCGTTGTTTTTCCTGTTCTAGCTTGAAATATAGGCATGGATTATTAACGACACCTACCACCTTCTATACCGAACAAGACGGGTTTTTCAAATTAACGATTTCCACTTTCTCTTCTTTTGATGACTTGATGTTATACTTCGGGTATTTACAAGTCTCCTCCCTGAACTCGAAATTGTAGGATCCTAGATTAGTATAACCCTCAATATCGAAGTAAGATACATTTAATTTTCTCACAGAATTGGACGGAACAAGAGCAACAGGAACATCATTCACTTGGGGATTTTCCCCATCAGCTGGGTTATCTTATTATAGAGAGAATTTTGGAGTCGATAAGCTGATTTTAACACATTTCATACACGTATTCGAAGCTCTCCATATCGTTCAGCGTTGAAATCGTTGATAATTGGGTATAATTCGAAATAATTGTAAGAATTTAGCAGCCAATTAACGTGTTGATTATCAACTTATTTCAAGAACGTGATGAAGCAGCGTGTGTCGATTTCGTAAACTTAGCAAAAAATTTCTTTGAAGAATGAATACCATAAATTTATTTTTAAAAGACGAATAGTACGAAATCTTATTTGGTAAAATGAATATAAAAAATGTCCACGTCTTTAAAAAAAACTGAGTAATGGAAAATTTTCTTAACGATAAACTAAAAGGATAAAAACTTTTAACAAAATTTTCAGGATTAAAATCAGAAATAAACCTTCGGATGGGTGAATAATAATGAAATGAGACGTGGACCAATTTTTTAAACCAAGGCTTTTTTTGTTTATTGAGCTCTTATAACATAGGAAGACATATTATACAAAGAGAAAAAGATTACACGTTGCGAGCATGAAAAATTTTAGTGGCAAAGTATATTTGACATTTCTCCATCTATTGAATAAACCTGATGTTTTCAGAAACATAATACACATTATTAATTCGATCACTATTTTATACATTGAAAAAATACTAAACAAAAACGAGATTTTACAAACGGTTTTTCACATAGTAAATAAATTGTATAAATCTACAAAGTGCATGGCATGCATTATTTTCGTGACAAAATACGATTTTCTACCAATTGGATAAAACTGATATTTTTCAGAAATATAATACATGTTATTTATGCGTACACTATTTTTTTCCCATTGACAAAATTGGATAAAGATTTGACGAGCGTTTTCACAAGCCTTATTTTCATCTTATATATTAAAAAACAGACCTAAATTTATAGGAATTATGCTATAACTTTCTCGATAAAAATCAACTTTCAAGGACCTACAATGATATATATACCAACATTTTCAAGAGAGAGGGTGATTTTTCGCACCTAGATTCTTTCTCCATTGGAAATCTTCCCAAGATATCAATATTAAACAACATACTTTCTGATCCAAAGCAGATGCCAGGCATATTGCTTTCGAAGACAGCGGTTATTGATAACATTTGAAGAAAATTACGAGCTAAATCTGTGACATTAAAATTCAGTAATTTCCGATAAAACAGAATTTAGGGAATTTTCCATAACCATCCGCCTTTTCATATAAATTGAACTTTGAATCAACAACCTCTTTCATTTGAGAAGAAAATACCTTTTTGGAAACAGAAATAATCTATTTATCCCTTCTGGAGTCATATACAAATTCTACCTGATTTGATTCATAAAGTTTTCAATCTTACGATAAACAGATAAAAAGGAAATAGTATACAAATTCTACCTGATTTCACTGATTCATAGATTTTTTCAATCATACCATAAACCGATAAAAAAGGAAATAACAGCAAACTTAGTTTCTGAAATACAGAGAGCAACCCCATTTTTCAGCTTTAACGGTTTCCTCCATTGGGGAGGATTTAAGGTTATCGACTTCTAATTTACTGCAACCTCATTTTGGAATTTCTTGCGAGAAAACTTTATACTATAATTAGATCCTTTTAGTGGAAAGATTTCACTTGAATTAATGAAACAACGTGGGGAATGTAAGATTGATGATTAACTACTAGTTCTCGGAAAGCGCTCTAAATCTATAATATATTAACATAAACGGGTTCCAATAAGCATATGATTAGAAATCCATCTCTTCTTCCTCCTCCTACGAAGAAGAGTTTAAATGAGCCAGATATTCGGCTAAACTATTAAGAAATTCCGTCATATTTTAACACTTTGTATTTGTTTTATAATTAATTTTTCTAAAATGTTCACATCAGCTATAAAATCGGATAGAACGTAAGATCTCAGCGAATATTTGCCAGCATATACCAACCAGTCGTTTAAGATATTAAGAAAGTTGCGAATCAGTTCCTGAATATTGAAATTCAAGACATCGAGGTTGAAGAGGATATGAGGAATTTTCCCAATATCCTTTTCCCCTCTACATAGAGGAAATTTGGAATATACCATTGCCTTCATGTAATTTGAAAACACCTCATTGAAAATTGTTATAATTTTGCATTCTAAATAACTTTCATAGGGTACCTCCTCTGTCTTCAGAAGAAATATAGATTCCTCGATTTCTCTATGCTGGGTGGCAAAAGAGATCCCTCCAAATTCAATATCCACTATACATGAGGAAATCTCATCCTTCTCCTCCAAAAGTCTCTTCCATTGGGAAAGGGAAATTACCCACTTTCTTATTTGATTCAAACTCGTCTATAAATTTTTTTTACGCTAGACCTTTATACTTTCGGTAGTACAACTGATGGTGATGTCGTATCGTAATGGCAAGTCATGGTGGGAAATTCATATTGCAGGAGGAACTGTAGCTTTGCCTCGTCACATAGCAAGCGAAAGAAGTTACCGAACAGGAGTACTATTCCTTGACGAGTTGGGTAGAACGACTAACCTTCGAAGTCATATTGTCTCACAAGTACGGAAGCCTCTCCTAGATAGGTCCTCACTGACACAAACAACCCTTGGTCTATGTGAAAAACATTGTTTGGGAACATGTCCAAATGGAGAAACACTCTGTGAATCTGCGAAGGAAAAGAGAGAGAGACTATGAATATAGGTAGATTGGGGAAGGAAAAACGAGCGCATGGGATGCAGATATTAGGAAAAATACTATTTAAGAAACACAGCTATACGTCTTGTTTAGAAAAAATATCTTCAGAATTAGCTTTTAAATTTTTTAATTTAAAAAAAAACAGATGTTAGGAAAAATAGTGTTTTAAAATATAGAACAGAATTAATCTTGTTTAGAAAAAAATAATCAAAAGAAATAGCTTTTAAAAATTTTAATTTTAAACCTGAATAATAGATGATCTAAAAAAAATCACATTTTGAAAAATCGAATCGGAGAAATTTTCCAATGATTTAAATGTGAGTAAGAGAATTTATTTTGAAAGCGAGGAATGAAACTCGTAAGAAAAGCGAATAATAATTTTTTTTTCTTGTGGAAAGAAAATTTGTGCAAAAAAAATTAACTTTTGAAAATGGAGAAAAGGGAAAAGGGGATATATACGAAGCATATATTAGGAAGGATGATGACGATCATGAGAGAAAAAAATCTTTAGGGCTTACCGCAGTGGATGGTGATGGATCATGGAAACGCTTCGGGGTGGAGAATCTATTTAATCGCTTGACCGTGTGTAACTCATTGAAAAACTTGGGAAATCTCCTTGAATCTGAAAAGATTGAGTAAAAAAAAATGAATATGGGTAAATCGTGAAATTTATGGTAGCAAATAGTAATAAATAGATGGAAAAAATGAAAATAATGCTAATGGCGGGAATAAATAAAGAAGACTTACCAAATTAGAAGGTTCGTAGTCTGTAGCTTGCATTGCAGACGTGAAATTCGGTAATGGAACCAGCTAGCACAACCTATCTCCGACGATGGCACATGTTAAATTGACTAAATTGGCGGCATTGGGGAGTTGGTTGAAGAGAAAATAAGAAAAAGAGCGATAAATGTATTGACCTACGACCATTTCATGTCCTCACAGGAAAAGATCAAAGGTACCTATCAGACATTAAGGCGTCAACAAGGAAAGCACACTGGCAACCCTGTATCCGTAGCGCCCTCTTGAAAACATTTGCCGATGCCAATCTAATAAAGATAAACAGGTTGCGCTCTCTAGGAAAAAATTTATAGTAAGGAGATTAATTTAATAAAAAAATATGCAGCGCCCCTAGGAGAAAAAATGAGCATCTGTAGCGCACCCAAGGAGAAAAAACATGCGTAGCGCCCCCTATGACAATCAATAGAAATACCTCTCGAAATAATAAAAATCCAATTAAATTTCAAAAACCGTCCCCAGGAGAAGCTAGGATCGCTGAAAGTGATGGCATATCACCATCACATAGGTATACACGATAATCAATAGAGATAAACCTGTAAATAAAAAAAATAGAAATAATTCTAAAATACGTTGCTAGGGCGAGCTAGGATCGCTGAGAAAGGTGGCATGTATCCATCAAATATGTATATACGATACCGAATAGAAACGACCCTTGAAACAAAATATTTACAAAAAGTTTCAAAATCCTTCGCCAGGCGCACTACAATCACTAAAAAGGGCGACACGTGACCATCAGATAGGTAAATACAACGGTCAAGAGGAATATCCCTAAAAACAAAATATTTACAAAAGTACCAAAATTTACCGCCAGAGCGAGCTAGGATCGCTAAAAAGGGGGGACATGTGACAATCAAATAGGTGTATGCAACGATCAAGATAAGTATCCTAAAAACAAAATATTTATAAAGGTACCAACATTTTCCGCAAGGGGGAGCTAAGATCGCTAAAAAAGGGGACAGGTGACCACCCGATACATAGATACAACCACCAATACCTTAAAACAATAAAAATTGAAATAAAGTCCAAACTTCACCGCTAGGGGAGCTAGGATAGTTCAAATGGGATCACGTGATCATCCTATATGTATATAAAACGAGCAAGAGGCATATCCCTTGAAGCAAAATATTTACAAAAATACCAGAATCCATCCCTAGGCAGCTATGATCACCCAGAAGAAGACCATGTGACCCTCATGTACATACATACAACGAACAGGACAAATATCCCTTGAAAAACAGAAAGATTACTAAAAGTACCAGAATCCACCGCTAGGTGGAGCTACGATCGCCCAGAAGGGGATCATGTGACCCTGATATACATACATACAACGAACAGGAGAAATATCACTTGAAGCAAATATTTGCAAAAATTAAAAAATCCGTCGCTAGCTGAGCTAGGTTCGCCGATAAAGTAGACATGTGACCATCATGTACATACATGCAATGAACAAGAGAAATATCCCTCGAAACAACAAAAATCGAAAAAAATTCCAAAACCTGCCGCTAGGGCCCCTCGCCCGTACAACCACACCCGAACAACCTACCTGGCTAAGAAGCTGGTTAAGGCTGGGCAAAACCGGCCTTTTCCCCCCACTGTGGTCAAAAAAAAAAATCCGACCACTCGACTTTCCCGAGAAATATTGAACGTTAAACAAAAATTTCAACGCCACTTTATCTACAATGGCTAATTCTATAAAAATATGGTAATGAAAAATATTTGGGGGCCGTCTTCATATTTAATTTAACGTCAACTTTATAATTTCCAATGGTAACACCCACCTTTTAATTTATTTTTAAATTTTATACATAAAATTATATGAATATTCCAAATTTTATAACTTCTGAATGGTTGCTGAGCTATAAATATTTGAATTTCGCATCTCCTAATGTTAAATTTACTATCCACTTTTTAAGCGATATCTTTTGAAATAAGTAACGAATGATTCTAATTATTTTTGCACGTCATAGAGCTCAATTATCCAAAGGGATTTTGTATGAACTTTCTGATTGGTCAAAGTTATAAATATTAATTATTAATTCTGAAATTAATATTTCAAACAAATGTGAATTGAAAGAGGGGTTAATATTTTACGCCATTCGATTCAGCTGCAGCAAAAACATAAATATGCAAAATTGGAGTGCCGTTATTTTAATAATTTCCAAGTTATTGAAGGTTCTTTCAAAAATCAACAATTAGGGTGCTGTCTCCATATACCAAACGTTTTGACTGCGGTAACTTTTAAGAATGTCCCTGCATTTATTTAATTTATGCTCAGTGACGGGCTTTTCTAAGTACTAGTTCCAAAGCGTGTTATGTCCTAACGCTTCCAAATAACGGACACCTCTGAATAACGGTCACTTCACAGATTCTTAAATCCCGAAGTGACCATTATTCAAAAGTTTCACTATATACGATATGCAGTAAAACCTCATTTAATGGTCACCTCTTTGGATTATAGCGCCGCTTTCGGCGGCCACATTTCCCTCGAATTCTTTTGTTTTTGCTTCCTTCCTTCCTTCTTTAACGGTCACCCCTAAACAACGGTGAGTTCAGAAGATATTAACAAAACTGAATCATATGGAACTCGTTAACAAGTTAAGTGTTATGCAAAGGTTATACTCTATCTATGTCTGTGTATATACTTTTCCGCCTGGTTTGGCAACAGTGCATGAGGTACTTTATATGGGAGTAATTGTGGCATCAGTTGCTTCATTTTTTCCTTCCGTACGTGCCTCCGAGCGAAGTGCTTTTTTTGTCGCGTTAGTATAATATTTTTACAGGTAGAGAATTCACTTTAACAGTATTGTAAAATATTTTCGTTCTATATATAGTTTTTTATTATACTTATTCACGATGCCTACGTCAATGGCTAAGAGCAAATTATTTTCTTTGTCTGATCGAAAAGAGGTCTAGCTACTGCTGTGTGTAATTTAGCACCACGTGTAGCAACGAGGTGAAATTGAAATAGAAATAAGCAAGACGAAAGTATTTTTCATTTAAACAAAGATTAGTTGAGCAAATACATGAAATTATAGGACTGCTAGGATCTTGGTAATTTGTTATTATATCGTAATGAGTCGCTAGATAGTATGTCTACCGTATTTCAACTTTAAAATTTGTTTTTGACCCTAACAAGATTATAAAAATTACATTTTTTATATATAGATATAATTAGTAAACAATATAATATGAATTAAGACAGTTTTATTGGGGGGGAGGTGACCTACTACCTGAAGTCACACAGTGCCAGTGTTATAGAATAAAAAAGAAAAAGTGAATGAGCAGCAAAATTGAAGAAAGCATTTCATTAGTTAAAAATTCGGATTTGTAAACTGTTCTAACAATGGGTTTATTTCATAATCATTAAAAACATATAATTATTAAACGCTATAAAAATCTATAAAGGATTTCCAAAACAAACGTTTCATATTAATAACAGCCTGCGTATATGCTGTGAATTACACATGGTTTTTGTGGTCATATACATATATAACCACAAAAAACTGCCATGTAAATCCACATAATGTCCTAGAGTTATCCATTATCTTCCTGGAGATGTCTCACGAACGTCCTGGGGATATCCCGTGAACGTTCTGATGATGTCCCGTGGACGTCCTGATTAGGTTCTCACCGGTCATTCAGATCCTAAACTCAGTCAAAACATTTCCGAAATACGTCTTTTTCGACGAGTGCTGGACGATTTGAGAACGTCCCAACCCCGGACATTTGTACGTTCTGAGGACGTCCTCAGGTCGTCAGCGGCACCTTTTTCGGACGTCCTTCACACGTCCTGTCGTCCTGAAAGGACGTCCTGTGGACCTCAGTTTGCTATCTGGGAATAGCTGTTACAAAAAATTATTTCAATGGGCATATGTATTTTGTAAAAAACGAATCTTATTAAATTTAGCCTTTGGCTGCATATAACATCAGTTAAACTGTTTAACATACGTATATACTAAAAAATCAATAAATTTTAACAAAAATACGATCCACTACTCAACAGTATTTTTTAAAACAAACTGCAGAAAAAAAAAGATATAATAGGTAGATAACAGCACATACCTTTAAAAATTATATTTAAATGCTTATGTATTAATTTTCATAAAATCATTATATTTGATCATTAGTTTTATTGCACTGCTTATAAAAGTAGAGCTTTGTTTTGTTTTTCTGTTTCTGTGTTTCAAAACTGTCTTCGGCTATTTTGAAAGCAAAACGGATGGACGGATGAATAATTTCGCTTAAATTTAAAAGGAAATATAAAATTGAACCCGAATCCGAAATTTGAATCATCAATTATATTTTCCATTATCGCTGCCATTACTCACAAACACAAAATAAAAACTTATTGTAAAAGACAGCAGACAAAAATAAAATCTATTTCAGAAAGATAGAGGAAATATCAGATAACGTGTTTCCCTCATATATCATACTTTTTCTAAGAAACATTTGTACAACGGGAAAGCTTCCAATACTAATAAATAAACTGTACTGAAGAAACAGTATTTTAACTTTTTCTGCCAACTTATTTTTATTTTTCGTCGCTTTGACTTTGAGGCGTTATTGCGGTTTGGGGTATGAAGTATGGCTGTTTGCGAAAATAAGGCTTAACTGCCCGAGTTTATAAATAGCGACAAATCACCGCATCGAATCTGTCAATGATTTCTTAAAATTACAAATATCATGCTCTGATATTAGGACTCAGCTCAGTGAATAAACATCCTTCATTCGTGCTAACGTTTGATTAACTGTTTCGGAAATAATGAACAATATTTTTAGGTTCATAAATAATGTCCAGCGACTAAAAAGAGCGAAAAGAGAGGGAGTAAGCATAAGAAGATATAGCTATTTTAATCTGTATTAAACAATTCCATCTTACTTACATTTCCCCCCATAACTAATTTTAATTTTTAAATTCTTTACAAAATCATAACTCGGAAATAAATCTTTTAAATTTTCAAAAATATATTTTTTAATAGGTTTTGTCTGTCGTTATTTTAAATAAACTTATTCTCAATATTTCTGCTTTCAAAAAATGATTCAACGAAGTGTCTTTTTTTACTTACAAAACTCATCAATTTCAAAATATTGTTCTTTTTCAGGAAGTTAATGAGTCTAAAATAATAGCTTTGTTTAAACAAAACGGAGTACAAACGACCGTATCTAATTACATATGCATTTCAGAATTCGACGTTTAAAAGTTTGGTTTCGAGAATTATACAAAAAAAGGGCATTGGTGAAATACAGTCATCGGCATTTATGGTTCTTAAAAATGTTAATTTTCAATGCGCTCTTCTGAAAATAACGGGAAAAATCTCGGAACTATTTTTATCCCGAAATCTTTGGGACACAAAACCGGAAAACGAACAAAAATTACTTGTTTTTCCGTAAAGTAAATTGCCAGTTTGATAAATTCGATGCCATTGAACAATATAAATTACCCTACCTTGGCATGAAACGAAAGAAAATGGGAGAAAAAGGAAATATACAAGGAAAGAGATTGATGAGGAAATACCCATAAATTAGTAAGAAGAAATCTGCGGCAGAAAACCTCATAAATTCTAGGATAATTTGAATTGATTGGCTTCGAAAGAATCGGAAGCAATTATTGTATCTCTTTTTGGAAAGAAATTCTTTCTGCCTATTAATTTGGGGAAAATTTTCCTTTTTTTTCCCCCTTTCCTCCATCAACCTATCCTTTATCCTATTCTGCCACAAAGAAAATGCGGATTGCTGTTCTTTGTTCATGTGGAAGACCCATCTCGCTGAAGCTACCCCCTTAAAGCTTCACAGGAGAGAGAATACGCTATTTACTTCCAGTGAGTCGTAAATAATAATTGTTTCTTTCCTTGATTGCGTTTCTGAAGGCTTTTAATTAATGTGGAAATGGATAAAGTAGAAATGTTCATTAAATTTAATTCCAGAACCTTTTCTTAATTAGAAATGAGTTGCCGAGTCCATGACAAAATAAAAGCAGTCGCCGTAACCCGTAAAAAATCGCGATTGCCGGAAATATACAGCGAGTTATTCTACAGGAACATTGAAATTATGAAATTATTAGTTGCATTCATTATTTTTATCAATTATCTTATATTCGGGATTTGCTCTCTTTAATTCTTTGGTAAAGTTTATCTAGTTTGGTTAAAAAACCTACATAGTAAAAAAAACTACATAGTACCTTTGTAAAATATGTATTAAATACAATTAAAGTGCACTTTCTGGTTAGTAAAAAATTATGCATTATGTAGTGAATATATATAATCTTCTCTTTTCTATGGCATTTCTTTCAAGTTTGATGTTACTTGACTTGCGTTTATTCTAAAGAGCCTTTTCACGATGTATTTCTTTATTTATACCAATCTGTTTATTTTACCTAAATTAGTTTTTTTTGAAAATCTCTTTCCATTAATATTTCACTTAACAACAATTAAGGACTTCAACATATCGCGATTTTTTAAACTTCCTCCAGCATAGATAACCAAGCAGCATATATATAGTAGCCCACGACTAGTGTACATATAATATCAGGCGGTTTTTAGCCATTACAATTCAGTAATACATTCCACGCTATGTGTGAAATGAAAAATATTGTGTCTTTGGGAAATTTATAATATGCATAGTCCTTGCCGTGAAATGTACGATACTAAACCTGTAAAATGTACTGAATGATACCGTGTACATTTCTTAAATGTTATATAATAACTATTTTGCAACATAATGTAGTGTATATTTCTGAGAAATAATATAGTGTACACTTCTGAGAGACATAATATAGTGTACACTTCTGAGAGACATAATATCGTGTATATTTCTGAGATATAATATCGTAAATATTTCTAATGCGTAATATTTGTATATTTCTGAGACATAATATCGTGAATATTTCTGAGATATAATAATATCGTAAATATTTCTAATGCGTAATATTTGTATATTTCTGAGACATAATATCGTGAATATTTCTGAGATATAATACAGTGTATATTTCTGAGACATAATATACTGTATATTTCTGAGACATAATATACTGAATATTTCTGAGACATAACGTATATTTCTGAGACAAAATATACCGTATATTTCTGAGATATAATATACTATATATTTCTGAGACATAATATATTGTACATTTCTGAGACATAACGTAATTTGCATTTCTGAGCCATAACGTAATTTACATTTCTGAGGCATAACGCGATGCATATTTCCGAAGCGTAATATGTTGAACATTTCTGAGGAATAACGCGATGCATATTTCTGAAGCGTAATATATTGAACATTTCGTAGACATAAAGAAATGCACATTACTGAGACATAAGGTAATATAAGATATTATTACCCTTCACAGGGATAACACAATTGCCAAATATGGTCAACACAGAAAAGCCTCCGGGGCGAGATTTTTGTGAGTTTTCGTGGGGGAATTTATTATACAATAATTTTTGCCACCCACGTATATTTAGCTCAAACTAGAGCTTGTGTAATTTTGGACCCTATGAAGGATAATAATATCTTACATCCTCACATACGGAGAAAAATGCGTTTGTTCTTGTCCTCGTTCGTCTAGTAGGTCAAGACACCGCGGGCTAAACGCGGGGACCCTGGTTCGAATCCAAGATGAGGACGGCGCCTCTTTTTCTCCAAATATAAAAAAGCTCTAGCTTGAGCTATATGAACGTGGGTGGCAAAAATTATTGTATGACATAAGGTAATGTATATATGAGGCATCATATAGGGCACGCTCTATAAACAACCTGTATTGTATTTAAATCGTCATCTTTCATTCCATATATTTGGGCAAAAGAGAGCGTGGTTGTACTTTCTATGTATTTATTTTATTCTCGTATATTTATTTCTATTAAGGACAGAAACGCGCCACAGATATGCTACTTTTACAGATATTCCAGAAAAATTGCGGAAGCTTTATGATGTATGTACTTCGGTCTAGCTCCTTCTGTAAACTAATGAGGGTAGTCAAAAACGGAATGTGCTCTTTTTCTGCTTGTCGGTATTGATGTGCTTAAATTTCGAGGAAAATAGAGCTGTGTGTCGCGTACTTTCAGTTTTATCATTTGTAAAGAGAAATAAAGAATTCTCCGAAAAATAACTAAAGGATAGTTTGAAAAAATTTCCAAAAACGATATCTTTTGCTATTGATAAAGAATTTACGGCAATATGAGACTTGGCGTTGCAGTGACTTAGAAGTAACGCGTTAACCTCGCTTGTTGTTAATCAGGATTCGATTCCCAACATTTCTCCCTCCCAAAAAATTATCACTATAGTCACAGAGGAGGTTTTCTCGGTCTTACGATGCTCAGATTCCTTGGGACGCTATAGGTTTAATACCAATATAGTGGCCCAGTTGTAACACATTTGTCTGTCTTGGGATTAATCCGGATTCGGCTCATGACAGTCCCTCCTGAAAATCTATTCAATGTAGTAAAGGGGGTTTCCACGGTCTTACCATACTCAGATTCCTTGGAGAAATTTAGGTTTAATACCAGTATGGTGGCGTAGTGGCAACCCATTCATCTATTGTGGAATTAATCCGAATTCGACAGCCAACAACACCCCCCACAGGAAAAAACTATACAAGAAACTATTCACTGCAGTTGAAGGGCTTTCCTTAATCTTACAACGCTCATATTCCTTGGAAAAGTGTAGGTTCGATGCCAATAGGGCGGTGGAGTTGCAACACATTTATCAATCGTGGGATTAATCCGGATTCGACTCACGACAACCTCCCCCGCCCCCCCGCGAAAAAACTATTGACTGTAGTGAGGGGGGGTTTCTTCAACCATAGGATGCTCAGATTCTTTGAAGAAGTGTATGTTCAATGCCAATATTGTGGCTCAGTGGCTACAAATTCTTCTATGGTGAGATTCGACTCCCAATGGTTTTGCAAAACTCTTTTCTACCGTGGTCAGCTATTCGGTGGTGTTATATTTATACTTTTACTATTTTATTGACACATGAAATACGTACAGTTCAGGCCAGAAATATTATTCTATTATTTTGCAATGTAATCCAATTCAAAGTTTAAGAATTGGTTCTAACTCAGTGCCAAGTTTTCAAACCTTACTGCAAAAAAACTCAGAGCTTAAGTCCTCAACACATCGGTAAGTATGTTCTGAACCTCGGTATCTGTTTGAAAATAAAACTCTTGCAATTCCATTTTTAATATTTGGGAAAGGTAGAAGTTGTGAGGAAATATATCAGGGTTGTATGAATGATAGCCAAGGCGTTCCGAACCCAAATCTGTAATTGTAGTCTAGGTTCGTACTGCTGGAAGGGTAGGAGCATTATCGTCGAGCAAAGTAACACCTAAGCTAAGAGCAACCAGAATGCTTGTGGTGAAGTTCTGATTTTATTTTACTTAATGTTCGGTAAACTGACTTCGAATCGAACCAGCTCTTCGCACCAAGTCTGAAACACATTTGTAATCTTATGATGCTGATTTTCTGAATGACGTGAGCCAAGTTTTCGCTGTTACATTCTGCTTATCAAACTGCTACACAGGCGCTTGGATTTCCACTGGAGCATTAATGCAGGAAAAACGAGGCCACGTAACCGTCTAAATACCATCATATCCAAGAGCGGATCTGGGATGTTATTACAGTGGGGCGGTTTCGGGGCCCTCACCAGGAAAATTTTTAGTTTTGGGCTGTTAAATAGTTTAGGTAAATGTTACTTTTAAAGCCAAAATCTTTGATTGGTACTTAAATCAAGTATGCTCTGCCTGCTACTTCTGCCTTCCCACTCTTTCCTTTTAGTTTTCAGTTCTTCCCCCTCCTCTGCTCTCCCTGCTCTTCCTTTTCCATTTTTCTTTTGTCTGCCTTTCCTTATAAATGTCCTCTAAAAGTGCACCCACAACGGTCAACTCAAAATTCATTTACATTTTTCTACTATTTTTGTTTCTCCTACTTCTTCTTCCGGCCTTGGCTGCAAGGAAAAACATTCTTACTCTGCAGCCCACAAAGATTTCATCTTTGGACTTCAACCTTCACTTGTAACGTCTTCGAGTCAAGACTCTGCTCATAAACTCTGTAAATGTTATACACCAGCGAATGTAAATCTCTTAATAACAATGCGGATTTGTACGCGCGAATCAATATCTTTATTGTTTCTTGCAGAATACGAGAAATCCCTTGCTTTTTCTACCGGAAAGAGAGCCCCGTTACTAGCATCGCTACTGCTCTCTTTCCATTTCCCAAGCAAATCGTTTGTATGGTCTCCTGCGGTATAAAATAATAAGGAATAAAGTATTATTATTATTATTATATTACTAGCCTTCCTTTATCTTCACCAAAATATTTAATTTAAGACAATGAATTAAAGATGGTCTTTTCTTTAATTAAACTATATGGTTTAGGGTAGATTATAGTCAAGTATGACAGAAGGATAACCTAGTAAAGGAGACATATACAATAACCAAAACGATAATTTACAATGTAATTAATAGAACAAGTTTAAATTTAAACTATAAAAACATTGTAATTATTTTACTTTTTTTTTTAACAAGCAACTTTTTAAAAAACTTGAAGTTTATAGTGCAAAGTCAAGCCATCTTGGTTTCTTTGAAAATTTGTCAATCACTTTATTTACATCAATATGAATGTCTCTGTGGGTGTGTATTAAAAGTCTCTTCTGTCATCCGCGTTCGAAGCCAAGTTTAACGGCGCTTCAAGGATAAAAAACTACGTTCTGCTGAAGCAAGACTTACTGAAAACGTAGTTTGAAAGGCAAGTAGCTTATAGATTCGTGGAAAAACGTCTTGATCGCATTTCTCCAAGACTTAGAGACTTTGGACGCCTGTGTAAGACTTTTATTTATTACAGTCGTAACAAACAATACATAAAATATTCTTCATCATTTTGATTTTTTTTCCTATTTAAGCCTGACGGTGTTGGGTGATTGCCCCTTCAGTCTGTCACTAGATCCGCCCTTGATCATATCCAATTAACGTTTTCCATATCTTACAAGTTAGGGAAAGTTACATATTAAACAACCTGAGCATTAAGATCGCGTCGGATTAGAATGTAATTATATATATATGTAGTCTTCGTGATCATTAAATATATGCACGCCTCTGTAAGCCGATGACAAATGTATGCAAGCTCGTTCAAAAGTTACATAGAAGAATTTTATATTTTTTTCTAATTATTCATTTCCAAATATGAGGGGCAGTGTTTCTCAATCTTTACTCTTCAGGAATTCTTTAAATTATATTCATATTCGGAGGAACCCCTACTTAAAAACTATTGCATAATATTATTATGTTCGTTATAAATTGTTGTATTACACAGCATCAAGGAGATAAGATCCGGAGTTTTTGGTTCAGGTCAAGTCTCACCAATAAACCTGAAAACTGTCCAAATATCTTCTTAATATGTAGGCGGTCCCCAGTAAGGCTTTTTTTGTAGGTCTACTGTCGTTATGTTAGTAATATCTAGCTTTTCTAACACATTCTTTAAGTTAGGTGTGATGGACCACAATGCACATATCACAATTGAGATGACCGTTGTTATTATTATTATTATTATTATGTACTAATTTAAAGTTTATAAGGAAAATACGATATATTTCTCTGATTTTTGGTTTAATAAAAATCTTTAATTTATTGTATAAGTTTGACAATGAAAATAAAAATAGATTCAATCTGTAATTTCACGAAGAGTTTCACAGCGCAATTTATATTGTAAGCAATTTTTGAGTTCAAAACGGGTGATAACGTTATTAAGTTAAGTATAAATGCACAAAACCCTGACATTTCGGTTCGTCTTTGTGAAACTGGTTTTTTTTCTTTTTTTTGATTGTGCTTTCGATCGTGGTTGGCAATTGAAAATCATAAAAGGCAGCTCTGTTTTCCCCAAAGAGAAGAACCCTTTTCTAAAGTATTCTCAGTCAATGATGATTGTTGACTGATGCCAACGTGTTTCTTGCGGTTACAATATGTTTTGAAAATGGCCAAGGGGATCGCCAACGGATTCAAGCTTTGGGTTTAAAAGAACTGATACGGAGGTTTTCATTCACATAAAAAAAGAACCTCATGGCCTTAAAAATAAAATTGTAAAATGTCATATGAACAACTGTATCTGTTAAGGAGGTGTTAGTGTTGAAGCAAATTTATAACGTGAAACATATGCTTGAGGTTTGGCATACAAATACTTAATTCGGGGTCGAAGTTTCGCAGAACACATAAAGGTATCTCGTAAAACCCTAAGGTTAAGGGAAATCCAAATTGAGAAATGCTAGTATTGATCATCCTTAGTTTATTTAAAAACTTTTGATGACGATCGTTTAACTTTGAATAGAAAGTTAAGCATTGCCTGATATAGTCTTTTAGTGAATATACAGCTTGCGTGTAGCATGTAATTTCTTAAACAAAAAGCATCAAAACAACCGTTTACTACAGAAACTTGATATAAACAAGGTGACAAGGATAAAATACAAGAATATATGAAAAATCTTCAATCAACCATATGTCCACCTACTGCTTAGTTTTAAATACTGCAGTCGTTACTCTTCATACACATATAAATATTTCGATGAGTTTGTTCAGCATTTATGAAGGTTTTAATGATTTTTCTAGAAGATTTAGTTTTAATAGTAGCACGCGCGTTTCGTTTTACAACCAATTGCTCCAAAACCTGTGTAGGCTTACTTATTAATGCTTCGTATAGTTTTAAAAACTAAAAATATCTATATGGAATTTTCCAACATTCAAATTTACACGGAATTAAAGGAAGATAAAATACAAAAACAGAAACATATCTGTAAGGTGTGGAGTCAAGATTATATCTTGGCCCGTGTCCAACAAATAGTATATTAAATTATTAAAAGGTATTTGCTGCTTTAATTTCTCATTCGGTTTCCATTTTGCACTCGAAAAATATTCTATCATTTTTGACTTATTAGAATTATTAGGTATATCTTCCATTGTTGTGACGGATAAGTTTATTGCATGTGTATATTAATTATCTACATATAACAACCAATTCTAAAAGCAAAATATATTCAGCTGCACAGAAAAGAAATATACTAACATCTCGCCAATATATCTGGCATTCGAGATAAAGAACATCGGCATTTTATTTCAATTGTTATAAACTAAACAACTACAAAATTCCCCATAATGTATGTAAAGACCCTGTAGCTCACATTGCAGAAAGCTATAACAATATGATGCTGTATGATAAATCATCTTTTCCTTCTGCTATTCAAGATCGCCATCACCTAATTAGCAATCTTATCCTATAGATTTACTGAAACCCGAATGAAAGTGATTGATCCTTTTTCATCTTTCGATCCCATCATATAGTATTATCTCACTTCCTTTCAAACTAATTAGCCACATCCTGGAATCAGGAATGAAGACTCAGGAAATTAGTGCTACATTAACTTTACTGCTATTGTCCATTAATAAATGGTTTCCTATCTATTTTGCGAAGAAGCTCATGATGGTGACTAGTTAGCGCTAATTGCATAATTGAATAAGGGATGTGTCCTAGCGCAACGAATGGTTTACAATGGTTGGGCAAGACATATTTCATCAAATCAGGAAATGATAGTAAACGTGGTAAGTTTCTTTAGAATATATATGGTTTGTATAATGTTTTCCTGGTGCAAATTATTGTGGACATTGACTGCTTGCAGGAGCAGTTGCTTTGTGGCTTCATTTAGATTTCTGAACGTACCTCAATCCTTTACATACAGATGCACACAGAACCTAAAAGATGCAGCAATATGGAACTTACAAACAATTCAAAGGAATATGGAGCGATGCGTGATCGGGATAACTAGAAGGGATGGAAAAAGAAACGATTTTGTGCGAGAGCAAACAGGGTTACAGGACATCGTTGTTGAAGTATAAAAGACTGAAATGACTATGGGCTCGGTATATTGCAATACTAATTGATCAATGATGGGCAACAGAAATTCTGAACTGGATTCCAAAGATATCAATGACCTAGAAAGCGTCCTGTAAATACATGCCTGGATGAAATAAGGAAGCGAGATGCTAAGGATAGATGTGTGTGGAAAGCATTTGTGGAGACCTTCATCCAACAATGGACAGAAAATTGT
>QLNU02015359.1:75339627-75388879 GCA_006491805.2 Dysdera silvatica | reverse complement strand
AGGGCATGGCCACAGTTGCCACATAAAACTATTTATATATATATATAAAACAACCTCCGGGCCGTGTGCCCCATATACTTTTTGTCTTGGCACAGTTTCCGTTCATCCTAGCTGCAGGCCTGATATATATAATAAACTAAAACAGAGTAACACAGGTGAAATAAAAATTATGAATTTTATGCGTTTTTCAGAATTCGATCCAGTTAGATCTCTAAGGTGTGTTAAAATGAATAAGATTAAATTTGACGAAATTTTTTGACCTGGTGAGAATTTTTAGTGAATATGAAGATATAGAGATGGAGTTTGGCCTAGGTAAGTGTGCCACTATCACAATACAGAAAGGAAAGATAAAAAACGCAGAAGACATAACTCTAAGTAATCAAACAACTTTCCAACGAAGAGCATTTCAACTACTTGGGCATGCTAGGACTAGATGAAATCCTTCACAACAATATGAAAACTATCACATGCTCAGGGTACATGAAACGCATACGAAAAATTTTGCAATCAAAATTGAATGGTGGAAACACCATTAGAGCCATAAACAGCTGGGCCATACGAGTAATAAGACACGCAACATGGATTATTGATTGGACATCAATCGACTTGGATAACTTAGACCGAAAAACACACAAACAAATGACCATAAACCATGATCTTCGTCCACGGAGTGACATAGATAGACTGTACTTACCGGTGAAGAAGGAGCAAGAGGCCTCTTGTAAATTAAACAAACTGTTGAAGAGAAAAAAAGAGACCTCAATGAATATTTAAATAAAAGTAATGAGAAGCGCCTAATGGAAGTGGCTTCAAGAAAGCTAATAAAGGTTTCAGACTCAAAGAAGTCCTTCAAACTAAATGAACTTCAAAAACGTCGCACAAATTGACAAAACAAACCCCCCTCCATGGACAATATTTGAAAGAAATTGAGGAAAAAAGTCGATCGTCAGCATAACTGGAGATAGTTGCAATTGTGAACTTTAAAAAAAGAAACCGAAGTCATGATCTTTACTGCACAAGAGTAAGCACTGCAAACAAACGTGATGACATCAAAAATCCAAAGGCAAAACGAGCAGTAAATGCAGGCTGTGTAAAGTAAAAGATGAGACAATCGACCATCTAATCGGTATCTGTAATAAAATAGCTCAATCAGACTACAAAAAAATGCATTACAATGTGGCTACCCTGATTTACTGGAATATCTGCAGAAATTATGATTTCCCAGTAACCAAGAACTACTGGGAACATGAAGCAAAAAAGTGACAGAAAACGACTAAATAAAAATCCTGTGGGACTTTCGGCTTTAAACAGACAGACATTTAAAACACAATATACCAGACATAACATTGGTGAAGGAAAAACAGGTATTTATCATCGACATTGCAATACCAGGTGACAGCAGAATTAAAGAGAAGGAATTCGAAAAAATCTCCAAATATCGTGACCTTGCAATAGAAATTAATAGACTCTGGAAAAAACAAGTAACAGTCATCTCGATTGTGATAGGTGCACTGGGGGCCATCACACCTAATTTAAAGAACTTCCTAGAAAAACTGGACATTACTGACATAACGACAACAGACCTACAAAAAACTGCCTTACTGGGCACCGCCTATATATTAAGAAGATATATGGACAGTTCTCAGGTTTCTGGGTGAGACTTGAACTGAACCAAGAACTCCAGATCAAGAGGATAGCGATTATCTCCTTGATGCTGTGTAATACAACAATGTATACCAGACATAATAATAATAATAATAATAATAATAATTATAATAATTTATTCGTCAATATACATAAGATCTTATTGACAAGTTTTAGAAAGGAAAAAACTCCCTTCTAATATATATGGTTTAAATTATTGGTATATTTAATTATTCATTTATTAAATTATTTACTCAATTTTAAACGAGACTTAATGTCTAAAGAAAAGCATCATTATAAGTTGTTTATTTATAAAAGGAATTGAAATAAATACATAGTAACAAGAATATAACAGAATTTTTAACATACCAATTCTTTTTATTTACGTTTATCAGTAATAGGTAGCGTTTCCCTATAGAACAAGAGACAATTAGTAAACATTAAATATGTATAAAATTGCTAACAGAAATCCTAGAACCTTGTTAGAAATAAACTGAAACTGATGAAAGTTGACATGTTTTAAATTTTTTATGGAAAACTGCAAGAACGTTTGTAAATAGAAAATAACAAGAAATGATCGATTTCATTTCATTTTACTAAGCTAGCTAGAAATAAGGAAAATAAATGAAAAAATCCCAGGATCATGCATGCTCCAAAAAAATATTCTCTCGGTCAGAAACAAACTGTGTATCCTGTTCAATTAGTTTTGATGTAAAAACACAACTTTATAAAAACAACGTCGTTTTCGGTTTGTCGAACATTAAGCGACTTTTGACTATTATGAAAGGAAACAGGGAGTTTAAAATGTTTTCCTCTGAGTCTTGAAAGTTTTCTTCACTAATTTTCTAAATTTAAATATTTAACCCTAAACTGTTGTTCGCTAGAGCTGAAACACAAAAAAGCGTTATATTTAAATTTGGTAGAAATTTTCTTTTATTTTACTATTGATCTGGCGCCTTTGTATTTGTGATTATCACACACTAGTGATTTTAGTTTTAGTCTTAACCTCTAAAATATCTGATTGAATTATTATTCTGAAAAATGCTTTCAAGGTGTGTGAATTCTATTAATCATTAGAAAACATATTTCAACAATTTCAAATATGCTCCCCAAATTTTCCGCAATTAACAATCAATATT
Organism: Dysdera silvatica; assembly: GCA_006491805.2. NCBI lineage: Eukaryota > Metazoa > Arthropoda > Arachnida > Araneae > Dysderidae > Dysdera > Dysdera silvatica. The sequence goes on along the minus strand of QLNU02015359.1, from coordinate 75,386,096 downwards.
AATAATATGACTAGTAAATTTGACACTCACGTGTTATTTATTAGCTCAATCTAGAGCAATCTTTTGTCTAGGAGAAAAAGAGACATCGTCATCATCCTAGGTTCGAACCAGGATTCCCGCGTTGAGCCCGCGGTATCTTGACCTACTAGACGAAAGAGAACAAGAACGAGGACTCTTTTCCTCCTAAACAAAAAATAGCTCGGTATTGAGCCAATAATACGTGGGTGTCAAATTAATTTATAATAAAAAATCCCCCGCGAAAAATCCACAAAACACTCGCCCCGGTGGTTTTGTTTGTTCTCTCCATTATTTTGTAATTGTGTTATCCCTCTGAAGGGTAATAATATCTTACAAATATTAATAATAACATGCATTTTACTCGCAGTAAAAGCGAAGATTAAAAGTTTTTATCAAACTACTTGTTTGTGTTTTATGAGGCAAGATCAACTAAAGACATGCCTCTTTACACTTTTCTGATAAACCCGTACCTTTCTCGCCCAGAGGATTCAACTCCAAATTAAGGATTGCCATTTAAAATCATACTTTTTTGTATTAGTGGTATTCAAATTCAGATTTCTCGTACAATAACAGATGCATTACCTCAGTATCCCAATACAATTTTACGAATCATTACTCATATTAAGAATAAAAATACTATAATAAGAATACTTGCAAGAATACTAATAAGAATGCGGATAAGAATAAGATTACCGATAAGAATAAGAATACTGATAAGAATAAGAATACCGATAAGAATACGGTTAAAAATAAGAATGCTGATAAGAGTAGAAATGCTAATAAGAATGCTGATAAGAGTAAGGATAAGGATGCTAATAAGGAAAAGAATGAGAATAAAAATATTATACTTAGAACTGTGATGATATGACCATTAATGATAGTCTGCTGCATGCTTTTCCGACTTTTGCTTGTCTGTGTGCATTTCATGGCGTAAGGAAAGGTAAGATCATGCTGCGCGAGGAGCTACAGCTTTCCGTGGAATCCGAACCTCTTTCCTCTAAAACAGTGCTTCTCAAAGTGCTTTTCGCGCAACTCTTAAAGCAACCCTTAGAGCAAAATTTCAATATCGGACTAGTGAAAGGGTGTGCTGACAGATTCAGCAGACAAATGCTGAATTTGTCCCAGGCTCTGGCCACCCATGCTACGCAGCTGATTTTGGGTCCTGGAATAACATGACCTTAGATGTTCTTACGCCATAAAGTACAGACGAACAAAAAACAATAGTTTTGATAAATAGAAGACTTTTTGTGGCAACAGCGTTTTTTGCTTTGAAAGCAAGAGGCGTTAAGTGGTAATCGAGGATTAGAGGAACTTCGGGTATTATGGAATACCGTTTATATTTGAGGCAATGAAGTGTTGTTGTTCACCATCAAAACGATTGTTTAGGTTGCGTAAAGAAACATTACGTATACATCAGTCATTTCACTTTTTATTTCGAAAACTCCAACACTGCAAGAATACACAAACGATATAACATTTTCTTTTCTTTTGATTCTCGTTGCCGTTATGCGCTGTGTTGTATTTAGCGAGTTATTTCTGTTAATTTCTTGTGAGTATTTATCGCCACAAAAGGCCCGGAACAAAACCCCCAGAAACTTGAGTGCGATAGCGCATAGTAAAAAAAAAAATAATGTTGAGAATGCCTAGGAAGGCATTTGAGTGTGGCGAATATTAGATGATACAATAGGTGTATTAGTATTAAATACTGTCTTGAAAATGTACCTTCCTCCCTGATTTGGTGGTGTTTGATGAAAGATGTGATTTGCTTTTTAGACAAGATTTAATAAGTATTTTTGAATTTTCTTTGGTTGTTGCTTCTCTCGTTGTTGTTGCTTACGTATGATGAGTTGTGATTATTAAATCTTCTGTTTCTTGTAAAGGATATGCTGGTTTAATACGATCTATAGATACCGCAGATTTAAGTCCATTTATGTCGATTTTGAAAGTTATTTCGTAACGTTGAATGATTTTGTATGGGCCTGAATACGGTTGATTTAAAGAAGGCATTATTTTTTCGCGACGTAGAATACGTGAGTGCATGTATTTAAATCGGGATGAATAAACATTTGAGGTTTGTTGTGAGTCGCAGCAGATTTCGGTTTCATTTTAGCCATTGTGTTGATAATTTGATGTATATGATATTTGAAAAACTTCGTCAAATATGTTCGCAGGTAATTTAAGTGTTGTTCCATATACCATTTCTGCAGGTGTTGCTTAAATATCTTCTTTGATTGCTGAACGAATTTCAAGTAGTCTTATTGATAGTGCGTTCGTCCATTTTGTTGTTTCATGAGCCATGAGTGATGCTTTCAAATATCTATGGAATCTTTCTATTAGACCATTTTCTTGAGGATGATAAGCTGTGGTTTGGATTATATTTGTTTCTAATAATGCTGTAAGATCTTTTTACAATTTTGATTGAAATTGATTCCAATTATAGCTAGTTATTGTTATTGGACACCCGAATTGAGATATCTATTCTGTAATTATTGTCTTGCATACTGTCTCTGCTGGACAATTGGATAGAGGGAATGCTTCTCGCCATTTTGTAAGTCTATCGATTATAGTTAGATAATAAATTTTTCATCTGCTAATGGTAGTGGGCCAAATAAGTCAATATGTAAATGTACGAATCACGCGTGTGTCATGGCGAAAGTTCTAATAGGCGCTTTTATGTGGCGATAAATTTTCTAACGTTGACAAGGCACGCAGGTTCGAATCTATATTTTAATTTGTTTTTTCATCTTAGGTCAAATATATTTTGAAGAGATTAGTTTGATAGTTTGTGCGATGCCTGGATGCGAAAGTCAGTGAAAATGGTCGAATACGGTTTTACGAAAATTTTCATGTACTATGATGACCAATAGATATGTTGCAATATAGTTCAGTTTCCATAACTGGTGATGGTTTAAGAACTGATTGAAGTGATGTTCAGCCGTTTAATAATTTATGTAGCTCTTTATCTTGCTCTTGAGCTTTTGTTATTCTTGAAAAATTAGTGTAGTTGCTTCTGAAATAGAGTTTATCTCTGTTCGAGAAAGCGTATCAGCTACTATATTTCTATTCCCTTGGATATATCGTATATCTGTTGTAAGTTGGAAAATGAAATTTAGGTGCCTGAGTTGTCTTGAAGCGCATTTTTCTGATTTTTGTTGAACAGCATAGATGAGTGGCTTTCGATCTGTGTATATTGTGAAGTTCTTCCTTCGAGCATATATTTTAAACGTTTTATTCCAGTGAAGATGGCAAATAATTCTCTATCGTAAGTGGACCACTTGCGTTGTGCGTCGTTTAATTTTACGGAAAGAAATGATATTGGTTGCCATATGGTAATATTCAGTTGCATGAGGGTTCTACCTATTTCTGTGTTTGGTGGTTCCACCCATAAGACTAACTTAGCTCCTGGAATTTGATAATTAATCAGTGTTACTTGTGCTAGTGCCTTTTTTTGCTGTAATGAAAGCTTTTTCAAACTTTTTCGTCCATTGCTGAGTTGTTTATTTAGACCGGTTATTATGCTTCTCGCTTGTTTGAATTTTAAGTAATTCTACGATGGGTGATAAGATCTGTGCAGCGTGTGGTATAAATCGTCGATAGTAATTGTACATTCCTAAGAATCTTCGTAATTGTGTTAGAGAAGTTGGTCTAGGATAATCTTGAATTACAGAGACTCGTTCCGGAATTGGTTTTAAATCTTTGCTGGATATCTTGAATTCAAGAAAATTTAAAGTAGGAACGCCGAAAATGCATTTGGAAAGTTTTGTGCATAGACCATATTCTTGTAATCTAATAAATATGTTTTCCAAGCGTTGAAAATGTTCATTTTCGGATTTTAATGCCACAAGAATACCATCTACGAAAATGTAGACTTCTTTTAAGTTCCGTGTCACTTCGTCGATGAATCTCTGAAATGTAGCTGAGACGTTACAAAGGCCATATTGCATTCAAGTACTCTCATATAAACCGAAAGGTGTTATTATTGCAGTTTTGTGAATGTGTTCTTTTTTTTATTAGTACTTGGTGATATGCTTTTATTAGATCTATATGTGAGTATATGGTAGTACTGTGAAGTTCAGCTGTAAAGTCTGACAAATTCGAACGCTGTATATTTCTTTGATTGTTTGTGCGTTTAAGCATATGTAGTCCTCTACTGGATGCCATTTCCCGTTGCCTTTTTTGGGTACTATATGTAAAGGTGAGGTGTAATTGCTGTTCGAAGGACTCATGTGTCCAAGATTGAGCATTTGGCGAAATTCTTGTTTCGCGATTTTCAGCCTATCTGGCGCGCAGTCGTCGAGATTTTGCGTACACAGGTTGATCTGTTGTTTGTATGTGGTGTTCCACATAATGCTTTATAGGTTGTCCTGCTTGAGGAGGTGTGGTGATTATTTTAAATTTTCTTAAAAGATCGTGATATTTGCTGTTTCCGTTTATCAGTTTAATGGAATGTATTTTCGCTATTTGAAGTTTGCGTTCTGTTTGTAGATTTGTGGACATACCATGCAGACAACGTTTTCGCAAATCCTAATTAAGATCAAAGTGAAACAAGAATTCAGCCCCTATAATATGAGTTGAAACAGTTCCTACTAGGAAAGTCCATTGGAATGGTTTGCATAAGTTGATGTCTGTGGTTAAGGTTTGATTACCATAGATGTTGATTGTTGCTGTATTTGCTGTTGATAACGCAATGTTTGGTTGTTTACGTTTTTGGGCTAGTGTGTCAAGAATTATTGAAACATTGGATCCTGTGTTTATTAGGAAAAGTACATTTGACATTTTATCTGTAATAAAAAGGCGACGGGATGTACATGGCAAAGTGGGTGTCGCTATTTCTTTTCGCCATTATTCTTTTTTTTTCGAAGTTGCATGGTGAGGTACATTTTTGTGCCTTTTTTTTTCCAAAAGCGTGATGATACCAACACAATTCTTGTTGAGGTGTAGGAATTTTATTTTAATAACGATATCGTAAGCTCAATAAAACAAATGAAAATAAAATAAATAAAATTATATAAAAAGTAATAAAGAAAATAACATTAAAAACAGGTAATTCGATTTCAGCATATAAAAAAATATTAAAAAAATTACATGCACAGGAAATATATGACATAAAACTACTTAAAATAATATATAAAAAAGTAAAAAACCCAAAATATGAAAATATAATAGAACTCAACAAAAAAATTAACTATAGTTATCGAAATATCAATAAATACATACCAAAAAGAAGTAAAACTAACAAAAGTCAGGAGAATATTAACTACATAGGAATAAAAAAAGTGGAATGAAATTCCAGAAGATATAAAAAACAGCAAAACGATGCATAAATTTACTAAGAAATTAAAAGAATACTATTTACTACAAAATCAATAGCGGTAGGGATTCATATGGAGAAATCTAAATAAAATTCGTGCATAATTGTTCTTATGCAAAAAATATCAATTTATAAAGTGATAAATAGGAATAAAAAATGTCCTCGTGAAATGCTTTGGGATCGTTTTAGATTCCTAATTTCTTTACATTCTTTTATTTCTTGGAATAGTTTTTGTTAATTAGTTGATGGAGTATGGTAGGTAATTGAGTTTATCTGAGTTGCATTTACTTCTTGTATCCGATAGGCTGCTTGAGCTGCTTTTTCGAGTGTTAGCGGAGTTACAGCTGTTAACGTTGATTGGGTAGAAGAAAGGAGTTGTTGTAGGAATAATTTCACTAATAACTCCTTGGACACATTTTGAGATTCTGCACGGCGTCGCATTTCTCATAATAATTCCGTTGGACGTCTGTTGCCCATAGGTTCACATGCAAGCAGTTTGAGTAATCCTACCGAAGAAGGTTAGCTGGAACGTGTAATCAACTCTGTTCTCAAAATATTACATGGATCTGTCTGATCTGGAGTCGCGAATAATTGATGCTACTTCTGGTGGCAGGGAGGCAACATAATTATATTTCGTTGCGCTCTCAGTGATTGGTTTTGGAGTTCCTACAATTGGTAGAAAAATGCTTTTACACATAGAGAACTATAATGCTGGATCACTAAAGTTGAATGATGGTGTTCTGACGACAATTATTTCCGTCATGATACTTGTTTTTGAAGCGACAATTGAATAATTTAATGACGGTTAGTTTCTAATCTGAAATTCTTTACCGATGGTCACTAATTGAAGCGCACTGTTGGTATGCGGCTTTTTTTCGTTGCTTGGGTTAATTTCTGCAAGTCACAAATGTGGATGATTGTTACGTTGAACTGACGTTCGCTAAGTTGCCGATGTAGCTAATGGTTGCGTTGATCTGGCGTTCGCCAATTTCCGGGTCACCAATTGAAGTGTTGTCAACTATCAAAATGATCATTTAGGTTGCGTAAAGAAACATTACGAATACATCAATTATTTAACTTTTTATTTCGAAAACTCCACCACTACAAGAATACATAAAGGATTTAATTTATTTCTTTTTCTTTCGATTCTCGTTCACGTTTCGCTTCTCGTTGCTGTTACGCGCTATGTTGTATTTAGCGAGTTATTTCTGTTAATTTCTTGTGACTATTTTTCGCTACAGCAATACCACAGCCTGATGATGTTCAAAACTCGAACTCAAATACAAATACAAACTTCAACAATTTGTGATTAGTTATTTACAGTCAAAAATTACTTCATAGAATTTTATCACATGCAAACAAAAAAATTAAAAAAAAAACTCATTTGGAGGGTAAAATAGTCTGGTAATATGGAATAGAGCTTAAAAATGAAGAAAAGGAAAAAAAAATTAGCAAAAAAAAGCAAAAAAATCACAGATTTATTGATACAAATGGAAGCACGACCAATATATAGTTCAATTTATTTGTATATTTCACAAATGCAAGGAGCAATGTTGTGCAAAGCTTTAAAACTCACAAATATTGCGCAAGCATAATCGAAGTGGGCCCACAGAGAGCAAACAAAGCATTTCACCTAGATCCCTCCGCTTCTGTCTTCGGAAAAATTTCCATTGAAGAACGAACATTCTGCATCCGTATCGTCTGGTATAGCAGAGGACATGAAGTCCAATTCAGACGATCCTTCGGAATAGAAAAATTCCTCATCAGTGCTTCAGTCGTCCTTATAATTCTTATTAAATTTTTTAAAAAATTTATTTTTCGGTTGTATGTGCTCTGGTTTTTTGCTTTTGCCTTAAAATCCTTGATCCCCTTTGTTTGTAGTTTAGCACTGAGCTCTGTCTCCAACTGTTTATTTATAGAGAGACTGTGTTAAAACATAGGATGTCCAGCATTTTCGACCCCTATTAGAAGTCTTTTTCGATGGTGGTAGCGATATCTCTGAGGTTTGAACCAAACTACTTAGAAGACTTTTAAATGAACAAGCAGCAGGTTCGCCTGTAACAGGTATTTGTTCCTCAGCATTTTGGAGATCGTAAAGATCACAGTTAACTTCAAATCTTTCCATTATTGTGAAAGCAAAAAAATCTTCACTGAAAAGGACATTGCTATTTAGGGATAATGTTCCAGTGGCTTTAAAGCTATTAACTGCTAATGTAGCCACTTTGAGGTAATCTCGGCCAAACAGCTCCATCATATCATACACACTCAAGGGTCGTATTCTGTGTCTTAAAAAGGTTCTCACTTAATCAATGTAATAAGATTTCAATGGACCCATGAAATTCTTATCAAGGGATTGCATCTTACGTGAGCAGTGGGGCCCAAACCTCAGGCAGCAGAACCTCAAAAACAACGTAAAAATAATAAAGACTCAATTGAAAAGTTCGAAAAAACAGGTACACACTAATACAGTTTTTTTTTGTCTTATTTAAAATAAAAGTCTGTTAGAAGGGGCAGTAAATATTTTATCGGGTTATACGGAACAGTATGATTTCATGTCTGGTATTATGAAATGCTGGTATTCCCTACAACCTGACGCGTCATCTTGGAAAAAAACACCCTCTCTTTATTGGGATGAACCGTCAATACAAAACCGCGCATTACATGAAAAACTGTTAGTATTTGGATGTACATTATACTCAGTTTTAATGTAAACATATCACTTTTAATAATGCATAAACAGTATTGAAAACTTATCTCTTGAAATTTTCCAAAGACAGAAAACAAATCTTTATTCACTTGACACGCCCTGATGCATTCAGATGAACGATATATTCTGATTGGCACTCTGAGATAGTTTTGAAGTAGTTCATGATATTGCCTCTTGGAGGCAGCACATTACGAAAGAGAAGCCTTAGCATTCCATATTAACCGACTATTCCATAATACCCGAAGTTCTCTATTAGAATAACAAGAAATAAAGATTTCAGGTGTGTGGATTGCTCTAAGAATTATGTTTATTTTAAGCAAAACATTCGTAAGTAAAGAACTTCTTAAAAGCATAACAATATTGAAAACCTCAACCTCCCATTTCTATATTTGTAGAAGCGTGGAAATGTTCGACTCACGTTGATAAAGTCAATAAACTTTTATTGATTATATACGTTGAGGAAACCAAACTAGAACAATTACGTTGTGAGTTATTATACGTTGTTTCAAAGTGCTCACAAGTTTGAAAATAGTATTGCCACGCACGTAAAATCGACGTATTACCATGTAAAGTTCATTAAGTATTTGTACTTCATGTATTTTACGTTTAAAAACCGACTTTTTGAACGACTACAATTACATGTGTCCTAAATTGTAAACAATTTAACAGTCCAGCGCTGTGATACAAAATTATTGAAGAAGTTCAAATTCTTACATATTTATTAATGTTGTATAACAGTTCTGAACACGAAAATCTATTACATTTTAGCACATAGTATATTTGATCACAGTTCTTGACAAAGTTGGGTATTCCTACTTTATTCCAATCCATTAGTCAATCAATTAATTAGTAGCAGCAGTGCTGCTAACTTAGCGACTTTATTAGTAGATAGATAGAGAGAGAAGTTTAAGCTCTGGCGGCTTACATCCAAAAGATTTACTATCTACTCCCACGTTAAGGGACACTACTCTAAATAATAACTTTATTATGAAGTCAACTATTTATATATAAAGCCATAATTTCAATCTTTTGCGGTTCCATATAAATTCATGATTGCTGATGTATTTTTTTTCATTTGCAGTAAACAATTTGCGAAATTAACATATCAAAGCAAGGCAATTGCAATTCGAAAAAAGCGCAGCATGAAAAAAATTGACTGAATAAGTTTAAACAAAGAAATCTTTTAATCTTTCAGGTGAAGCAATCGGCTAAAATATTTAATACTTAAGAATAATTTATTATCATTAATTTGAAAATGGCATTTCTAATTAATTTTATTATTTCCTTAGTTATAATTAAATAAAAATGTTTTGATATTTTATAAAACTTATGGAATTAAGTAAACGTTAAAAAAAAGAGGTTTTCACTTTCATTGAAATCAATTTCTAACGTGTTCCATAGTAGCTGGACCAAAAAGACCAGCGAAACCTCCCTCCAGATGCGGTCACCCCGTTTTTACGGTCAGATAAAAATTCCCTAGCAAAAAACTGACTTACAATGATACATTTCAAACCCCTTCTTAGTGGTCCCTCTCAGATACGGACGAGGACACTGATTTCATGATTCATTCCATTAGACTAGATCACCTACACGAACAGGACAAAATTTGTTTGAACTTCGGCATTCACTAGAGGCGTTCCTCAGAACAGGAAACTAAGAGTAAACAGGATAAAAGCTACAGAGAATTTACATAAAAAGGTTAAACACTGGTAAAATAGCAATGAAAAAGATCACTCAAGCTTTCGGACGCATCAGCAGCAGTCCTTCATCAGGAGTAATGACGATGTTATGTTTCTGTCTCTTTTTATACTTGAAATTTCTGGAAAACCCTTCATCAGAGTAGTCCCGCAGAATGGGAAAACCCAATGAGAACCAATGGGAGGCCTCCAATAGAATCATGGAAGAACCCCAATAGGGACCAATGAGAAACCCATACTGCAGGCTACCTAATTTGGAGGTGTCTCATACATTTCAGAGTAAGAGTTGTTTATAAGTTTCTGGAAGTGGTTGTGATGTATTAATGGCTTTCCCGTGTAGTTTGTAAGTTTCCCAAGATTCTAAGAAGAGTCTACTATTCTTGTTTGTGATGTGACGGTGTAGTATTTTTGTTGAGTCCCAGTCGGGTTCGTGTCCGTGTTGTAAAGCGTGTTCTGCCAGACGTGAGGCTATGTCTCCTTTCGCGAGTGCTTGTTTGTGTTCTTTTTTTCTTGTTTTGATCATTCTTTTTGTTTGTCCTATGTAATGTTTGTTGCAGTCTTTGCATGGTATTTGGTATATTGCGCCTGCGAGATCTTCTGGTGGAACTGGGTCTTTAACTTTTGTAAGTTGTTTGCGAAGTGTTGTGACAGGAGAATAGAATGTATGGATATTTGCCTCTTTAAGGATGCGAGAGATTGTTTCGGAAATGCCGTGAATATATGGAATAGATATGCGGGTGTGAGATGTATTGTTTAAAGATGTACTATTGGGTCTACAGTTTCTGAGAATGAATCGTTTAGGGTATCCATTATTTTTAAGTGCCGTGTGTATGTGTTTTGTTTCTGTGTTTGAAAGTGTTTCATTACTGCAGTGAGAATTCGTTCTAAGACTTAATGTTTTAACAACGGAAGCTTTGTGGCATGTTGGATGATGCGATTTAAAATCGAAATATCTGTCTGTATGTGTGGGTTTACGGTAAACTGAGGTGAAGGTTGAGTTATTGTGAGATCTGTGTACAAGAAATTTCTGTGTACAAGATTTCTTGTCCAAAAGCTTGAGTGATCTTTTTCATTGCTATTTTACCAGTGTTTAACCTTTTTATGTAATTTCCTCCCTGGTACCCTGTATTTTATTTCTATAGGGAGAATTTTCCCATCACTTAGCAAAGTGTGGCGGTTAACAGGGATTCTCTGATTCAAACGAATCATGCTTAATAAAGATTTTGATAATAAATAAATCATATAGAGATACACTGTCGAAACTAATAATAAACACGCAACTATCGCACAGTTCAGATTTATTATTGTCGTTTACTCGACGCAGATCCTGCAAGTGTAACGACAGAAAAACGGCGGATTTAATCTCGCAATTAAAAATATATTTCGAAAGAGAAGCACTGGTAAGTAAAACCTACCAAACAGCTATTGATCAATTTTTTCCAATGTAAATACATTTTAATAGTTAAGGTTTTGTTGTAAATTTACTTGTTACATTCCATGAATGCCTGTATTCGTTGTATTAAACTTGCCTTATATGCTCAAAAATACGTAAAATTCGATACAAAGTATTTAAAAGATTAAAATATAATATTTAGGCTACTTCAGATTGACTTTTTTATTTTACGATTACCCCTCTTTTATGGACAAATTTTTCTGAAGGGAGAAAATCTGCTAACGATGGGTTTCACTGTATTTAGTTAAAATAATATTTTTAATTCTTTTTCTAGAACAATTAACACTACTGCCTAACATAAAGACCCTCATGAAACGAGCATACATGTAAGAAAATTTTGGATTTAGCCAGAAAAATATTATTTTTTTTAACATTATACTAAAATTTGTTTAGTATAATGTTAAAAAAGAATACAATATAAGCCTTTCGCATAAGCAAGATTTTGCCCCACGATTTAACCAGAAAAATTGACCAATTGGCTTGATGTGTGAAAAGAAATATTAGTCTGCATCAGTAATGTTGTTGACAAACTTCCGTTATGCAAATGTTAGTATTTGAATAACCGCAATCCATTAATAATATTAATACACTTTTCATTAAATTATAAACGAATTCAAGGCACATTCTATGCATATTACATGTAATATGCATGTAATGCATGTAATATTCTATATTCTATGCATATTACAAGCACATAAATGTTACCTATGTGGATTTTATTTCCATAATTTGGAATTCTGAATTTCAAAAGGGATTTAGAGAGAAACGAAAATAGCAAGCATATGTTCGTTGGTTTCATGTTTCCCGTTATATAAGGGTTCTACTGACAGAAGCGCCGAAAGCCAATGCGGGGGCCCCTAACTTCACTTCGACCGGCCCCCGTGACCCCTTCCATGGACAGTAGCATAGACATTTTTTTCAGGGCCGGGCCCTCCACAGAATAGGTCCTTAACAGCTCGGGCTCCCGAGCTGCAACCCCTGCTGCTCCCCTTTCTCGTCGGCTCTGCCTACTGTCTTATTTAAACATTATAACTGCATTAATACTCTATTATTAATATAAATAAACATCACCAAAGCATTTAAATAGATTTTTTACACGCATTTGTTAAGACGAAATTTTAAAATTTTCTTTTTAAAATAAATAAATAAATTATATCTAAACATCCAGGATCATAATGAATGGATAAATAAATAATAATGATAATAAAAAGCACATTCTCTCTCATTGTATAAATATTATATGCTTAGATATTGTAAATGTAATTCTGTCTTTTGTTTTCGCTTTTCTGCCGCTCTTGATTTGAATATTCCAGATGAGACTCTATATCAAGATACCAGTTTTCCATTCCTCCATTAATGATGTTAAGGTTAATTAATGTTCCTCACGAAGCGACACCTTCTACGTTGGCAGCAAATGCCAAAAGATTAAGATGAAGAATCAAACAGGTTTCCTGTGCATGACATACGCCAAAATAAAGGAACTTCGAACTTTCCAATATGTATATTTTTAGGAACATTAAATTTAGTAATTATGGGATTAACGGAAATGTTTGAAAAGATACTTATTCAATTAGCGAATGCTTGCATTTTGAATTAATTTCATTTTTATTAGGAAAAATATTCTATATATAAATAATATACCTACAATTAAATTTCTTTTTTTAAACGCAGGGCCCCTTAGTATACAAACCCACCTTTTCGTTTTGGTTCTACCTATTATATTTTAATCTTTAAAGCCTTCCTTTAACTCGAAAATAAAATAATTTTGGCACATCGGGGTACACAAAATCTCTTATTTATCTCTCTTCAGGATGTTTAATTTTTGATCAACGTTGGCGCCTTTTAAACTATGAAAGTTAACCAAATGCATAGCAAAGTTTAAACTTTGAACTCATTTTTAGACATTGTAGACACCACATCAACACATGTTTCCAGCTGGTATTCAGGTCAGGGCCGGTTCTGGGTTGCTAGAGTGGGGCTACCAATTTAATACGTGGCTTACGTCATGGCCGCCGTTCTAACAGGAGTCCAATTGGATTGGCGATTGTGTGGCGACTTAAGATTCTGGCAATCTTTTGAATTTCGCCAATTTTCAAAAGATGGCCGCTAGCTATGTTGACCGCTCGAGGAGAAAAAACTGACAGAGAGAGTGGAGAGTTTCGAACCTAAAGTACGTCCTTAAGACAGTGGGGATGCGTACCCCAACTGATGCCGATCTTGGGTGATGGCCATAAATCAAATAGAAATGCAAGCTCTCTTTCCTTTATTTTATATTAATTAATTCATTTTAAATATTAGTGCCTCCCCTTTTATTTCTTAAAAATAATTAAAATTTAACATGTTAAATGGCATTACTGGACTGTTGTTTACCAGAATAAGGTTGAATTGTTCTGAAGAAGACCTCGTTTAGGATCAGAGTTATCTTTACTATTGTAACACGGACAATTACTACAGATGAATTAGTTAATACATTGTACTATGACATGTGTTATAAATGAAGGAAATTTTATGACTTAATTATGTTCATCAATATGCAACGGAAAACAAAAATTACAATATGTCTCGTTGGAACTACTTGGATGTTATTTTGTGTTTGATTTCAACGATTAATTAAAGGAAACGTTTAAAAATTCAATTTATGTTTTCTGCCTGATTTTATAAATTCGTTTCTTAGGTATTGCGGGTTCTAATTTTGAAAGTAGTTAACAATTGAAATGTGCCAGATAAACAATAATTATTTTTAATTGGTCTATTTACTTATCTCGATGTGTAAAACTAGTGTTAAAAAGAAATGGTAATGGAGTTATAATGTTCTCAAATAGTTAAAATAATTAATAAAAACCTTAACCTTCAATTTATAAATCTAATTATATAATGTGTTGACTACATTTTAATTCCTTCATTCTAAATTTCAAATTCTAAATTCTGAGTAATTCTAAGTTAAGACCTTACAATCCTGTTATGATTATAACACACACACACACACACACACACACACACACATATATATATATATATATATATATATATGGAGAAGTGGCCCACTGCAATAAGTAAGCACCCGCCTTCTAACCACGATATGCTATAGACGAAGGGTCGGCTCCCGATACAGACAAAAAAAAATGAAAGAGCTTAAAAGAATTGTCAAGGGAAAGCACAATGTCATCTGCCTTGGGCAATGTCAAGAATTCAAAACACAGTAGAGAAATAAATTAAAAAAAAACAGTAATGCACTGCTGGTGCCATCTAGTGATTGGAAAAAGCACCAATAACCAATGAAAATACCACTGGACCATGAAAAACCGGATATGTAGCTAGATGACGCCACAGCAGCATCCGGAATGCTGTTGGAGTACCACCTGGTACCCCGGCGACGTGAAATTGGCTATCTCAGAATATAATGGTGTACATGTCACAATCATACTACAATTTTGCTATATATATTGTAATACATGTAAGTTTATAATAATTAATATTAATTATTTAGTAGATAATAAATAATATTTCATCCTCCTAATTCATCCATTATTAGAACTTTATAGAAAATGATAGAGTGATAAAAAATCTATCTTTCTATGAGTCCCATGATACCGTAAAAATTCTCACACACGTGCACAAAAGAAATTAGCGCTTGCAAAATTTTATAGATCAAATGGATTAAGGGTATAAAAATTTATTAGTACATGAAAATACTTGAATAACAATATGATAATTTACCACAATATAGTAATATGCATTAAAAACAATGTATATATATATATAACGCTAAACCTAAAACTATTGGTTTTATTACAGACTAATTTAAAATTTCTTCGTTGATATTTACCCAGCCATTGAACTTTAAAACTAGCTAAATTTAAGTGGCATAGTGGTTAGATATCTGCACCTTTTGCAGTTATTAAAAGTAATTAGGTTCTTTCTGAAGTTCATTAAGGTGTGTTTTGTCATCCGCTCACCTTCATTGGAAGGATAGTTAAATCAACCTCAACATAACCGAGCTGCAGGTCATTAAAGGGTAATTAAACGGTATCCGGTATGTTCCTTCAAAATTTCAATCGAAGTCGGGTAAATTAAAGGAATTAAACAACGAGGAATTCGTTCTAAATTCACAGACAGGCGAGAGTCTGCATTGCGCAGCAAGAGTGAATTTAACGCATCCATCAAATTAACACGGCAAATTGGAATTCATTTGAGCGTACTTAATATAAAATTCTATTTAAATCTTTGGAAATTGGAAAGGTTAACAAACTACGTTATTTTGTAAGCTCTTCTTGCTCTCGTTATGCGAATTCCGTTTACGTCATACAGAAGAGAATTGTATAAAATCGGCTAAGACAGTATAAAATATTTGTTTACAGTACGTCCTGAAAGTATCCCACTTCCATGACTTAAGTTAAATGAAGGTCAAAATGCAACAGAATTTTTTTTAAATTGGCAAGGGGGTGGGTGAGGGTATATATATATCATCATATTCAACCATTATCTATCCACTGCTGGATGAAGGTCTCTCCAAATGCTTTCCACACAAGTCTATCCTGAGCAATTCGCTTCCACGTCACCCCAACCTGTTTTCTTATTTCATCCACCCATCTAGTTTGAGGACGTTTTCTAGGTCTTCGGTGGTCTCTTGGAATCCAGTTCAGAATTTCTGTTGTCCATCGTTGATCAGTTCTTCTTGCAATATGCCCAGCCCATCGCCATTTCAGCCCTTTTACTTTAACAATGATGTCCTCTACTCTAGTTTGCTCTCTCACCCAAGTGTTTCTTTTTCGATCTCTCCTAGTTATTCCAAGCATGCACCTCTCCATGCTCCTTTGCGTTGTCTGTAACTTTCGTATTGCTGCAATTGTTAGACTCCATGTCTCCAAATCCCTGGCCGGTGCGCCCACATGGGCTATAAGACGCGTCAAGTCCTCCCCTGCATAAGAGAGGACTGGCAATACACACTGGTTGAAGACCTTTCTTTTTAGACATAAAGGCAATTTCCCCTTCAGGATAAAACTGTTTCTTCCAAATGCACTCCAGCCAAGTTTAATACGTCTGTTGAGTTCTTTCATAATGTTGCCATCCATTGAAATCAGCTGGCCAAGGTAAATATATGAATCAGCAATTTCTAGCTCAATGTTGTCAACTTGTATTTTTGTTTCCTCTACGAAATTATTGAACATGATCTTAGTTTTTTGTAGGTTCATCTTGAGTCCAACTTCTTCACTTCTAGTTGAGAGCTCTTGTACCATGTCTTGGAGTTCCAATGGGTCCGTTGAAAAAATAACAATGTCATCAGCAAACCGCAAATGATTTAAATATTCACCATTTATTTTTATTCCCTTGTTATTCCAATTTATCAGCTGAAAAATCATCTGTAAAGCAGAAGTAAAAAGTTTTGGAGAAATGGTATCTCCCTGCCTCACACCTTTACCAATTTTGATAGTTTTCGTTAAATAGAATTTAAATTAAATAGAAAAAAAAATAAATAGAATTTTCGTTGAAAATAAATTTCATTAAATAGAAAACTTTGTTATATGGAAGTTCGTTATATGGAGACTCTACTGTATATATGCCGAAAGCATTTGGAGAGACCTTCATCCAGCAGTGGATAGATAATGGTTGAATATGATGATGATATATATATGCATGCGTATGTGAAGAGATAATGAAGGAACCATCATTAAAAATAATGGATTAATGTATAATAATCCCATGATAGGAATAACTATAAAATAGATATATTAAGGAATATGAAAATATATAAAAAATAAAAAAACGTGTTAATTAAAACAGAGGTTAGTTTTAATCTATAAATCCACTCTTTAATAATGATCCATGTGAAATTGTCCTTCCACATTTCATGCGGAATTATTTTATGCAAACAAATTAGGCAGTCAGAGGATTGCTTAATATATGCATCGTCACGCAAAATGCATGATCTTCGGAAGAAAATAAAAACCTATTAAGCACTGAACGCATAAAATTATGTCGTAACAACCTAGCTACGATATTGCTGGATTCGACAGTAAAAATTCGGTTAAATTGACACTGAGTAAAAAATTAGCACGACTGACACGAAGTGAGGATCTAAGCATAGTAATAACTTAAAGTACGTAATGTGCATTACTTTATAGTTTATACATTTTTATATTTATCCTGATATTCATAACAACGATACAAAATAATTCTTAAAAGTATTAATACATTATGTAAATGAAAGAAAAATTAACATTCACTCTTTTTTAGCCTTCGGCTATTTAAATATTCAGGGGCTTTAATACTGCTTCCCTTATATACGCAGTATCATACTAAATACTTTTTAACTTCAACTGAAAGGAATTGTTTTAAGAAAAATTACATTTTTTAAAACATTGATGTTCCGAGTTCGTTATCTAAAGTTCATCGAACTCACAAGAAGTGATGCTGAATTTTTACCGAAAGTTTCAAACGCTTATATTTCATTATGTAGCAAAAGAATCTGTACATTGTTATATTTATTTCTTTCTCTATAAATTCAATAATTAGAGCTTTTATGGTCACTTAAGGACATACTGCAATATTGTGATGTGTATCTATGTAGCATTTATGAACCTCTCATATTTTTACATTTGTTCAGTGGCTAATTATATGGAGTAGTATTCGAATTAGCGAGCAGTATAATATTTTTTTTCTACGCCCAGCACTGGAAGTTTCCTTTACCATATTGGTGTTTGATATTAGTTACTGCCAGCTGTCACCCGTTTCTCAACAAAATCACCATACATCAGCCACGATACGTATAATACCAAGTACGTACTGTCTGTTCACGAAAGGAAGTTCGATTGTACAGTTATAAATATCGGGAAATGAAATTATAAACTAGCTATATGCTTACAACAATGTGGGACTCCAAGTTCTACACTTGGTTTTGGTGATAGCCGAGAACAAATTCTAAGATTGGGGTCCTACTCTACTTTAAGCGGCTGGCTGGTTTGTGACGTCACCTCCAGCTATTTCTAACTGTACCATTGGACTTCTTTTCGTGAACAGACAGTATATACCACGATCACTTGGCAATTCAACCGAAACCCAGTGAGCTGGAAGGCGGAGGTTATTCTTTCAAGACCAGTGGCTCTTATTGGGAGCCACTTGTCCCTCTTGTGGGCCATGGCGAAATTGTGGGAGCCACAATTGAAATCATGAAACTTGAAGGCCACGAAACGTCAGGGCAATATTAAATTATTTAATAATTGTTCATTGATGGATTCATTGGTAACCGTCTTGATATTGTGAAGAGTTTGTCTTTAGCAAAGCTGTTGGTGTCAAATTTATTTGTAATAATTTTTATTGGGTGTTGCTAATTTATTGGTAAACTTAAATGCTTGCTAATTAGTCAGCGTTTGATTCCCTAAACAATATATGTAGAAAGTGTTGATTCGATTCTCTAGAGCTTTAGTCACATACAAACAAGGAAAAGGAGAGCGACATGTAAAACATTGCTTCTTATTATCACACGAAATCAATAGCTCGGCTTGTTCTATTTACCGACAACGAGATTTCTTTCTTTGTGTTACAGATTTCCCCTGCAGTCTATGAATCAATTTACAACGGTTATATAGGCGAGGATATAAATCCCTTTTCTACATAAGGAAGGGAATCAATCCTTCGCTTTTTCCCTTTCCACAAACATTATCTGCATCAATGGAAGAAATTTTTGCTTCGTATTCGCCATATTAGTCTTTCTCGGCCCAATCTAACGTTTAACTGAGCATAGCCAAAGATAAGGCAAGGTTTACTATTTTTTTATTTTCCCAATAGATATCCAAGACATTGGATATAAGTAGAATGAATAGCATTTCTCTAGGGACTATTGAAAAGAATACTAAGTAATAGTATATAGTATTAGTAAATAATAGTATATAGTATTGGTAAATAATAGTACACTAGATAATACTAAATACATTATATGTATTTAATATTTTAACTAAACATGCCTAAGACGTTAAATTTCTAACATTTTGAATTTAGTTTTCCCTGGATACGATTTTTGAGGTCACACATTCGTTTGCCCAAAATTATATTTTAAAATTTGTTTCCATTACCTATTTATAGAGAATCTTACATTTCCCTACCTACATTTCCCATCTTTCGTTTTAAATATTTAATAAAAATTAGAATTTTGCTTGTTTTTATATTTGTGCTTGAAAGCCAGAATAAGACGAAAAATGTGTCCCTTTTTATTCATTTGATTTGCTGAAAATTTTATTGATTTTGTGATTACCAATCACTTATTCCTTTAATTCTAATAGTCAGTTATTATTCGTTTACATGTAAAACCAGTTAATTATTCCTTTAATTGCAATAACCAATTACTTTTCCTTTAATTGTAATAAACTACTTTAATTTAATCAAAATAACTATGTGTGATTTTGAAATCGACAGAAATCCTGGCAGCTAAAAGAAAATTTGATTATGGTGAAACCTTCGTAACTCATTACCAGAATGCGTCGTAAATTTTCTTAGATTTTATACGCCTTTCATAGACAACAATGTATTCAAACCTTTGTTTACTATTCTATTCTTCAGTGCCAGAGCAGTGTTTCTCAACTTTTTTCTGGTCAGGACCACCTTTTGAGCTTCATTCACGATCGCGGCCTCCTGACGAACTTTTTAATTTCAATAAATGTAGTATCTCAAATCAATGTACTTCATCAACACTCCTCGTTTATTATACCAGAATATCAACAAGAAAAATAATTCATAATCAAATATTAAAATATCTTTTAATTCAGCGAAATGTAATTAATAAGAACAAGCAAGTTTTATAGCAGCTCAAACTAGAGCTATTTTTGTTTAGGAGAAAAAGAGACGCCATCTTTATTCTGGATTCGAACCAGGGTCCCCGCGTTGAGCCCGCGGTGTCTTGACCTACTAGACGAATGAGAACAAGAACAAACGCTTTTTTCTCCATATATTAAGTTGTAAGATATTATTACCCTTCACAGGGATAACACAATTTCCAAATATTGGTCAACACACAAAGTCATCGAGGCGAGATTTTTGTGAGTTTTTGTAAAAATCTTGCTGCGGTGGCTTTGTGTGTTGACTAATATTTGGCAATTGTGTTATCTCTGTGAAGGGTAATAATATCTTACAACTTAATATACGGAGAAAAGAGCGTTTGTTCTTGTTCTCATTCGTCTAGTAGGTTAAGACACCGCGGGGATATTGGTTCGAATCCGGGATGAGGACGGCGTCTCTTTTTCTCCTAAAAAAATAGATCTAGATTGAGCTGCTGATACGTGGGTGTCAAATGTATTTGTAGTTAAAAATCCCCCACGAAAAACTCACAAAAATCTTGCCCCGGAGGCTTTTCTGTGTTGACCATTATTTGGCAATTGTGTTATCCCTGTGAAGGGTAATAATATCTTACAACTGAATATACGGAGAAAAAAAGAGTTTGTTATTATTCTCATTTGTCTAGTAGGTCAAAACAATGCGGGCACCGTGGTTCGAATCCGGGATGAGGACGGTGTCTCTTTTTCTCCTAAACAAAAATAGCTCTAGTTTGAGCTACTAATACGTGGGTGTCAAATTTATTTGTAATAAAAAATCCCCCACGAAAAACTCACAAAAATCTCGCCCCGGTGGCTTTGTGTGTTGACCAATATTTGGCAATTGTGTTATCCCTGTGAAGGGTAGTAATATCTTACAACTTAATATGCGAAGAAAAAGGCGTTTGTTCTTGTCCTCATTCGTCTAGCAGGTTAAGACACCGCGGGCTCAACGCGGGGACCCTGGTTCGAATCTGGGATGAGGACGGCGTCTCTTTTTCTTCTAAATAAAAATATATCTAGTTTGAGCTACTAATACGTGGGTGTCAAATTTATTTGTAATAAAAATTCCCCACAAAAAACTCACAAAAATCTCGCCCCGGTGGCTTTTCTGTGTTGACCAATATTTGGCAATTGTGTTATCCCTGTGAAGGGTAATAATATCTTATAATACACACCCGATAAAAACAAGAACATCGAATGAAAATCAAATAACGGTGCTCTTAGATTCCTTAAATTTTTTTGACCTAACAACATGATGCTGAAAATGGTAACAAAACAGTATATTATATATAATATAATGTCAAATCATTATTATATAATATAAACAATATAATTATGACATAATATAATAAACAATATATTATATATAATATACTACTACGATCAAATACAGAGATTGGTTTGTTAACGATTTTCAGGGTAAGCTTGCAATAAATTACCTGACATTTGTTTTCGTAAAGACGTGATATGAAATTTAAGGCATATTTTTCTCTATTTTTATGAGGGAAACCAATGCACATTGATAAAAACCTTTGCAGCAAACCTGATCTTATGTATGTGATGCTGTTTTATGATGCTTAAGTATTGTTATTCAGGGAAAACTTCGCCATTATCAAATATGGTAATTGATACCAAGAGTTAGATTTCCATAACATTCTGAAAAAATTTTATTATATTTCCTCATATCATTCTTTTTATACTTATGTTGGTATTACTCATATTTCAAACAATGAAGACACATATGTAGGATGGTTATAAGACACAGTAAAATAGCTTTCAAGATGATACACATTAAAATATTAAAAAAAAAACATTCCAGAACAGTCTTAATAATGATAATGAATAAAGATAATTAATGATTTTGATTTGCAATGATAATTAATAATGTTAATTTATAATGATTATTAATAAGGTTAATTTGCAACGATAATTAATAAGGTTAATTTACAGTGATAATTGATAATAATATAAATAGGCAAAAAATACAGCTCTAGCTGGAGCTTATTTCTACGTGGGTGTCGAAAATTATTGAGTAAAAATAAATTCCCCCGCGAAAACTCACAAAAAACTTTCCTTGGTGGCTTTGTGTGTTGACCATTATTTGGCAATTGTGTTATCCCTGCGGAGGGTAATAATATCTTACACCTTTATATACGGAGAAAAAGAGCGTTGTTCTTGTCCTCATTCGTTTAGCGGTCCAAGACACTCCGGGCTAAACGGAGGGACCCTGGTTCGAATCCAGGATAAGGACGACGCTTTTTTTCCTCCTAAACAAATACAGCTCTAGCTTGAGCTTATTTCTACGTGGGTTTCGAAAAGTATTAAGTAAAAATAAATTCCCCCACAAAAGCTCGCCCCGGTGGTTTTGTATGTTTATCATTATATGGCAATTGTGTTATTCCTGTGGAGGGTAATTATATCTTACAACATAAATAAGAATAGCCTTTAAGAAAAATTATGTCGCGATATTTTTTTTTTGTAATGGCACTTACAAGAAGCTATTGGCCGGATACCGAATAAGAGAATTTAAAATTTTAGAATTATCTATGCTATTTTAATTCAGCATTATTGATTTTTATTTCTAATATATATACAGAACAATTTTTACCACGTTTTTCAATAGCGAGTATTTTACACTTTATTTTAAATTAACCATAATAAGAGTAAAATTCAAACTGCATGTTTGTAATTCCCCAAATAACTTTGCATTAAAACTATCTGGTTGTTTTTTTTTTGATTTAATTTATAATACAAAACAATGTATTTTCCATGCCACAAAAAGCCGTAGCCAGACCCTGGCTAGTGGGGGCTGAGTCACCCCTGGAAATACAATCAACTCGTCCTGGAGAATAGTTTTTCCAAAATAAATTATTTCATAATTTTATTTTAAATTTTTTATTTTGTATAAAATTGTTCATAACAATGGAAATTGCTCTTAGATGTTGAAAATATATTCAAAATAGATTTCTACTATAGATCTTGCATACACAATGCTTTTACGGAGATTTAATTTTTTATCTACTCTATAATAAGGACGAGGGAAATTATAAATCTTAGAATATATAACTCTAAATTACTAATGTAAAATTGCCTTAAATAAATTTATTTATTATTGTTAAATATATTTATATATACAGAGTGTCGCAAATATATCAAGTATTAATATATGTACTTAAATATAACAAACATGTTGCAGGAAAACTTTGCCTCCTTACATGTGCAATACTGGCATTTAAACTAGCTTATTGGGCCCTCGTAACTCAACCGTGATGCAAAATCACTCATTTTGGGTAATATTTATTCCATTCACCCACTTTTCCATGAACAGATGCTTCTAGTCTGCTGTGGGCGATTCAAATATCTTGGCAAATTTGCTGCCTTAACTGCGATATTCAAGTTTATGTAATGGAATATTGATCGCACAATACCTCCTTACATCTTTAGAAATGAATTATCGATTCTCATCTTATTAAACTGTGCACATTAAGCCGAAGCTTGAAAGTTAACCTTTGGGCAATGTACGGGAAATCCTTAGCTATTCGACCAAGAAATATCGTTTTTCTGGTCAGTGAAGGCCCACTAGTAATTACTGTTTAATCCACATAAATTTAGATACTAAAGCTTATGTGGTATATTCGTGTTCCATTAAATGGTGAATGATAATGCGAAAGCGAATATTGAATATTCGAAGCAGATGCTGAACATTTTGAACGAAAGTTGAGATTTAAGACTTGTCTCCTCTTTTGAGTCTCGAATCAGGTAAAAAAATATGTTATTCTTAACTACGTAATAATAATGCTTGATTATGGAATATCATATACCATGGGCTTTGCTTACGTATATATTATTAATACTTATCATGAATAATGTTTGCCATATACCTTCAATCCTTATCCATGCACGCTATGAATAAAGAATTTTTATATGTTTTCTGTTTATAAATTTTTATACACACACATATCCTTCTTTATGTTGCTTTATAGTTTACTTACGTTTCAGCAGAAACCCTTTAGTGGGTATCCATCAATCTGTTAGGAGAAGAATACTGTCAAGAATTTCCGATGCTCTTCTTGCAAATGTGCTGTTCAAAGTCATCATTGTATGTTGCAGTTGTCCCAAGTGCTTGTCTTCTGCAGAAGATGGTGATTGATTGTTGGACCTCCGGGCGTTGTTGCCTAGTAGGAAGAAACATTTAAGAAACAACAGCTGTCAGACCACTTAATGGGAGTAGTGCGCTAAGAGATCTGTTGCTAGTTGTTAAGTTCTAAGTATTGTGGTACTAATGTTTCCTATATAGGCAGCGCCAATAGAAAAATCTAATTTACTGGCGTATCTTCCGAAGGATGTTTACTAACGTATCTTCCCACAAGAAATAGCCGTGAAGTTATATGGGACTGTTCAGCCCAATCTTCACCCATTAATAAAAAATGGTAGAAAGTTCGCATACATATGAATGTATAAATGCATATAATATGTTTTGCTCTTCTTCAATACTTTTGAAAACCCTACACACTATTGCTTTCTGCTCACCTCCGTCTCTTATCTAATCATATTAATATCCTCTAAATCTCACGCATATCAATTGTGATTTTATGGTCATATCGAAATAGATATGCCACAGGTATTTGTCATGGGTAAAATATCTGTATTCTAATTTTATAGTTTATATTATTATATTATCATTTTTATGTGTGCACTTGGCGGATTAGGTTTAAGACGGGTGGTGCCAATTTCTTAAGTCTATCTTCAGTGTGAAATATTTTTGTATGTTTCGTTCTGGTGCCAGGTTTAACAATTTTCTGACTGTTTGGCAGGTGTTTAGTATTGTTGCTTTTTGCATCTCAATATGTGAGATAAGACCAATATGAAGTGTCTCCAAATTTTTCTGGAGTGTGACTGGTATTATACCTGTTGCTGGTAAGACAAGAGGGATAATGTTTACCTTGCACATGTGCCACATGTCTTTAATTTCCTACCTTAAGTCTTGGTATTTAGTCATTTTTGTGGTGTATGTGTTCTGAATGTTATTTGTGTTGGGTATTGCTATGTCTGTGATGTGTGTGGTTTTGCTGGTTTTGTCAATTAGGAATATGTCTGGTCTGTTGTGTGGTGTCGTCTTGTCCGTTATAATAGCCTTATCCTAGTACCATTTGTGCGTTTTGTTCTCTAGTATTGTTTCTGGTTCGTATTTGTAGTAAGGGTTCAGGTTAGCAATCAGCTTGGTTCTGACAGCAAGCTTTTGGTGAATTATCTTTGCCATTTGGTAGTGACGGTATTTGTAGTCTGTTTGGGCAATTATCTTACAACCTGATGTTACATGTTGTATTGTTTCAGATATTAAGTCACATTGTCTACATTGTTCATTTTCTATATTCTTATTCAGGATGAATCGCTGGTAGTTCCTTGTTTTTATGACCTGGTCCTGGATTGCCATCATGAATACTTCCATTTCCGGTTGTAAGGTTACTTGGGTTAGCCATGTTCTCGAGGCTTTCTTGTCAATGTGGGGCTGCTGAAGATCATTATAATGTCTGCCATGAAGTGTTTTGCCTGCCCATTCCTTCAGTTTTTTGTCAATATGTACGGGTGGTATTTCTTTGTCGGTACTGAGACATAGTGGTGTGTGGGAGGTAGCTGCGCCTACTACTGCTTGGATGAGAGCAAACTGCCTGCTTTTTTTCAAAGAAGTACTGCCACATATTATGGATTTTCTTCTCATAGAGAGCTTTCAGGTCGATTTGTCCTCGCTCCCCTTCCTCTCCGGGGACAGTTTCTTTTTCGCTTGTCGTTGACGGATGTAGTTGTCTGTATTTTGTTTGTGTAGTTCTCATTACCCGTTGTAGATCCTCTAGTTCTATGTTTGACCATTTGATGATTCCAAAAGGAGTATGTTAGTACTGGGAATGCAAAGAAGTTAATTGCTTGTGTGATGTTCTTGCTATTCAGCTTGATCTTCAATATTGTTTTTAGCCTGTCCTTGTATATTTGAGTGAGCTTTGTTTTGATTAGTTTATGTTCTTGTCTTTGGGCCTGCATTATTCCTAGATATTTATATGTTTCATGTTCTTGCATGGTTTCCATCATTCCTCCGTTATCCAGTACAATCTCATCTAGTTTCATTTGTTTGGCGCCTCCAGGTATTTTGTATATATCCAGACCAAACTCCATCTTTGTGTTGTTTGAAAATGCCTCTGTAATTTGGATCAGGTGGCAGAGTTGAGGGATAGACGGTGCATATAACTTTATATCGTCCGTGTACATGAGGTGTGATACCTTCTGGAGGTTTTTCTTGGCTTTTTTGATCATGTGGCCATAGTTGCTCTTACTTAGCATTCTTGATAGAGGGTTTAGTGATAGGCAGAACAATTGGGGGCTAAGGGTATCCCCTTGGAATATGCCTCTTCTAATAGGTATTTCGTTGATTAATAGTACTTTGTTTTGCTCTCTGAGATGTATTGTAGTTCTCCATCTCTTAATGCTATGCTCCAGAAATCTTACTATGGTGAAGTGTATTTTATATATTTTCAGGATCTCGATTAACCATGAGTAGGGCACCGAGTCGAAGGCTTTCTTGTAGTCAGTGTAGGCAGTATTAAGGTTTCACTTTTGTTTCTTGTCTTGTTCTAGGATCACAGAGTCAATTATTAGTTATTCCTTGCATCCCAATGTGTTTCTCTAGCATCCCCTATTTTCCTCCGTCAGTATGTTATTTATGTAGCAGTGCTATCCGATTTTTTCGGAGATGCATCCAGTAAGGATTTTGTAAAGGATGTTATGGCATGTTATTGGCCTGTATTTTTCTGGGTTCTTCGTGTCTTGTTCTTTTGGTGGTAAGTGGGTACTGCCTTTAGGTAGAAAATCCGGCATCTTTCTAGGGTCTTCCATTATTAATGTCAATTCTGTTGCCGGCTGTGAATGGATACTTGTAAATTTCTTATACCAATAATTTTAGATTCTGTTTACACCTGCTGCTTTCCAGTTGTGTGTTTTTCTGATAACTTTTTGAAGTTCTTTAGTGGTGATTCCTTCATATTCCATTCCTGTTATGTACTTTAGTGCTGTTCTTTCTTTCTCTATCCATGCAGCTTTGTTACGTTTCACTTCGTTGGACCAAAGCGATTTTCAAAACTCCTCAATTTCTATTATGAGTGGGGTTTCAATTTATTGCTCTGTTTGTTCTGAAGAGTTCTGCTTCAGGATATCGAGGTATCCGTTGGCATGCTCGTTATGCTCTTCATGTTTTGTGAGTATTTCAGCCTCCCTAAACAGGTTTACTCAGTTAACTAGCTTTTTTACGATTTCCTTGTATATATTATGTTATCGTTCCGATATGTCCGCGTAATTCACTTATTTTATTCCCTAATCTGCTTTCCTATGGTGGGGCTTTGCTTGCTGCAAATTTTCAGGTGGGGGTCCTAATTTCTAATCCATTGGTTCTTGTTGCTACTGCAGCTACACAGTAAATAGCTGTGTGAATGTCTAAAAATGTGTTATGTTCTTTCAAGTATTCTGGTAGGACATGTGCATTTAAATTCACCAACGCTTTCCAAAGTTTTCGTGTTGGTTGCTGCTTTGGCATAGGAGGTCTTGCAGTTGGATCCATATTTGCAAATTCTATAATGGTTCTGTACAATTCCTCGGCTACTTTTTCAATTCAATGTCGTGTTCAGCTATACTGTGTTGTGCAGTCCCTGTTTCCCTTGTCATATCTTGTGCATTTACTACTACATTATTTATCGCAAGTGTTGTTTCCCTTGTCCCATTTTGGTAGTCCTTTTAAGTTGACCCTCTGCCCAAACTTTTTGCTACTTCTTCCTACAGCGTTTGTAGTGTGGTTTGGGGAATGAAATTTCTTAGTACTATGGCCCAACGTTGATCTGCAACTCTCTTGTTCGGTAACATTAAGATGGGGGTATTGTTTAATAAACTTTATGTGTAGTGTTTGCCTATATGTTGTTAAATTTGTTTCAAGTTGGGTGACTTTTAGTATTACTATTATTATTCTATTATTTTAGTTTCCTGTTCTATTTCTGATCTCAATTCACTAGATACATTAATTAACGGAATTTAAGGGATCTAAAGCATCAAATCTTCTTATTAATATTCATTGATTAAAACCGTCGTCGAATTTTTCTCTACATTTTCCCAATTTTTATTAAGATTTAGTTTGAAAATTTGTATTCGGTTCAACTACGATGGCCTAGTATATATTTATTTTCTTAAATTCGTTTTCAAAATATTAAGAGGCGTAGACGCTTGTCTTTTCTTAAAACACTCTCTGAATTTCTTTAGTTATCCATCAATCAAATCCGGTAAAAAAACAAAGCACCCTATAAATCATTCCGGGGTGACACATTTATCACCAGCGGTATTTCTTTTCTTGTCTGAAATTTAATAAATCATTACTGAGAACTGAACCCTTTCTTTTAATGATGTTTGCAGACACATGTTTATATTCTTTAAATAACGCTTACTTGTATATATATCTATACTATTAATACGAATCTTTCCTGAATATTAAATCTGAATTTTAAAGCATAAATTTATTTATAATTCATAGCATAAGAAATCACGAAATACAAATGAAGAAAACAGGAAATATAATAAGCACATATTTCAGAATACATATCTACGCATATATTAACAAGTTTAATACATAATTTGATGCTTTAATTAAATAAAAGGTTTGAACAGACGTTACATGGATGACTTTAGCCCATTCGTTCTGAAAACAAATTTCAACAGACCTTATGCAATTACCTGCAAAATGAAGAGTGCGAATGGAAGCGGAATAGCTACTGGAAATAATGCGAAATAGATACTACAAATATGTATAGGCGAAATAAACACTAAAATATATACAAAGTAGATAACAAAATTCTCTGTCAATTAAACAAAGGGGAAATATTAAAGCCATACAAGCCTATACAACCTTGTTCCCATTTTATCTGTCACTACAACTTGTGAAAGTAAATTGTAGTGTACAAATATATTATGTAGGTGCTAGCTATGCATGTCAGGGACTGTATTTTGTAGTATTTCTTAAATCTCTCCGAACGGCAGAAGTAGACTACAATACATCAAGAATGCAAATTATATTTTATTTTATGATTAAGGCACTATGATTCATCCGGACGGTACTGCGTCAATCTATCACTGGACAATTCTTCTCATCATACTTATTTTGTTATAATTTGCAGAATATTAATTGGAAGTTTCTTTGTTTGTAAATACGGTAAAACTCCGGTCATAAAAAATTCGTTTAACCGAAATGACCTTCTATACGGTTATTTTTAATTACTCTTTAAGTGGACTCTCGTTCAATATTTTACTTGTGAATACAGTAGAACTTCAGTCATCCGAACTTCGCCTTAACGAAATAAAAAAATATTCGATTAGTGCCCACTTAAAAATATTAAAAAAAAGTATGTGGAAGACCATTTCAGTTGAGTAAAGTTCGTATGACCGGGGTTCTACTGTATTTACATGCAAAGGAACCAATAAATAGATGGCAAATTTTAGCAAAATACGTATGAAGGCGACGAAATGTCGTTGTGAGGAATTATGCGTGAGATGAATTGTCCCGCGACGAATTGACGCGACACAAAAGGGAATGTCCCGGATTTGTTCGACACCAGGACAGGACGATGTTCTTTCTTTCTTTCTTTCATTCATTCATTCATCCACTCAGCCAAAAAAAAGCTTTAACTTGAGCTTAGGCGTGGGTGCCAAAAAATTATTACCGCTCTTAATTCCCCACGAAAACCTACAAAAACATGCCCCGGTAGCTTTGATTACCTCGCATTTACAACGGTAACTTTTGTTACCGGGCTGAAAATCGTAGTATTTGCGGATGCTATTGTTTAAGTCCATCCATTGTATTACTTGGAAATCCTGCTCATCAAACTGACATGCTTGTTTGGAACGGTTGTTTGATTATTATTTTTATGTTTTTTCAACCATTTTATTTCCGTTTGTGTTTGTTTGACTCTGTATCTATGTTTAGGACCGGCAATATTACAGGTTATTTTAAAGACTATTCTGGCTTGTTTAGAAGCCTTTTTTCTGTAACTTTTTTTAACTTTTTTTTTACTATATTTTCGGGGTTGTTTTTTTTTTGTTTAATATTTTTTCTTATATTTTTATGCTATATTTCCTTATTTAGAAATTATTTTGTCATTAGTTTAATTTCTAAAATATTCGAAAGTGTTTTAAATCAGAATTTAAATGGTCCTGATTGAATATTTCCGCCGCTTTCCAAATTCGTTCGTCTATTTCCAAAAAAAAATAATCTTCTTTACTATCCTTTAAGTACGCAGTGTTTCTATTGTACAGAAAGTCATTGCATTCAGACTCAGTTTATAAGCCTTTTATCAACATATACAAATTGGGACAGGGTTTGCCTATTGTACAACTTAAGTTCGAATGCTTTTCTTCAACGGCGTTTTTCGGCCATGGAAGCTGCATATCTCTTTAGCCATTTAACATTACCTGGCCATCGGTTTATAAAGTAATCCTACAATGCGTTTAATCCAAGATCAACGAACGTATCCCCTAGAATGCATATACATCCTTCATCTATATCTTCGAGTGGGCTATAGGATAAAGCTGCATACATACGCGCATGAAGATGTATGTCGCCAATATTTTGGTATTTCTTGGTAAGTTCTACTTTTTGAATTTTGCGCCCAAAACACTGATTAAGGTGGTTATTAAAACTATGAATGAAAACATGGGGATACAATTTCATTAACGATCTAATTACTGCACCTTTGAAGTCGAAATTTACTGATCTCGGATTCCAATCAAGCGTTGAGGATTTTTTAAAGTCTGAAATATCTCTCAAGTTGTCATTTTTTTATTCTGCAACAATGCCTATATGACAGTAATTATATGCGTCTCTTCTAACATGATGCCCATATCTATATGAATATAATAAGTTTTAACAAACTATTTGCTGCAGCTCTTGAAGGTTCCATCCATAAAAAATATTGCACCTCTGCCATAGCTTCTTTATCTTCAGAAGCGGCAAAAATAATTATACTTTTCTTCAAGCCGTCGTCAAATAATGGAAAACGTTTTTACTCTCGTTCATTCTCAACACATCCTCATTTAACAAAATTTCTTGCAACGTTTAGGGGGTTGGTCGCTATACACTGTATATCTTTGTCCATTCCATTTAAACTGTGCTTGGCTATGGAATATAATGGAATCAGTTTCAAAATCCTAACCACTGTTCAGAATTTTATTAAACTCTTCTGTAAAAATCGTTGATCTTGTTCTCTGGCTCATTTCTTCGCATTACAACCCTTTTTTCACTACATTCTCAGCTAAACTCAGTTTTTAAGCACGTTTCATTTAGTTCAAAAAGGTGATTCCTTGTGCTTTCATACGGCCTTATTGTTCTCCGTCTTCTTACTTGAACAAATCCAAGATATAATGCAATCATCATCATCTTGTTTTTGTGTATTTGATATCGATAAACGTTAAACAAAGCGAATGATTTGTTCTTAGTTGTTAGTATCATTACAAATCTCTCTTTAAACATAGTTAACATTTTCGTCAAATACTGACAGAAAATGACTCAATACTGACAGGAAATAAAACGAGCGGTGCTTTTAAACAAGTTAAAATTCTCGACAGTTTTCGACGCAATTTGTTGAGAAAAATGCAACTATGATAACCTCTTTGACAGTAGAACAGAAGGGAACATAAAAGAACAGTAGGGGGTAATATTTTAAAAACATATGCCAAACATGCTCCTATTCTGAAGCTTTGTAGACAAATGTGACAACTCTAATAAGTAAATGATGATAATGCAAGGAAGGTGCCTAAACTGTAGTTCCCGTAAATGCTACGATTTTCGTTCCAGTCACAAATGCTTCGCCATGGGGGCTTCATATATTGACCATTGAGCAATCACTGCTTTATTTATTTATTCTTCATTTGTAAAATCATAATAACAATATACTGTGTAACTACAGCGATAATACAGACAATATATACTAAAAGTACATCATATTAGACTCTACAATGAAAGGTCTCAAGAAAATATCAGCAAGGATATAACATACCTGGCATCTTAAGATCACAATCTGATTCCAAAGGTGACACACAACTTATTGTGAATCACTCATTCTTGTGATATGTCTCTTCAACCATGTGAGAAAGGTAATAAATAATATCTTATAAAATTCAGCAAATGACTTCATAAAGCTGATGTCTTTGCATCTACCAATTTTGGTGCAAAATCTCGTTTCCATGATGATTTTCCAATTCATAAATTACGGCTGATTAACGATCAAGACTACAGCACAATAATTATAAAAAATAATATCCTCGTCGGAGCGTTTCAGGCTACCTTAACGTCATCGGTCCACCATTAACTACTGAGTATTCCTATCGTCTTAGCATCCAAGAAAATTTTGTGAAGTATAAAAGAGAGCAAAACGTCTTATACGTCACTGTGATCATTGGTGAAATTCTAGCATCAAAGGCCCAATGTTTTCAAAATAATAAATTCCTGCATGATTAAATAGAGTATTTCTACCATTAGCGTTTTACGACGGACGGAAAAAAGATGTTAAACAGAAAAAAACACGCTAATCTGAGTATGTTTGATTTTATAAAGCGTTTGCCGGAACAACAAACTACTGTTATTGAAAACAAACAGTTATTACTTACAATGAAATAAATTAGAGAGTTTATTGTATAATCTCCACTTTAACAATTACAGTAAAACCTTGATTATCCGTCAAACAAGGGAATAGATCCTCGACGGATAACTGAAAAGACGGTTAAGCGAGGAAATGGAAATTTATAGTATAATATAGTATGATTTTATTAAAATTATACATTTAAAAAAATCTTGAAGGCACAAACGAAGTTTCTTTGAATCTGAAAGGGGGCCACCTTGAGAACGCGCCTGAATGAACCACTGATACGGTGTCCAACCGTTCACGTGATACGTTTTTCATTGTCTTCCTCGCTGCTATGTCACCATCAGAAGCAAGTTTGGAAATATGGCTTTCGATTTTGTTGGCATCGCTTTTAATATCATCCACAGTCGTTTGGCCTACTCCATAAATTGGCGAGATGCTAACTGAATTTTCTCCCTTTCGTAGACACTTAATGATCTCCAATTTTTTAGACAAATCGAGAACAACAGGCTTACGTTTTTCACTCATTGTTTTCGAACAATTGTTAGCACTAGCGTGACAATAAACTGAACTCACAGATACGCACACGAACGACTTTGCGGGCAAGGCCGTGTTGACGCTTACAGTCTGAGTGTGCCTGCGCTAGCCTAACAGCGCTAACTTGAACTCGACGCCGACGGTTAAGCGAGAAAGACGGTAAATCGGGAGACGGATAATCGAGGTTCCACTGTACATGATAGCGAAAAACCAACAGAGAAAAAGGAAGAAGGTTTTTCCATTGTGTGATTTAAATTTTAAATCCATGCTTCACATAAGTGTAAGTAAAAATAAATGCAATTAAAAAACTTCGTTTTAGTAAATTACTATTTCAACGCCCACCATACCGATTGTATGTTTCGTATTTCCAGTACGTATTATACACGCATATATATATATATATATATATACGTATGAACTGCCGATTATGAATTTAAACTGGTTTAGAATGCTTTGGAGTATTATAATGCTTTTCTGTTTTAATACATATACGTATTTAAATTTATGCATAGGAAGTATTCAGAAGTACGCGTCATTCTGACAATTGCGATTTCGGAGAGGATTATGTTTTGGAAAGTCGGATAATATGCAAGTTTAGCACTTTCCAAGTCCTCATTTAAAGCTCTTCAGTGTTTAGCTGCTTAATGATCAAGCTCTGCAATTTAATGGAAGAGGGCCTGCGTGAGATTTAGAATTTACGATTATTTACTGCAGAACTCGAAATTCAGTAGGTTGGGTTGTGTGCAACCAAAGGTTTGCAAAGCAATTTCAGATCCGAACATTCTGGTAATTAAAGTGTCTTTCCCTGAGATCAGTTCCGTTTGGCAATCGCATAGATTAACTATTAATCTCAAAAGACTAACGTTTTATATAATACGAATTAAAAAATACAATGCTTGGTTACACTCTTAGCCTAAATTAAGAAATATCGTTAGTTAATACTTTTTTTAATTTATGGGAAAGGGAATAGGAACACTCTAATCTCAACAACTTTCTGATAAGCAAATATTTATCATAAAAACATAGTAAGTTTAAAAATTGGGTTTTAAAATTCAAATTATATGAGGAAATGTATATATATTAAACTAGTTATACGGTCAGACATGTTAATTTAAGTAAATTATTAATTCAATGCATCGTAAGTACAGGAAAGTACATCATAAATTAAGTTTCCATTCAAATTACATGAATTTTAATGTAAAATAAATAAATTAAAATTATATGAATTTTAGTTTAAATTAAACGAATTTAAATTTAAATTCAATGAATTTTAATTTAAATTAAGTGAATTTTAACTTAAATTAAATGAGTTTTAATTTAAATTAAACGAATTTCAATTTACATTAAATGAATTTTAATTCAGATTAATCAAATAATTTCTATCAAGCTGATTTCATTTGAGTTACATGTAATAAATTCTAAATCAAACTTAATAAGCTATAAATCAAAGTAAGTTTTGAGAAAAATTAAGTAAGTTTTAGTTGTACATGTTAAATAAGTGTAAGTCACACATATAAAATAAATTTAAGTCACCTTTAAGTAAGTTTACACTTATATATCAAGTAAATTTTGAATTAAGTATGCTTCAATCTAAATCATTTGTCTTAATACAAAACACGTTAAATTTGGAAAACCCGAATTTTAATTTCACCGGCTTTTCCAAACAAGGGAACTGTGATGATTTAATAATAGATGATCCAATTGCAATGCAACTGATGATAATGATGCCTACATAATGAAAGTGTTATGTGGGATGATGGTACTGTAGGAACTCACGAATCAACGATCATTGATACATGAACCCACATTTCCAAAAGGTTTAATCATGATTTAATGTTCACCATTTTGTTTCCCCGTACATACGCTTTTCCCATCCAGAATCCAGATGGACCGACTCATCAGCGGTTCGCTGTGTTCCCGGCCACGGAAAAGACATTGGCTGCAGGCGACGATTGAGTTTAGTGTACAACACGGTACGGTGCAAGGATAACTTGATCGTATTTCGTCGAACCCCTTGACAGGTATTTCCTGCTTATAAGTACCCCTGCTGGACATGGTGATTGAAACCCTCCGATTGTGGTGTCACGGACCCGTGACTAGAACAACAAATCGTCGATTAGTGTTAAAGGGGTAACCAATGAACATTTGCGTATGAAAAGGGTGAACAGCCAATAAGAGTGATTGCGAGTGTAGAGACGATGAGGCGAACACCAATAAAAGACATTCTTTCGGTAGGACTCTTAGCGAGATGGTCACGCTGCCCATGATGTACATTCATAATGTCTTACAATAATAATGTCAATTCTTAATCGTAACAATTTAAGTTATTTTGCTATGTGATTGTAAATAAATTGTTTAACGTAGAGACATGCTGTCTACATAGTTCATCTGTATCTTGGTATTTCTGACTCAATTTCGATAAGGTTCCAGGGTAACAATCCACGTGAGTTAACGCATGAGCTAAAACCCTTCTGATATAACTTATAATCTATCGGTGATATTATGGAGTCTATCACCGCTCCATCGTTCTGCAATCCGTCATAGAACAATAACCAAATCTATAAATGTAGAAACCGCAATTGGTAAACCCTAGAAGTGGTAATCCGGACTTGCCCACAGTTAGTCACTAGCTCGATATTGGGTGGCATAGGACTTAACATGTTAAGCTCAGCAACTCAAACGCAACTAGAGATGAAAGCCTTATAGGACAGCAGCATCGACAAAATTAAAATTGCCCATAGAAGCTAGGTGCGGACAACTGACGCAGCAATGCAACAGGGGCTGTCCGCCAACTCAACGGATGACAACCGACGCCAGAAATCAACAGTGACGACCCGCCCCAAGACGACCGAGTGAAATCCGGCAGAATAACCGCAGACAACGCAAATGCTCCATGAACTCTTTCTTCACTCGCGAAAAAACCCGCCAAGCAGTAACCAGTTCTCCGCGTATGTAAGGCAGTGGATGGAAGCCTGATCCGAAGCAAGAATTAAAAAGGCAAGCAATTTTATTTAATGGCGATGTGTGGGCATACCGTTATTTGATAAATTCAAAATTACCGCGAATTTAGGCTATAAAAAAAGTGTTTTATTTTTCGAGAAATAAGCACGACACTTATCGTTATTTTGAAACTACTGATCCCCTAGTCAAATGTAAGCCAAGGAGACTAAACCCGGCAATGTTGGAAGCTACAAAACAAGAATTCCACTACCTTCTGGAACAAGGTATTTGCGAACATTCAAAATCTTCTTGAGTCCTTTGCATATAGTTCCAAAACCCAAACTTAAGGACAGTGATAAACAACAGTATAGAATATGCAGAGACTATAGAGCAGTTAACGCCCAAACTATACCCAATAGTTAAAGTTTGCCCGATATACACGACATCTCGCATCATTTGCATGGCAAAACTATATTTTCGAAATTAGACTTGGTCAGAGCATTCTATGCAATTCCCATACTATCCGAGTATGTAGAAAAAACGTGTGTTACAACGCCATTTGGCAATTTTATCTTTCTACAGATGCCATTTGGTTTATCAAATTCTGCACAATCCTATCAACGTTTTCAAAACGTGATATTTTTCAACGTGTAAAATGTATTTACTTTCATTGATGACTTGTTAATTTTTTCAGAACATGAAAAACAGCACGAGCAATACCTTACAAAAGTACTAAAAGGACTTGACCAGTATGGCCTTACCATTATTATGAAAAATGCATATTTGGAGTTAAGAAATTTGCATTTCTAGGCTACTAAATTCCTAAAAAATTACGCCAGACCAATGGAGGATAGGGCGGAAGTTAGAAAAAATTATGCCAAACCCGAGACAATCAAACAACTAAGGCTTCAGCAACAAGTGAAGCAAATAACATATGGGCTTCATAAATTTTTACAGACGCCACTGTAAAAATGCAGCACAAATATTGGCCCCACTAAATGAGTTCCTCAAGGGTCCCAAAAAGAATGACAAACGAAAAGTTCCTTGATCCCCCGAAACTGAAAAATCATTCGAGAACAGCAAAACTCAGTTCGCACAGCAAACCATGCTAGCGCACCCCGCGCCAAACACGAAACTAGAATTATGGTGTGATGCTTCAAATTACGCAATCGGCGCCGCATTTAACCAATGGATAGAAGGTGTAATGCAACCGCTTGCATTCTTTTCAAAGAAATTAACACCTGCGCAGCTCAAATATATCACATACGGTAGGGAAATTACATCTGTGTCTGAAGCAATTAAGCATTTCAGATACATTCTTCAAGGGCTCCAATTTGCAACTACCACTGACCAGAAACCGTTAGTGTACGCTTTCAAACAAAAAAAAAGCGAAAAGCAAAGCCGGCGACAAGCGCGACAATTGTAATTCATAAGCCAATTCTCCACAAACATTATCCACTTGAAGGGCGCCAACAACGAAACCGCAGATTTTCTATCTAGAAGTGCAATTATTTTGGCGCCAAATAAAATCGACTACAATGTAATTGCCCAAGCGCAAGCGAACGACGAGGAATTCCAGAATTTAATAAAATCCGGGTCATCCTTTACGTTTAAAAAAGATTGCATGCCCCGATACGCAATGCGAACTATACTGCGACACTTCGCAAACCAAAATACGTCCGTATATCCCAAAAGTGCACAGGTATATGGTATTCAAAACACTGCATAGTCTAGCTTACCCTGGCAGTAAATATTCTGTAAAACTAATTTCTGATAGATTTGTATGGCCCGCATTACCCAAAAATGTGAGCCAATGATCGAAACAATGCAGTGATTGCCAACGCAGTAAAATATCTAAACGCACGCACAGCTCACTGGGAATATACGAGCTTCCTGGTGAACGCTTTAGTGATATCCATGTAGATATAATAGGTCCACTAGGCACTAGCAATTTTTATCGCTATTGACTAAGCATCATATATAGGTTTACTAGATGGCATGAAACAATCCCACTAATGGACCAAGAAACTGAGATCATTGTTAGAGCACTGTATTCAGAATGGATCGCTAGGTACGGCGTACCTAAATCCATTACTTCCTATGGAGCAAAAAACTTTGAATTAGCACTATATAAAGCATTAGCAAATCCTTTAGGCATACACAAAAAGAGAACGTGTAGCTACAGACCACAATGCCAAGGTTTGATTGAGCGATCACACCGCTCACTCAAATCGGCATTGCGCGCTTACAAAAACAAAAATTGGACTGCAACCCTTCCCACAATAAAGCCTGGTTTGAGAACCGTAATTAAACCACATTTGGGGGCGTCTCCAGCCCAACATAATTACCATACAGTGATGATAAGATTGCATTATCATAAACGTTATATTATTTTACACTGATGATGGTCTAGCAATCATTAAAACATATCTCATTACAATGTCTGAAATATCTTAGTGCGACGGTTTGTAAATACACCTTAAATATAAATGATTGTCTTTTTTTAATTTGCATTAGTCTTGTCTT
This sequence comes from Dysdera silvatica, assembly GCA_006491805.2. Classification (NCBI taxonomy): domain Eukaryota; kingdom Metazoa; phylum Arthropoda; class Arachnida; order Araneae; family Dysderidae; genus Dysdera; species Dysdera silvatica. The sequence continues at coordinate 75,347,444 of QLNU02015359.1, read as the reverse complement.
GCCTTGTCTTCTCCTTTCTTTTTTTTTCTCTTTTTTTCTCTTAGTTAAACGCATTTCGCAGCTTCGGAAAATGGGATGGGTGAATATAAACCATTCATTACCTCCAATGTTCTTTCCAATTCCTGCTGCCGATTTCTAGAAAGATATCCATAGAACAATTTAATAGATTCGATACGGGCAAATACCTGCCAATTCCATCTCTGATAGCATTTTGATTATAGCTTAAAGGCTAAATCGTCTGTTATAAATGAACGTTATTGGAAAGAAATAAGACAGAAAACGAGGCTACAATTTCCGGGTTCTGTTTCTAACGTGCTATTTACATGAAACCAGCAATAGAAACTGGCAATTTTCGCAATGCTGTCATTTTTGATAAATGAGTATAAACCGAATTAGTGTAAACAGAAGGTTAACAACTATGTCGTTGCAGCGAAGTGTATCGTATTAAATAACATACATTCTCTTCTTTTCGAGGGAGGGAGGGCTTTGTTTGCGATTTTACTATAAAAAAGGAAAGCGGACTTCCTGGGCAGTGATCAGGGGCTGCCCGGGTAGAGCTTTATTGGGGGGCGGGAGAAGCAGGGAATTTTCCAACTAACCAAAAATGTTGAAAAAGGTTATATATATATAGTAAACCTCCCTCCTTATAGTAAACCTCCCTTAACGACCACCGCTATTTAGAAACCCCCTCCCTTAAACATTTTTCCTGGAAACGTATTTTCTTCCCCCCCCCCAGATTCAATACTAAATTTACTTCCATTCAGAGACCATCTCGTTGAGCAACTGCTTCTTTTACGGAACCGATTTTTTAACTTAAAATTTTTCCAATTGTCTAAAGTTGAAGAGTAAAAAAAAAATTATTCCACCTTCCCTCCCCCCTCCAAGAAAATCTAGATTTTTACCAAGTTGGCAATTGAAATTGCATGAATTTCCAACTACCCAAAGAATTAATTATTCATTCCTTTTTTTCTGAGTTTAACTGGATATTTCCAATTTGGAACTTGATTTTTTCGATTGATGGAGAGTCCCTCCATAAGGTCGGCCCTGGCAGGGACCTACCGTTTTCCGAAAAATCTGAACCTCAGATACTAAAGGACTCAACACCCAGACAAAGTTGAGCAGAAAGTCGGCTCGATTTCTAGGATACCACCGAAGGTGTAACCCGGAGAAAAAGAGGAGACAAAGACAATAGATTTGAGATCACGTTGAATGTCCAGTCACGTCTCTAATACGATAAAGGATCTTGGTGCCAAAATATCCAGATAAGTAAACAGTAAAACGATTAAACAAATAAAGATATCTTAATTAAAAATGTTATGTGTCATGAAACAGGCACGCTTCGAAACTAATAACAATAGGTGTTTCGAATTCTTAAAATCTGTTGTTTTCTATCCAAGTTGTATCAAAAATATAAGGTGGAAATTCCCGCAAGAAATGTATTCTGCTCTAGCCATGGTACGGGAACAGATCATTTTGGCATCAACGGCGTTTTCAGGTTTAAGCAAAATATGACTAACTAATAGTAGAGAAATATCGAAGTTTCTGAAGAATGATCTTTTCTCTTCTTATTTAAAGGAATTTGTTATTTGAAATATACTCATCAATGATGAGTATATTTCAGCTTTCGATCAAATATACTCGTCAAATATATTGACCTGGATTGAAAAATAATCAAATATACTCATCTATGATGAGTCATCATGGTGAAGATTGTGGTTGAATATTTATTTACAGCGGTTCCAACCACTTAAGTTCTTCTCAAATAAAATATGAATCTGGGAATTAGAATAAATGGGCATATAGAAATGCGATTAATCTTGAAAAAGATAATGTACATTCATTTATTATTATTATAAGTATTTAATTTTCATATTATAATTACAAAAATTGCATAAAATAATGTACAAAAATTAACTCTGTTTAAATTCTTTAATGTTAAACTACCAGTTTAGCAACAGTGCTAACACGTGAAAGGCATTCTATTGTTGATAAATATTTTGCGCTTGAAAAACAGAAGAATTGTATATTTCTAAAGGACTTTTGTATATTCCTAGAAAAATCTCGGATGTTTATATACAAGTGGTTTGTATATTTATATACAATATCTTGAATAATTCATATGAATTAGGTCTCTACATTTATACAGAAGGATTGAGAATACTCTTATGCATTCGCAGTCATATTTTTATGCTTATATTCAAGTATTTTGTATAGATATAAGAAGGTATTTTGTATATTTATATGCAAGTATTTTGTAAAGTTATATACAGGTATTTTGTACATTTAAATAGGAGTCTAGAATATTTATATAAATGAGACTTCTATATTTCTACAGGAGGATAAAGAAGAATTGTATTTGGTGAAATAGTATATTTAAACGGAAAATTGTACATCGGCACTTATATTTAAAATAAAATTATTATCTGCTGTATTATACTGAATTCAAATCTAAGGTATTAAGAGTTCCATATTATATTGAGAATACTAATTTAAATGGAAACTGTTTAATAATACAATACCCAAGTATGAGTAATCGATGTATTCAAAACTTGATGAAATGGGTGTGATATGAAAACCATTATCTTCTCTTTACCAGCTAAAGGAAATAAAAACACAAAAATATCTTCTTTGATTTCCTAGACCAAGCTTCTACGTTGCTTAAATTGCATTGGAAATTTATCACTTCTCTATCACAAGACTCAGTATCCCAAATTGTAATTTTCAATCGCTTTCTAAACGAATACATTGTGTTCGTTACTTTTTCGCACTTAAAACGGAAATAGAAATTCCATTCGTTGTTTCCTCGAAGCTGTCAACCCTGTCTCTACAAATAAAACTGCGATACTCGTTCAATTCTTTATCCGCTAATTTTTAAAAGAGATGCTGAAAATGCAATACCTAATGCACGTTTTAAGATTCCCATCATTTTAGAGGATCTTTGAGCTTAGTGAATCTTACTCGATTTTAATTCTGTAATATTACCAATCCAACGGAAATTTAATGAATTTAAATCACAGGTAGGCGGAGATAATTCTTCTAACATAAAAGCGAAGGGTTGCTACAGAGTACGCCTAAAATTAATATTACTTAATTAATTCATTGGGATCTTAATCATCATCTAAATTAATTGTAGCGGGAGAAGATTAGAACATGTTAATTGTAATAATAATTTTTTTGAAAGTTGAAATGACATTACGTATATACAATCATTTTCATACAGTGGGTTTTATTATCATTTACGTTATTACCTTTTCCATTCTCTTTAGGTTGGATGCATGGGCGTCCGCAGGGGTCTTCCTTAATGATTGCAATAACACCCGAATTAAGCATAAATATATTACATATATATCTATGATGCAATTTTTTAACCATTACATATCCACTTCTGAATAAAGCTCTCTCTCTCTTACTCACTCTCTCTCTTTCCTTCCAAGTGCTTTCTATATAAATCTATTCGATTCAATATAACCCCGCCCTGTTTTCATATTTCATCCACTCTAGGGACCATTCTTAGGTCTTTTATATTCTTTTTGAATCCAGTTGAAAAATTTTGTTGTCCATCGTTGTTGATTTTTCCTTGCGTATGACAAGCTAATTGACATTTCAGATTTTTTTGCTTTAAAAATTATGTCATTTACTTTTATTTGCTCTCTCTCTCTCTCTCTCATCCGAGTTTTCTTTTTGCTATCGATCTTAGTTATTCCGAGAATGTACTTTTCCTGCTACTTTGGACTGTTTGCAATTTTCGTATTGCTGTTTTCATTAATCGGAATCTACTGTATTTCCTTTCGCTCAAACAAGAATACAGAAAACTCTTCACTTAGGTGAAACAAATGGATGGGTTTATTTTAAAGTGACATCTACCACATTGTTCATACCATTATAACAGCATAACTCGATACGCTGAAGTACTTTCAAAATCATTCTGAAAGTACACATTTTTTTAAAATTTTATGCACAAAGTTATCATTCACATAAATACCAATTTTAATATAACAAAGGATGTCGTTAGCCAATGACAATTCAGTAATTTTTTAAAAATTGAAGGCCTTTATTATAAAGATATTTTTCTGACAAAAGAAGAAAGGAATAATCTGAAACTACGTAATTGACGAGCATGAAACATTAGTGTATTCAGCTCTGTCGCCAATGTCGTCGTAATTAACGAATTTTTCTATTTAACATCGGTATTGCTTTATCCCGACAAGTGCTTTATAGAGATGCACGCATATGTAGCACTACAGCTAGATGATTTTGCGCCTCTGGCAGAACTGTCCAGATTGCACCCCTGGTAGAACTGTTTAGATTGCACCCCTGGCAGAACTGTCCAGATTGCGGTCCTGACAGAACTCTCCAGATTAATCTCCTGGCATAAATGTCCAGATTGCCCCCTGGCAGAACAGTCCAGATTGCGCCCTTGGCAAAACTGTTCAGATTGCGCCTCTTAGCCATAGGCATATTCTCCCCTGTGAATTATTTTAGCCAATTTCCGCCCTTCCTCGCCTGCGCCCCCTTGTATGTGCCTTTCACGCCATCCGCAAGCTACGGCTCTCCAAATACTCCAATTAATGTAGTTTGCTGATTAATATTTTGTGTCCGTCGCTTGACAGTTGAAAGTGGGAGAAATTGCTATGATAGAAGGAAACAAACATCAAAACTGATGACAATTAATGCACATTTTACTGATGGGTGTGCCAGTCGAAACAGAAAGCAAAATGCCATTTTCTGATTTAAAATAAATCCAAACTTTGCCTCACGTGTTCTAAATCGGAAGCTCCGAAAAGCGGTAGTAGCGTCCCTTAAAATATCCCATTCGATAAGTCTGCGACAGCCCAATATATTAATCACTTGAAAATGCCAAAGGTCTCCGCAGTCGTCATTTGCAAGACAGTATTTCAAAACTTTAAAAGCAAACTGGGGAATCCTCGCCATAAATCTCCATTTTTAAGAGTATTTCCTTCCATATTCGAACCCTTTAGATACGGCAAAATGTAAGTGAATTTTCACGTCTTGAGCCCTAACTGAAAAGCTAATGTTTGAGGCTGAGACGAAAAGAATATTCTACGGCTTTATTTGGGGCAAATTCTGGAAAGCATAATCAAATGTGTGTTATGGCATAGATATACCTATTTGCCTAAAAGCATTTTTTTGTTCATAGACGCATTTTCAGTCTCCCTATTATCACATATTTCCTTTTAAAAGTATTCTTTTGAAACTTACGAAACAAAATTTTTAGAGGATGTGATATTGCATAAATAAGAAAAGACTTTGTTCTTCATGTTAACCATCGAATTCTTTTTTATATTTATTAACCGGAATAAGATAGTCCAAAAGCTTTTGATAATAACGGTCTGTGAGCCGATTTTTAAACGAACATAATGATAAAAATGTCAGATTACCTAATGAAACTGAATCAACTAATAGATAGCGTAATTAATAAAATTTTTATTATAAAGAATAGATAGTTTTTTACGTTTATTACTTATAGTTCAGAAACTATTGAGTTTTATTGATATTGATTTTAAGTACACATTAACAAATGCATTTCTTATGAATAACGCTATATACTTTTTCTTTTGGTTAATAGTTAATATCGTATCTGTAAATTTATGAGTATTAAGCATTAGATCTTCAATTCAGTTAAGAAATTAAAGGTTATTTTATATTCGAGTCGAAAGGCATGTGCTGTTTATAGGCGCGTTGAATATTTCAGAATAATTCTTAAACCCAAAATTAAATTTAAGACTTGAGCAGACATTGTTTTTGCCACGGAAGGAAAATTAAAGTACGAGGTTAGCGAACCAAAATTTCATCCACCATAATATTATTGCTAGTTGCTATAATTTTCTATGAACATTAATTTTATAGGAGTTACCTAAAGCTTCTTTTTCTTGTTGCTTATGTTATAATTCTGTAGAATTTCTCGAAGCTTCTTCCTGATTAAATGTTAGAGTATTTAATATAATTTTCGTAAGCAGCTTACTAAAAATGGGATATATGTCCCTGAGTATCAATTTTTATAGCTTAATGAAGCATTCCTTCCCCTCTCTCTCTCTTATTTGAACTAGAAACTAGTGCCGCAGCAATAAAAATATAATAACTGTTGCAATGGCTTAACTTCTGTAAAATGTTGGAAACATTCCCCTTTGTTCCATGTCCCATCGACGTTTCTTACAGAAAGAAGATGACCCGATATGTGCTGTATGTCATGAGCCATTGAATATTTTGCATATTTTAACCCTTCGCATAAATTTAAACCAATAATGCTCATCAGCTCTTAACAAAAACGATTTTACCATTCGTGATATTTGTGATTCTTTAAATCATGAACTCATTTATAAATTTTTATCTAATATTGACTTTTCAAATCATATCGGATTGTATTACATTGTCTTACTTCATTGTACGTTTAATATATATTTCCTTTATATTTTTACTTTATTTTGTTAATTTGATTAATGTAAGTTTAATGTAAGTTTATGCATGACCTCATCTTGTCTGAGACAGAATGACTTCGTTGTTCTTCTGCCATAAAAAGGCAACCAACCAAGCAACCAACCTCTATGCAAGTTATGATAAGTTTTTTTTCCGGTGTTTCTAAAATAATACAAACTAATTAATTATTTTTTAATTATTCCATTATCCATTTGAGGCTTTTCTAAAAAATTTTAAAAACCATAAAACTAAAATGCATTTTTGCATTCTAAATTCTGTCAATTTTATAATTTTTCATTGAATTTACCTTTTAAATTCGGCCAATTTTAATATTCTGAATTATATTGATATTCTAAAACTGTAAAAATGAACCCTTACTACAAATAGGAACCAGAAACAATACTAGAGAACAAAAAGCACAAATTGTACTGGGATAGGGCTATTATAACGGACAAGACGACACCACATAATAGACGAGACATAATCCTAATTGACAAAACCTGCAAAACCACACACATCATAGGCACAGCAATGCCCAGCACAAACAACATATAGAGCATATACACTGGAAAAATGATTCAATACCAAGACTTAAAGCTGGAAATCAAAGACATGTGGTACATGGATAAGGTAAACGTTATCCCTCTTGTCTTATCAGCAACAGGTATAATACCAACCACACTCCAAAAGAACTTGGAAATACTTGAAATTGACCCCAACACATACATACAGATGCAAAAAACAACAACACTAAACACCTGCCGAACAGTCAGAAAATTTTAAACTTGGCACCAGAATGAAACATACAAAATTATTTTCACACTGAAGGTAGACTTGAGAACTTGGAACCACTCGTCTTAAGCCTAATCCGCCAAGTGCGAGAACGCCCCCCAAAAAAATTATAATCCTAGCAACTTCCGGGCAAAAAATACTTGGCTTCCTACAACCAATAAACTTCTTACTGGTACTGTTTTCTTCTCAGGCTATGAATACTTGTGGAAACATGAACTCTCCCCATTGGAACAAAAAGATAATTACAAAAACTCGCGTGGAACTAAAGACCAATTGCTTATAGATAAAATGATTCTCAAAAATGTTAAAACGCGGAAAAGAAACACCTCCCTAACATAGATTGATTATAAAAAAGCACACTGCTCACTACTATATAGCCGGATTACAAAATCTTTAGAAATGCTTAGAATTAGCACCAACGTTATGAAATTAGTAAGCCATACTATGAATAAATGAAAAACAACTTTGTATGCAAGCAACGAACTCTTAGGGGAGGTAAAGATCCAAAAAAGGTATATTCCAGGGGGAATCTTTATCACCCCTTTTATTCACACTTGCATTGATCCCATTAACAACAATCCTAAAAAATA
>QLNU02015359.1:75310592-75339527 GCA_006491805.2 Dysdera silvatica | reverse complement strand
CAATTTTAATATTCTGAATTATATTGATATTCTAAAACTGTAAAAGTAAAAATATATCTACATACAAAAGGTTAAACACTGGTAAAATAGCAATGAAAAAGATCACTCAAGCTTTCGGACGCATCAGCAGCAGTCCTTCATCAGGAGTAATGACGATGTTATGTTTCTGTCTCTTTTTTATACTTGAAATTTCTGGAAAACCCTTCATCAGAGTAGTCCCGCAGAATGGGAAAACCCAATGAGAACCAATGGGAGGCCTCCAATAGAATCATGGAAGAACCCCAATAGAATCATGGAAAAAATCCAATGGGGACCAATGAGAAACCTATACTGTGAACCACCTAATTTGGGGATGTCCCATACATTTCAGAGTAAGAGTTGTTTATAAGTTTCTGGAAGTGGTTGTGATGTATTAATGGCTTTCCCATGTAGTTTGTAAGTTTCCCAAGATTCTAAGAAGAGTCTACTATTCTTGTTTGATGTGCCGGTGTAGTATTTTTGTTGAGCTCCAATCGGGTTCGTGTCCATGTTGTAAAGCGTGTTCTGCCAGACGTGAGGCTATGTCTCCTTTCGCGAGTGCTTGTTTGTGTTCTTTTCTTCTTGTTTTGATCATTCTTTTTGTTTGTCCTATGTAATGTTTGTTGCAGTCTTTGCATGGTATTTGGTATATGGCGCCTGTGAGATCTTCTGGTGGAACTGGGTCTTTAACTTTTGTAAGTTGTTTGCGAAGTGTTGTGACAGGGGAATAGAATGTTTTGATATTTGCTTCCTTGAGGATGCGAGAGATTGTTTCGGAAATGCCGTGAATATATGGAATGGATATGCGGGTGTGAGATGTATTGTTTAAAGATGTACTATTGGGTCTACAGTTTCTGAGAATGAATCGTTTAGGGTATCCATTATTTTTAAGTGCCGTGTGTATGTGTTTTGTTTCTGTGTTTGAAAGTGTTTCATTACTGCAGTGAGAATTCGCTCTAAGACTTAATGTTTTAACAACGGAAGCTTTGTGGCATGTTGGATGATGCGATTTAAAATCGAGATATCTGTCTGTATGTGTGGGTTTACGGTAAACTGAGGTGAAGATTGAGTTATCGTGAGATCTGTGTACAAGAACGTCTAGGAAAGGGAGTTTATTGTTCTGTTCTGTTTCGTATGTGAATTTTATATGTGAGTTTAAGTTATTAAGGTAATGGAAGAAGCTTTGGAGTGTATTAGTTTTAAGTACAACAAACGTGTCGTCGACGTATCTTTTCCAGAATTTAATGTTAAAATTCGGTGAGGACAAAGCAGTTTCCTCAAATGACTCCATAACCAAGTTAGCTACAACACTTGAGACCGGAGATCCCATGGCAGTGCCAAAAACTTGTCTATAGATAGAACCATTTGAGGAGAACACAGCAGAGTCCAGACAAAATTTCAACAATGTGCAGATGTCGTGAGGTGTTAGTGAAGTGCGTTCATGTAGTGTTGTGTCATTTTGGAGGCGTGTAAGTGCGGTGTCGATTGCAAGTGATGTGGGAATGCAAGTGAAGAGAGAAATTACATCGAATGAGACCATGAGGTCGTCGTCGTCAAGTTGTAGGTTATTTAAAGAGGTGCAGAAGGATTGGCTAGTAGAAACAGTGTAGTCGTTATTACCGATTATAGGAGAGAGTAGACGTGCAAGATATTTTGATAGGTTATATGTAGGAGAGCTGCAAAAACTAACTATAGTTTTAAGAGGAATATTTTGTTTATGAATTTTAGGTAATCCGTAGAAGGATGGTAAGCGGCCGGAAGTGCATTTTAAAGAGTCGTAGAGATTAAATGTAAGTTTTTTAGATTTATAGAGTTTTAGAAGGAGAGAGTTCATTTTGGATTGAATTGTTTGTGTAGGGTCTTTTGTGATGCGGGTGTATGTATTTGTATCAGATAAGAGTGTAGAGACTTTATGTAAGTAGTCTGGACGATTTAAGACGACTGTAGTACGGCCTTTATCAGCTGGCAGTATGACAAGGCCCTTGTCGTTTCGTAGCTCCCGGAGGGCAACCCCTTGCATAGGCGTTAGGTTGTCCTCAAGAAGTTTTGGTTTTCTCAGGGGTTTTCCATTCTGCGGGACTACTCTGATGAAGGGTTTTCCAGAAATTTCAAGTATAAAAAGAGACAGAAACATAATATCGTCATTAATCCTCATGAAGGACCGCTGCTGACGCGTTCGAAAGCTTGAGTGATCTTTTTAATTGCTATTTTACTAGTGTTTAACCTTTGTTATGTAATTTCCTCCCAGGTACCCTGTATTTAATTTCTAAAAATATATCTAATTTAATTAACTTCATCAAGGTTATTTATATTCAATTGCATTAAAATTATTTAAAAATATTTAAAAATTAAATGCTCTTAGCTACGATTAATTAAATTTAATTAAGAATATTATTAGTAATTTTAATTAATTTATTAATTTAGCTAAATAATGACTCTTAATTGAAAAACTTAATTTTTATCTTATATTTCAAAACGTACGCGTTTTAATATGCTATTAAGGATATGTTAAGTAAATTATATATTAATTAAGTACATGGAACCCTAATAAAGCAGACAACAAATAAAGCATACAACTAACAAAGCAGACAACAAATAAAGCATACAACTAACAAAGCAGACAACAAATAAAGCATACAACTAACAAAGCAGACAACAAATAAAGCAGACAACAAATAAAGCATATATGCTATTAAAGCGTATATACTATATTAAACTAATAAAGCATATACACGATTAGTAATAAGTTATTCTCGTATTTGTTATAATTAATTCGACAGAAAAAATGTTAGATGGAATTCACGTTAAGAAGAAAAAGTTTTCTTCAAACATTTATATCCACACAAAAATTGTTAATATCTTTTTGCTCTTTATACTTAATATATCCTGTCAAACTGGAGACTTGGGAAAGCAACGGGCTGAGGGATCGTTGGTCGCTCCCCAAACGGCAGTGGCGCCGCATGTCTTGAAATTAAATGATAAGAAATTCATTGTCCTTTATAAAGTAAGCAGGCTTCACATCTAGCCACAAAAAACGTTCCCAAATAAAGAAAATTGCACTTCTTACTTTCTGACGTAAACTATAACTTGTTTTAGGCCTGAGACAAGGCAAGTATTCCTTACCAGCTATTTAATTAATAACAGTATAATATCGACTAATCGTTTTATCGATGTTTTCAATGATACTCACTTCTAATTTCTTCTCAAAAGTTCTTACAAAATATTCTGATCTATTAATTCATAATAGTGTATTTGTTAAAACACTGAAATATGTCAGGTCTGTGCACATAATTTAGAAAAATAGGGGTTTATAAAAAGTGCTTTTCTGTTTTAAGGAATGTGATTTTACAGACAATAAAATTGTTGCAGTAGTGGGAGGACAATCCCTAAGCCCCCATTTTGGATGTATTCGTAATGGATACTGAAGATATATCATTTGCAATCATTGTACTTAATAATTTTCGACAACCACGTCGAGGCTCGAGTTATATCTTTTTTTTTATAGGAGAAAAAAAGAGAAGCCGCCTCAGTCTTGGAGTCGAACCAAAGTCCCTCCGTTCAGTTCGAAGTGTCTTACCTTCTAGACAAACGCGGACAGAAATAAAGATCTCTTCCACCGCGTATGTAATGATGTAAAATATTATTACCCTTCTCAGGGTTAACACAATTATCAAATAATGGTCAACACACAAAGACATTGGGGCTAGTTTTTTGTGAGTTTTCGTGGGGGAATTTATTATACTTAATAATTGTCTACAGTTATTTAGAAGCTCAAGCTTGACTTTTTTTTATTTATTTCACAAATTTCTCTTAAAATTACAGGAAAAATTGTGATTTTTTTCTGAAATATCCTTCTATAAAAATTTAGGAAATCCAGCTTCTGAAGTTTGATTTAATTAACGAGAGTACTGAAACGAATACTAGCGTTAGAGTTTAATGTACCTAATGATGATATACTTTTAAGAATTTTTAAAAGTGTCCTAGTAGTTACAAATTTATATATTTATCAGAGACGAAGTGTAAATTAGTATTGGTCAACAATGGCAAAGAATACACAAGATCGCGAACAGTAGTTTCTTACACTTCCGCCGCTATATTCGTAATTATAACGCTCACGGGCACACACATTATCAGTCCATTAGTGAAAAACATTTTAAATAAAGGTTCTGTCCTTGTCAACGCAGCAGAACTGGAAGAATTGTTTTATACCCCTGGGAATTGATTGTTAAACCCACAAGCCTCCAAGCTGGCCACACCGGAACAGTTACGCTGCAAATATTAAAACTGATTAAATAAGCAATAGAGTAATATCTAAATTAATTCTCTAAATTAGTTACAATAATACTAAATTATCATTAACCTGTATTTCTAATCCAGATGCAAACTTCTTAGAACTTTACAGCAATACGACTTTCTAACTTCTAGGAACCAAATCCTGGTTTAGTTAACGAGGTTCTTGTAAACGGGGAAATCTCAACACTCTCAATAAATGTAACTTCAAGTCTCAAAGTTACGCTTTAGTTCACTGTTCGTCAGTCCTCAACAGTCCTAACTTATCTTTCTGAATTAGCACCAAATATTATAACAACGTAACACAATATTAGTTAGATTTAAACTAAACAATAAAAAGTTTTACATCACCGTTCGCCAGTCCTTGTTGATTGATATATCTTTCTCCACTCAAGAGCACCTTTCGTTCAGGCATGACGCAAGGATCTCTTCGTGAAAAACGCTGTCTACAAATCACTTGGACGATCACGAACAACGCTCAGAGATTCACACAGGCCCTTACAATTCCGGTTATCATTCATCCACATTGATTTAACGTTTGTAATCCAGCTTAACTCCAGACCTTGCGCCATAATGTGCTTGACCTTTCATAGTAACATGGCTCAGGTTACTAGCCTAGCAAAACGAATTAAATAAATAAAAGGCATGCGGAAAGTAATAATTATTACAAGCTCTCGGCGTGCCACAAAGTGAGAGCGAGATTACTTAACGTCTCGACAAAACGATATTAAATACCCTACCTTCATTAACAATCGCACAAAGCAAGGAAGGCCGGACTGACGTCATCACGTCTCCAACGCTCCTTTATAGTAACTAAAAGCCAAAACAACCCAGTTGGTTGCGATTCTAACTTTACTATAGAATTAGCTTCTTCAGCTCGTTATAGTACATGCTGCAGAGTCACCATTGATTTAATTTGGCTAATTTACCTATGTACTCCTTGTGGGAACTTGATTCATTGATAAGTCAATGGCAAAAATCACCTCCTTTCACATTCTACATTATGAATGATACATCTGTAGAAAATCACTATAGTGGGTTTTACAACATATGAAACCGCGATTGATCACTAGGAAATTAATGCCTGGAAACCTAAAAGTGGGACCTGAACCCACGACCTTCCACTTGCCGGGCGGAGGCTCTACCCACTGAGCTACGAAGGACAATATATAATCTCTTTACGAACGTATATATATTGTTGCCAGTTATTTCGCAGAATGGTGTAGTACATGGACTACTATTTAAACCAAATTGCAAAGAGACTGGTATTAAATTATTAGTGATACCAATAATAATGAAATAACTGGCAACAATATATATACGTTCGTAAAGAGATTATATATTGTCCTTCGTAGCTCAGTGGGTAGAGCCTCCGCCCGGCAAGTGGAAGGTCGTGGGTTCAGGTCCCACCGAAGGCAGAAATATTTATTTTCTTTCGAACGTTTCACCATCTAATCACGCCATACCATCGGCGTTGGTATCACTACGCCAATAAACGTTGATTGATTGACATTGTTGTTTGATTTAATCTGCGTAGTGTTCGATTTATATAAAATAAACTTCAGTATATGTTAATATATTTGGTGTTATAACATACGTTAATATATTATACTTAGTGTTAGAATATATGGTGCTTTAATATATTTGACTTCGTTAGACTTTCTTTTTTGGTCTTTTTCCAACGCAACCTTTTAGATGCCGCAACAACTGATTATTCTAAGAAAACAATGTTTCAGGCAATCAGCTGCGTATTAAGAAAACGAATTGTATGGCTCAGCAACTTAAAAAAATTGTTTTCATATTAGGATGCACTGTGAACGTCTGCTTGAAACTATCGACTGATTGTTGTGCTATAAATATTAGCTTCCATGTTACAATTTGGATTGTTTATTGTATTAAAAATAATCTATCGTAATTCATTATGCCGTCTACTAAATAAAGTAGAGTATATAATTATATTTTACTAATAAGCCCAAAAGCAACTACATTCAACTGATAGATCCAAGGAGCAAAATAAATATAGGATTAGTCGAGCTCAGCGATGAACACTTTTACAATATATTATTAATTATTATTATTAATTATTATCTTGCACCCTATATATTCATGTGGGGTAAGATTATATTTAGGTAGGCCAATTCTTGAATATATCTCGTTATAATTAAAAAATTTGATGATTGTAATACTCTTTAAGCTATGAATTACATTACACATACGTAACATAAACTAAAGACTGATTATTTTTCAAACATACTGCAGTAAAAACAAAGTTATAAACATTTTGGTTGCTGGATCTGAATAACGTTTAATATAATTTGTTGCAATTTTCTCTTTGCGTGGCTGTTTCTAACGCCATCTGAGGAATATTCGTAACATGCCTTAAAAAAAATGGATCTCTTAAGATTTATATATCTAAATAACCAAACTGCTTGGGTTTAAAAATTGTGAAAAACAAAACATTGCAGAAGTTTAAAATATTCTGTAGGACGTTGGAATATGTAACTGAATAGTGAGCTCCTAGAGCAAGAATATGATTGAATACCCTACTGCGTTTCAAATTATTTCTGCTTGAAAAATACTTAAACCAAAACAGCCCGAGCAAAACTTGGTTACCAAAAGATAAACATTGCCTAACAAAGCAAACAAAAAGATGCAAATGCATCGATTTTTCAATTAGTTAGCATTTTCCAACGCTAAAAAGTAGCATCTAAACAAAGAAAGTATTCGCTTTTAGGTGTTCAGGGCGCTGAATACTTTAATAACGGAAACTATTAATTTTCACTTTTGTCACGGAGTCATGAACATCGTTTAATAAGTGAAATTAAATAGTTGCGAAAATTTTCTTTTTCGCCCTTTCATCAGAAATATACAAAAAAGTAGAAACAACAGCAAATTGCGAAAAGAGAGGACAACGTTGCCAAAAAAGTTTGTGTTTATCTCCTACTTCCGCAAATGTAATAGTTTCTTCTTCCGGTGCACTTCCTTTTTACTCTCTTGTAGAAAGAGTTGGGTTTTAATCATCCGCCCAAAAATGAAAGTAAATACACAGATACTTTACATTCTTCTACAAATAACTGCACTTTATTTTTTAGTTGTTTTTAATTTTATTCAACTGCTATAGAGATTCAAACAGCAATTTTGCAATGATGGAGCTTTGAACCATGAAATGTTATTACAAAAATATACACCTGATTACCGTGAAACTCTCTATGACCCCTCAGACATTTATACATACTGGGCTTCTAGAAGAGGTATATAATTTAAATTTTATTTGCATAGAAACTAAATTAGCTAGGAACTTCACTTTTTACTTTTTAATGGCGTGACTAATAGTATATATTTTTTGCATAGTTAGAATGCCTTAGCTTGGAAAATAGTGCACGTGTGTGCATAGAATGTAACAGACACTGAAAACAACAGCGTTGGCACCGGTGAAGGAGGAGGCTGCTTGTGTAATATGGTTTATAGAGACGAAATCACTAAGAAAAGTGATACAAACATTTCTGAAACGTGCACAAGAGAATATCCCTTCTGTTTGCAAAATAAATGTAATTTCTTTTAGCATGCATAAAGAGTGCATTAATGAAACGTTTCCAATGTAAAGTGTCCAATTATCGCACGGACAAAAAAGAGGAATATCTAGGGCTCGCTATTTGTAAGGGGCCCGGAAGGGTGAAGACTCAACTCTACTTCAAAATTGTTGCTAGTCAGACCTTATCACTAAGCAGTGATTTCATCGCGACGTGAATTTTAGTGTTTTCCGCGAATTTGAAAGTTTTTTATATGTGCATTGAATATAAATATACTACCTGTACAATGTACGTTATGAAAGTTTAGAATATAATTTCAGAACGAATATAGCGAGCATTTTCTTTGCTCGCAAAATCCTCGTTATACACGGGTACTACTCTAATTACACAGGCTTACTATATATTACAAGAGACCCGGAAAAATTTATCTAATATCCCACGAAATGTTAATCTGAATCTATCAGTGTAACTAGAGGCGAAATTCAGTATTCACTGGAGAAATCGCCATTTTACGTTTTCCAGCAAATGAGGTTATTTTCAGTTTAGTGAATAGAGAGTAAGATCTAGCTAAAGGGTGTCCCATAAAGAAAGAAAATTTTGAGTGCATAATGACATACAAATTTATTGGTGAAATTAAGTAATTTTAATATTACATATTTACATATTTTTGCAGCGTATGCTACCTGTGATTATGTATGAAATATGATATTACTCAAATGGGTTTAATGTCCACAACCGAACCGGTTTTCTCAAATTTAGCAATCAGTATCATCACAGTCGACTTATTCGTTGCATTACGTTGACCAAACATTCCAAGAAGTTTGCGAACAGTCTCTGCATAACACTCACCACATTTGTAATAAATTTTCACTATGACAACACGCTGTTCCGCCGTGAAGCGCTCCATTCCTACCTGTACAGAAAACAGATGACAATCATGCGCTACTCGGCGCTCCGTGTCTACTAACCACAAAGACAACAGATGAAAATCGTATAACGTTCAGTGCTGCCAACTTACTAGAACAAAAATGGCGGACATTTTAAAAGTTGTGTTCTTTATGAGACACCCTATACGTTCATCAGAGGTAAATCCAAATCCAGAGTAGGATTTTTTCGGTCTGGGGGGAATTTGAAATGAAGTAGCATTTAGGGAATTTCCAGATATAGCGAGGAAAATATGGATTTTGTGTAGTATAATGATTAAGCACAATTACGATTTAACCGCTTTTAGCGAAAGAGTCTGTTGGATGTCGCATTTAGCAAGCCATTAAGAAAAATAAAATAAGCAATCAAACTTTTTGTAAAAATTCCTTCGTTATAACTGGCGCTCGTTACAACCGATTTCCATCACATTTTTATGGATTGGGGGTGAATTTCCTTAATATCTCCCTCCGTAGATCCTCACCACTGCTTTTTATTTTTTTAATTTACCAATTTTATTTCTTAGTTTATCTTCAACCATAACCGTAAAAACAACACATAATGAAAATATTTTTTAATTTCGTTTTCCCCAGCGATTTGCTCGAAAAGCATTATTTAATAAAACAAAAATATTTGTTTATGCATTTTAGCAAGTTTCTATAAAAATTGGTCAAGTACAAAAGAATTAAGTTATGTACAGTAAAGCCTGCCTAAAATAACAACCTTCGGATCTGCAATCTTCGCCATAGACAGGTGGTCACTTTGTACGACAGACTTTGGTATAGGCATGAATAAGTCCCTATTAATGGTTCTTATAAAATCGCTTATAATTAAGCGCTTCTTATAATTATTGCTCACAGGAGATCAAGGTTTTGAAAAATATAAAATTTTACATTTTATGAAATATTAGATACTATTTCTTTACAAATTACTACACGTTTTCAAGATATGGAAAAGCTTCATTTTATTACATTAAGGGATACTTCAAAATTTGCGGAGTATTCCAATAAATTTCTTACAAAAACAATAAATAATTTAAATGTGTACTACCCCAATATATTTACTGACTTCCAAAGATTGAAAAATGAATTAAAACACATATATCTGGATAAGCAGTATAGAGATATGAAATTACAAACATTCATGGAAATTTTAACAGAAAACAGATACATTTTTAAAGAAGCTTATTAACTTTTTTGCTTAATAGTGACTATTCCGTCCACTAGTGTTTCTGTAGAACGGAGTTTTTCAGCCCGAAATTTTAACAGAAAAACACACGTGGAGATGTGAAGACATTCTAACTATGCAGGGAAAATTTTTGACTTTTATCCACGTAATTAAAAAAGTAATTATATTTCCAGCTTTCGTAGTTTCCATGCAAATAAAATTCAAAATTGTATACTTCATTTATTAACACCGTATAAAACTAATGGAGTTTTATTCTACCCCGAAATGAAAACACAAAACAATGAAGAAAGAAAAAAATGTAAAGGAAGCAAAAGAGATTAAAAAGGTACAAGTGGACAGAAAACTTCCATCCATTGTGATTTTTTATATATTCAGCTTCAAAAATTGAGTAATGGTGTATTGTCGCAAATGCCAGTGTTATACACATATATTGCTGAATTTTCTAACGTCTAGAGTGCGTATATAAAAAAGAATAGAAATAAGCTGAAAATACGTATATCTGCACCATTTATATACGTAAATATGTATTATCAGAAGGTAAATACATCTGAGGAAACAGAGTCATGTTGATAATGAAGAGAGTGAAAGCGCCTAAGATTAAATAATTTTAGTCCATAAAATTTTGAATTTCTCGATTTTCATCATGTTTTATTCAATCATCACTCTTTCACATTGAAAACAAAAGCCACCGTGTAAGCACATAGGCGGATTAAGCCTATTGGGTGCCCCTAGCGGTAAAAATTTCGCGGCCCTTAGACCCAAGCCACAGAAAAAAAATTGTACGAGGAACTGATTTTTTCGTAAAGATTTCAATACTATATTCTTAACGAGTTGCATAAGTCGGTAATATGTAGCTAATACTAAAAAATAGCGTTTTAAGGAAAACCAGAAATTTATTACAAAAATTTAACTGTAATTGAGTTACCTGAGTGCTTAAAAAGAGTTACCTATATGAATTTGCGCCTTGTTTTCTCATTGGTGAAATCATCAATTATTTTTGCAGTATCTATTTCGTCCAAAATTTCTTGTTCTATGTATAATATGGCCACGTTTTTCAATCTGTCTTCTCACATCGTGTTCCGTAAATAGTTTTAATGCGTTTTAAAACTGAGAAAGATCTTTCACCTGATGCATTTGATATCGCTCTTGTTAAAAATATTACAAAATAATGTCTACATTAGGAAAAGTCAAAGACATTTCTCTTGCAGCTGAATAAATTTCTGATAAGATTTTGATAGTATCTTTGTTTTCTTACAAAAAATAATAAGTACTTGTCTAGTTCGTCGTCAAAATTAAAAATATCAATGTCATTTTTGTAAAAATTCTTCAGTTTTTTTATTGCGTTCATTTTTACTTTGTTTGATAATCTGTGATAAAAAAATATCCTAAAATATTCTGTAATAGCACCATACATCTGAATTCTTCGAGATAGTTCTGCTTTGGTGCTATCTCATATGAAATAAAATGGATTGACAATAAAATTTTCCTTTCCTGCAAACTCATGACCGACTTCTTCGCTTTCATCAAGGAATATTTTTCTCTTCTGTGGTCTACGAGCTTGTCCATCGTCTTCATCAAATGATAACCCTCACAATTCAATTGCTTCTTTTTCCACTTTTGCAAATTCTTCTCTGAAATGTCGGATAAAATTCTCTGGTGACTTTAGTAGAATAGAGCCTTTTAATAATTTACACCCCATTGATTGCAGTGATTTGCTAATTGTATTTATTCTCTGTAGAATGGCATTCTAAATAACTGCCATCAGAACGGTTCCATATTTGTTCATTTTTTTTTTCAGAAGTGAAATTGCCTCGATTAATGTGATTTTTTTTCTTCTTTTGAGTCACGGATTTCAGCTAAAGCCTTTTTTATTTCGGTGTAATCAAGTTTTATAGCGCGGACGGCATCTGTTCTTGCTGACCATTTTATATCTGAAACTCTCTTCACTGAGACGGCGTGTTCACGCTTTTCCAGCTTTTTTACACAAAATTTTCCAGCTTTTTTACACAAAATTTTCCAGCGATGGGTTGATGCACAAAAAAATGTGAATAAATTCTGTACAAACGTAAAATATTGAATCGCAGCGCTACAACTTTTGTGCAGCGAAATTTCCGATTAAATTTAAAGAATGACTGGCAAAAGGTATATAAACCGCACTTGAACTATGTTATTTAATACGTGCCTGTAAGCCTGAATACTTCTCTGACATATTGGAAGCATTGCCAAATGATTGTTCTCGACAATTTTTAATATCCACTTCTAATTTTGCTAAAATCTTCAATACTTGTTGTTCCAAATAAGAAGACGTATGTCCTTCTATGGGAATAAATTCCACAAAACTTCCTTTAATTTCCACTGGGTGAAACTTGTATAATATTGTATAAACGAGTATCTTATGACAAATGTCAGTTGATCAACATGTGATACATCGGGCGTAGAATCAACAATGATACTGTAATAATTTGCAGCCTTAATGTTGTCATTTATGTGCGCTCTTAATTGGTTATCAATGATGCCTCTAAATTTGTCACAAATATGGTGAGACAAATAGCTAACATTTCCTCGTCCTCGATTGTCATATTTTTGTAGGTGCAACTTCAAGGAATCGTCATATTCATTGAAATATTCTAAGAACGTCAAATAATTTCCTTTCCTTGTGGAATCCTGGCCTTCTTCGTGGCCTCTGAATGCTATCCCTAAATGACTCAAGAATTTTAATATCGATGTTATTCGCTTAAAGGTTTCTTTCCAATAATGTTCTTCATTTTCACTCCTCTTTAATAACTGAGTATCAATTCTATTAAATTTGATGACCTTCTATACAATGTACACATAGCTGACATATGCTCTTTTGATACTTCGTGGTCGGATAAAATTGCCGTAATTAATTTCCAATTTTGAAAACCAGTTATTAATTTGGACTTTGATGTCGAAAACAATTTGCAAGGGTAGAAGTAAACACCTTTGTTCGTTTCGAAAACACTAGTCAATTTTTCTCTTCCTTGATTCCATTTCTTTTTATCTTATAAAAAGGATTATAGGAAAGTCCTCTGTAATACACTTCATTTCTATCTTTATATTATACTGATTTCAATGCCTCTATATTCCCGAAGTTCTTTGGTTTGTTTCTAAGAATATGGTCAACCATTGCTTCTGTTAATCTAGTAGACCATAGAGCTATATCGTCTATTACTTTGACATCTAAATCGGTACGTCTTTATGGGGTGTCCCTATCTTCTGTGTTTTCCCAATCGCCTTCTTCAATAGCACATTCAAACTTTTGATTCTTGACTTGTTCTTTTTTCCTTCCTTTTTCTCCTCTTCGTCTTGTTCTATATCAGTGAGCCTCGTTTTACTTATACATGCGTCAGAAGGCATTTCAAAGGTAGGATTACATTCGAAGTTACCGGAAGCAGATGATGAGGGTAACCCCGTTTCTGTACTGGCGACTAAAAATTTACGAAATGCATTTCTATGACTTTCAGCAGTTTCGTTTCGTTTCAGCTATCTTTTTTCTGCCCCGCTTTGATAACGCTTCATTTTTTCGCCCTGAAAAAAAAGAATTTTTGTCTCCTCTAATCTATTCCGAAACCTATCAAGTACTTAACCAACAGTGGATGAGTAAACAGTGAACAGTACTAACAGTAATCAACAAACGGGATTATTTCATTATCATCTACTACACAGGGCGGGCCTTCTCCATAAAGGGGCCCTGATGCAAGACATATTTTGAGGCTTCAAATAATTTCTCAACGGCAGAAAACCATAACGTCGTTTCGTGAATAAAGGAGACTTACCATAATAATAAAGAAAAAAGAATAAACAAATAAAGATAAATATAAGATTAACATATATTTTTCTTATTGCTATATATATTTATTAGAAAAATCACAATTTTTAATGATCTTTCTTTAAAAGTCTTTTTCGATACTGAAAGCAGATGTCGATATTTTTTTAATTCTTTGATATATACGTATATATAATGCAGTAAGCTAGAAAAATACTAGAATTTAAATAAAATGACTGCAACATACAAAATGCGCATTATCCAAAAGCTCATCAAAATATTAATTAACGCAGGTGAAAGTTGGAATGTGTTGACATAAACAAATTAATAAAATTTCACTGACGTTTCGGAAATATTTTATAATCTAAATCGATAATACTTATTGGGAAACAACTGACAGATAGAAGCAATATGAGGAGATGACCAATGGATTGATATATTAGAGACACTCCAGGGCTCTTTGTCAAGGAAAATCGCCCACTTTGATATAATAATAATAATACATGAAGATACACATACACACACGTACATACGCACGCGTGCGCACACACACACATACATAAGCGCCCATATCAGTACTTATGGGGGTGGTGCGCTGAGAAAAATGATTACCTCCTTCTCAAGGCTGTGAAACATTTTAATGGATGTACGTAAGTTAGCTAAAAAGTAAATTTCACTCCTCAAAAGAAAACAACTGGGTCGAAAATATAGAATGATGATTTGCTTACATCAAAATACCATTCGAAGAATACTTTGAGATGGAATCCCCTCCTTTATTTAAACATTTGTCGAGACGTAGTACTTGTTTCTCCATGCTTTGTACAAAAAATTTCTGTCCAACTTGGGATAGCCATTGTTGGGTTGCAGCTTTCACCTACTGATCGAAATGGTAACTTCTCTTTGCAAGTTCTTGTTTAAAGGTACCAAAGACTTGGAAATCACATGGTGCAACGTCCGGGCTATAAGAGTGGGGGGTGGGGAAGATCCCATACTTCCCACTTAAATTTTTTCGGACAGAACGTCCTTCGTCAAGTGCAGTTTCGCATTGTTGTGTAATAGCATAATGACTTTGGAAAGTTTACCTGGCCGTCAGTCTTTAAGTGATTTTCGCAATCGCTTCAGGTTTTCACAATAAAACATGATACTGATTGACAATCAGTAACAAGATAAGAACTATTTTATTTTAAAATGTGACTGTAAAACTTTTGAAAATAAATGCATAGGATAATCCGGCAAATCAAATTTTTGAACGGCCAGGGCTCGGATCGAGCACCCACACCCCGTTCCCATATGGGCTCCCATGTATATATATATACCAATTAATTATTAATTAGCATTAATTTGCCAACACCAGTTATTTATTTATAAAGATTACACAAGCACTTCCCAACCTTACGCATAAATTGATACTTTTTATAATATAATTTAAATTTGAGTAAATTGTTAGTAAGTAAACATTTAATTAGTTGGCAACTCGAGCATAGTACATTTTCCGGGGGCCACCCCCATATCCGAGTTGCTTGCTAAGGAGGTCACTGTTTTCTTTAGAACCCCCTTTTTCTGTAGAACAAGAGAGAGCAAAAACCTATTTGGATTACCCCATTCTCTTTTCCCTAGTTTTACGTCCCCAATCAACCTTCTCTTTGAACAAATTGCTTTTCTACATTAACCTCGTACTCTTTATTTCCACACTCCCTTTATACAACCTTATTTCAAACATAGACGGAAAAAAAAGAAAGAAAAGATCAAAATTATTGTTGGAGAGGAAGCAAACACATATTATGGATATCTATATATTACAGTATGTGTAAAAGTGAAAAATATTACGGGGGGGGGCATGTAATTATTGTTTTTTATTTTGGTTTTACGGCTCAAAGACTACAGTGGTCATGCTGCGCCGGGACCTACTGTTTTCCGAGGAATCCGAACCTCTTAAGGCCTAGGGAACCAAACCCCGGACTACAGTGAGCAGTGCGATCTTTATGAGATCTCTGAGTAAGCGTTCTTTTTGCACTGCTGGGAGTCGAACCCGGATTAGCCGCGCAATAGGAGAACGCGTTACCACACTGCGCCACCGCAGGGCCAGGCATATAATTATACGCCTACGCTTCGAACTATGTCCCTATCCAGAGAGGGGTATCTTAGGGACGGGTCTTCCCTCGAAACTAATATTTTAATTGAATTTGGCTAGGGACATGCATGCTCAGGGGAGGACTGTGTCGTAGGCCTCCGGGCCGGTGCGCCCTCATGGGCTATAAAATTCGTACCTCCCCCCCACTACAATCCAAGGTATTCGCTCTTTGAGAGGACGCAGTCCACCTCTGTGCAAGATTGTACAGATACATGATTCAAATTTTTGACCCCCGAAATTAAATCCCGGCTACGACCTTGCTTTGAATTATTATTCAATAGCATTTCTGGCTATTTATTTACCAACGTTTCTGATTATTTATTTATCAGTTTCTTACGTTCTTATTATTTCTCATGTTTTAATAACATATATTGATATTCCTTGAAAATGTTCTTGCAAACTTCCTTTATCATTTATAACTTTTTAATATCACTTGAGATATTATATCGGGCTTCCAAACATAAATTTTTTACCATCATTCATCTATATAATTATTATTTTTCATAAATTCTTCAAAAATAGAGTAAACAACACTTATAATTCGATTGGACTCTTTACGTCCTGGTATGTATATCCAAGCAAGAAAGATGATTCTTTATAATACTGATATATACTTTAATAATTATGGTGCACCAATAATCCCATTTATTACGCACCCAAACACTTTCTTCCCTTTTTAAGGTTCATTTGTTCTATAATAATGATTATTTCTTTAATTTAAATAATAGTAATAGTTCAAAGTGAATTTTATAAAATTTCATACAATCAGAGCAGGACATAAACGTACACTCGCCGTCAAATGTTTATGCAGAAGCTCCGATTTTTGCGCGGAAATATTATTTAAATAGATAGATATTAGCTAGAGGGGGGGATTATTTAAACAACAACAACTGTTTTCTCTTCTCGTCGAATTAACGTTTAGCATTCTTGCCCTCAAATCTACATATATATATATATATATATATATACAATATGTATACAATATATATAACAATCAGAAATTCATCCAGAGAAAAGACATAGAAAGCGACAAATGCAGACACTGTCATGCGGCATCGGAGACAATCCAACACGTGATGGCAGGATGCAAGATCCTTGCGCAGTCAGACTACAAACATAGACACGATCAAGTAGCGAAAATAGTCCACCAGAAATTGGCAGCGAATGCTGGCTTTCTGACAGAAAAATGCCCGTACTACAAATATGAGCCAGAGACCGTGCATGAGAACGAAACACACAAGCTTTACTGGGATAGAGCAATCATAACAGACAAGACAGTCCCACATAACCGTCCTGACATAACCCTCGTCGATAAATCGAATAAGACCACGTACTTAATCGACATAGCAGTACCCAACACCAATAACATACAGACAACCTACACAACGAAAATCACCAAGTACCAAGATCTCAGACATGAAGTACGAGATATATGGGGTATGGAAAAGATCCTCATCATCCCGTTAGTCATCTCAGCAACAGGGATAGTACCAAAAACGCTTGCGACGAATTTGGAGATACTCAACATTGACCCAAACACCTACATTGAAATACAAAAAGCCACAATCCTAAACACGTGTCACATTGTCAGGAAGTTTCTAGACATGGCACATTAAGAAGTGATGTAAAAAGAGGCTTGGGAACATGGCGCTCTGCCCGTCCCAAAGCCTGTTTCCGCCAAGAATGGGCGAGGAAAACTTTTTTCTTTATATATATACGGAATAATTATTATGGTGCGCGTCTAGAGGTCAAATCGAAGTTTTTCCTCTACGTGCTCGGCTTTTTGTTAAAAAAATTGTTGTAAAAAAAAAGCGGCTGGCGGTAGCCAGGTCTGCCAGCCGCTTAATCTGCCAATGATTAAATTTAACATAGATGTCACCATATTGAGTGCAAAAAGACAGTTCTTAATTGTGCCCTGCAATATCACCAATCTAAAACAAACCCAAGTCACGATCTGATGAGCCCATCAAGAATGGAGCTTCTATTTAACAGCTGTAGCAGTAGCGTCATAATGGTCTTAATGACATTCTTTCCTTTTCAAGGATTTCGGGTCATATAGCCATTATTTTTGTTAAGAGGTAGAAATGCAGTGACGCCAACTTTTACGGATTTTCCGTAGTTTGTACGGATTTTAACTCCACCTTACTGTATTACGGTCGATATCAAGAAAATTGCGGAAAATCTCATTTAAGGTTTTCAAGTGCAATTTTCTACGGGCCCTACAAAAATTTATTTTAATAGTTTTTGGTGAAAAAAACGCATTTTGCAGATGGCCCACACCTTCTTGGTTTCGACGCCACGCCTTTGACTTGTCCACTCCCCTCCACTGCTATCTATCCAGCATATATCATAAGGAACCAAACACATTGGGATTTCCCGTCGCGCTGTGTGGATCAGCCGAGAGGGAGAATAAAATCAGTTATTTGGTGCCTTTTGTAAATGTGTTTGCATGAGAACCGTTTCTTTGTTATCCTTTACGTCTAGCTTTATGTGTGAAATTGCTTTGAAATTGGATTAAAACAACGACATGAAACTCAGCCGTGAGTGTAAAACAACTGTGGAAAAAAAAGGCAAGCAAAATTTATCGCAAAGTGTATCGCGATATTTGTAGTAAGGAATGGCCGTTTTGCGAAGCATCAAAAGTATTTAAATTTTTACTTGGATTCGAAGTTTTACCACGTCTTGAATAACTTTTTAATCGCAACATTTTATTAAAATTTCAGAAAAATTTCCTCATGATACTTCAGAAAATTACATTTTGCTAAACTATTTTTAAGCTACTACAAAACACATGAGAAAACCAATTTTCCTGCAAAACATCTTTTTGCAGGAAATAAAAGAGCGCGATTTTACCGAAAACTACGGAAAATTCTTGACTTTTTTACGGATGACGACTGCTTTCTTAGGTTGACATCTCTGCAGATTTATGAGTATGAAGAGATTTTAGACTATTAAACACTTTTACTATTATTTCACATTGCGATCAAAATTTTACTAAATGCATTTGCTGAGATACTGGAGGAATTTCGAAGCCAAAGACAATATTTACGGGAAGAAGAAAAAATATAAAGAATATATACAAAAATATATAAACAAACTCTGTAGGATAAAGAAAAGATTTTCTGCTGCACAGATATTATTTTCTGCAATTATGGATACGTAAACATTTTCATCTCAAAACGCGGTCTCTCACCACGGCCTCATACTTTTCTTCTCATGTTTACATGTGATTTTCGAATCTGCATGTTTATTGGCACCTGTAAATTCCAGATGTGGTTTGCGCGGATTTCATTTGTAATAAATATATTCGTTTTTATTTTTGCTTGCCGTCTTCAAGAAAGCATGTGATTTGCAGTTAATATTTATTTTACTTCTTGGAAACATATATAATTTCATCCTTGCATATGACGCCAAATAGCGGGATATAATCTCCAACCCAGCTAACTATCGAGATAATTTTTTTGTCTGTCTTCACAATAAAGAGGAACGTGGAAGAAAATACCGATGCTAATCTCAACCTGAAACCAAAATTAGGCAATCGTTATGGTTTCCTCCGGAAAACTGGCTTTACAAGGATTAGTGAAAAAATTTTCTTACATCACAGCGTTCTGAAAACTTTCACAATATTTCTGTTTTAACGAATGAACATTTTAACGAACGAACATTTGTTCAAAATTTATACAAACCAATAAGAAATATCATCGTCAAATAATATCGCCACTTTCCCAATTCGGAATGTTAGTCCTGATTTCGTTCACAAGAATATGGAATCTAAGCTAGATCTTTTTAAATGCGATTTTTTAAATGTGGAATGTTTGTACAATGAGGGTGAGTCCCAAACTGCAAACTTGTCTTCCATTAGGCTAAATATAGAATATAAGCAGAGTAATTTATGCAAAATTTAGATACATATAGAGCTCGATTATTAAATACTCGCAAAGAAAAGAATGCTTTTAATCATCTAATTAGTATTCAATCTAATACGAAAGCCATATCATCAACGATGATGAGGAATTAATCTAGTTACATATAGAGTTAATAGGTATTTAATTAAAAGATTAAGTGTGCGGTAAAATTCAAAGCAGATTGAAAGAAGAATTGATAATTGTATTCAATTCAAGTTTCCGTCCTCAAGACCACACGGAAGTACCTTTATAGATAAGATCCCTTGCAATAATCTCAGGAAATTGGGCTTCAGGAGCCTGCCCGGCTTGGCTTCAATTCAAGTTTCCAATTCAAGCTTGGCTTCAATTCAAGTTTCCCGTCCTAAGACCACACGGAAGTACCTTATAGATAAGGCCCCTTTCAATAGCTTAGGAAATTGGGCTCAGGAGCTCAAGCCCAAACATTGAGCTACAAAACATATAATTTTCTCTAAGTCCGCGTCGCATAATCTGCTCTAAATCTAGTTTAGTCCCATTAACTAATAGAGCTCTCCCATGAGTTTTGAATTGCTGCCACGCTGCTGTTTCATTAGAGGCGTATAAAAGGTAACGAGGTCTGTTTGCAGCGCGTATATACTCCACATCAAAAACCATGTTCTCCAACATGGTTTCTAAACTGTAATAAAGCTTAACTCCTTGTTGAAGTTTGAAACACGACATATTATTTTCACATCAGAGCTTTCGATTAAACTTTCCTGCAAGTTTAAAACAAATAACGTGTAAACATATGAGGATAATCGTAGCCATGTACACTCACGGACAATAAAAATTGCGTAACTATGAGGAAGCATAGGCTGAACATGAAATTTTAGTAATGGAAGAAGATAGATGACTCATATACGTGATTAGAAGCAGAGTACAGCAGAATAAATATAGAGGGAGCTGTGGTACACAGACCAGTCATCCTCAATAGCACGTCACAGCGCTTTGTGCTGAGAAGCAAGCAGCGATACGCTCAGCCCTAGTGCGGAACAGACGCCTGATGATGTCCCACATTAGACAGGTCCCCACGTATTTAACGTTACATTCCAAATCCCAAAGATTGGGTGTCCCTTAAATAGGGCAAATTTGAAAATTTTACGCGTTATATAATCTTCTATATTGACTAAATTTCATTATTATATCTTTAAAACAAATATAAAACTTTTATACACAGATTATTTTGTGAATTTATTTAAAGTGTGGATTTTATTAATACTTCAGCTTGAGAGCAGTACTGTATATTAATATAATCAAGCACATTATTTTAAATCCACACAAACACACGCACGCACACACACACACACACACACACACACACACATATATATATATATAGTGCAAAATAGCAAATGCATATGTAAGACGAATAGTGCATGTAAAAAAAATAAAAAAATAGGGCGAGTTAGATGAATAAGGTTGAATAGAATTAAGGTAAGAGAAAAGGTTAATATAAAATACAATTTTTTATGTGGAAGGGCGTAGGTTCAGGTCCCACCGAAAGCAGAAATACTTATTTTTCTTTCGAACGTGTCACCATCTAATCACGCCATAACATCGGCGCTGGTATCACTACGCCAATAAACGTTGATTTATATTGTTGTTTAATAATACAGTATAAACAATAATACATACAATATAAGCACATTAAACGTAAAATTAATACAATAGAAAATCATACGTAGATACATTTGATACATGCAAAATAGAAATATGCAGAGGTATAAAAAAGAATATAAATAATTACAAACCCTTTTCGAAAATGGTTTATGCTCAAATTATGGAAACAGAACCGAATATTTTCAACAAAAAAAATTAAAGAAATCTTTTCGAAAAGCTAAGTCCACATCCTATTGCCCCTACGTAAGTTTCGGAAAGATTTCTTTAAGAAAAAATATTTTTTTGAAAATATTCGGCTCTGTTTCCACTATTTGAGCATAAACCATTTTCGAAAAGCGTTTGTATATTTATATTATTTTTTACACCTCTACATATTTCTATTTTGCATGTATCAAATGTATCTACGTGTGATTTTCTATTTTATTGATTTTACATTTAATGTCCCTATATTGTACATATTAGTGTTTATACTGTAATATTATTTGGATTTGTACGTTCTGTTTTTTGGCGCCTTTGGGCCTTGGGTATCTCGCTGAATACATCTGGCTTATCTGATTTACTTGTATTTTGCAACATACCTCCAGAAAAGGCGCCAAGCATGTAGTCCTAGAAAAGGTCCCAGACGACAGTTCTGGGGCTGTATGCTTATATTACGTCGTATGTATATGTGTGTGTATATATTTGTATGTATATGTTTGAATATTATATTTTATATTAACCTTTACTCTTACCTTAATTCTATTAAACCTTATTCATCCAACTCTCCTTATTTTTTATTTATTTATTTTTTTACATGCACTATTCATCTTATATATGTATTTGCTATTTTTCACTATAACTTATCCATTATATAGCAGTGGCTCAATGAGCGCTAGACTTAGATAATTGCACAGTTATTTCTTCTTTATATTTTTCTTTATTGTTCTTTTCTCCAATTCTAAATTTACTATATTTAAAACCTCTGTCTCTCTCTCTCTATACACACACACACACACACATATATATATATAGAGAGAGAGAGAGAGAGAGAGAGAGAGAGAGAGTGTGTGTGTGTGTGTGTGTGTGCGAAAAGTCCTAACGTGTTAAATATAGAAAACATAATAATTACATTTCATGTAGTAACCCCCTTTAAATTTTGTTAGTTGTTGTTTACAACCATAGATTGTGTTTCTTAACCTAAAATATTGTTTATTTTTTGTACGATATTTCCAACATGATCACCACTTTAAGAGATATCATAAGAATAAGAAGTTAAGTAGCATGCATATGCAGTGAAAATCGGTTATAACGACCTTCAAGGGACCGTGCAAATTCGGTCGTTATAACCGATAGTCGTTATAAACGATATCTTTTTAAAATCATAGTATAGGGATAAGAAACCAAACTTCTTATAAAAATTCCTTCGTTATGTGCGGTTGGTCGTAATAGCCGGTGTTTTTATAAACGATTCCCACTGTATATATTTCATGTGAAAGTATAACCATTTTCAATATGACTTTCACATAGCTCTTAAATAGCTTATTATGAGTATAATATCTTTCTCTTTCTTTTTCAATCACACACACACATATTAAAACATAGCAACATGATCTTAGATGTCCTTGTGCCATAAGATATGAACAAATGAATGCTATTCTGATAACCATTGTTTCTTATCATGCATGATCCGAAAGTTATCAAACACCGACGGGAGAAATGAGCTAACTATTTTCTGTCACCTGTTGCATATTTTATGTTCTGAGGTTGAGTGACATTCAAGGAAGGAAGAAATCCAACGGGGCGATATCCAGAAAATGACAAGCACTCGTGGCAAGGAAATGTTTGACAGATTGAAAGATTATAGTTTTACAAGGAACCTATCTTTTTTTGTTTCTGAAATGAAGGTGTCAAAAATATTTTCAAGACAGCTTGGTTATTGATTGCTTTTTATGGGCGAAACTAGTGTGTCTTTTTAAGAATCCCGTTGACTAGCTAAAAGTTGGGCGCGGTTTTGACAGAAAAAAATGTAGTGCCTTACTATAAAAAGAATTACCGAAATAGCAAATTATTTATGCTATGCTGAGAATATTTCATAGAGAAATTTAATTATGAGGTTCGCAATCTCAACAACAAAGTATTCTCTACCTTTGAGTGCGTTTTCAATTAAGAATATTTATATTATATGAATTTCAAATAGTACTTGGTGCACAGAACATCGAAAGCATATCTGTATGGATATCAAGAAGATATTTTTCTATCCCATCAGCCTTTATTTAAACCGCAAAGCATAAACAGAAACTTTCGGTTGCAAGCAATTTTATTTTCACTGCTTTACATGTACAGCCAAGTCACATTAATATGAAATTTGCTTCCTTTTTAGTGTTAGCAGCGCGCAGTCAATGGCATAAGTTAGCTTGATGAGTATATAAGGTGAGCTGTAGTCATTATGCAAAGTTACCATTTGTTGCTGTCATAGATCGAAAGAGCGAGTTACCAACGTTTAAAAAGTGGAGTAATTATATCGATTTTTGGGCCAAATACGGCAGTACTTCTGAAACAGTCCTGTTTATGAATTGTTCGAGTCCTGTTATTGTGAAAGTGTGCCATCGTGATTGAATAATTGGCATCATTGCGAATAAATGACTTGGAACTGCGAAGAATCACATGTCATTGATTTGAGCGATTAACGTGGACTACGAAGGTACATGATAGCTGGCCAACACGCTACAGTGAAGTAACGCGCCACTGAAATAAACCAGGAACTTCTGAATGTTTGTCCTAAACAGCAATTTAGCGAACTTTGCTGCGTGTGGAGCTCCGACGAGTGGTCACTGCATCCATACTAGCGTCATTGGAAGAAAAAATGTAGAATTTGAACGGCAGTATCGAAATTGATTTTTCACTGATTGGCAAAGATGGCCTTATCCGATGAGTCGTGTTTTCTACTTTACTGTATAGGTAAATGCTGGCGTGTCAGGAGAGAGATATTGGAGAAAAAAAACTCTTTTTTAGTTTGTGTGTCTGTCTGTGTGTGTCTGTCTGTGTGTGTGTCTGTGTGTGTAACCATTGCCGGAAGGACGCAAGCTATTGGCAGCAATATTACCGTCTGATGAATGATTTTTAGCATTATCTGGGTCCATTCTTACCTGTGAAGTGTACTCTTGATTCATTTTGTTACGAATCCATCCTTGCAAATAAAGCACACTCGCACACATAAGCGTAGCCGGGGGGGAGTTTTGGGGGTTATAACGCCCCCATTGCAATGAAATTTTGTATATTTAACATAGGAATGTATGAGTTGTAGCTCTGTAACCCCACCTCATTAAGCCTATAACCCCCTTTATGAACTTTCTGCCTACGCGTATGCACTCACCTCACACATGTTAATTGTTTTCCTTGAGGCACATGAGACTTTCTAACAAGATGATGCGACATGCCATATGGCTAGAATTTTCAGGCAGTAGTCGGAAGGGCATGATTAAGACTTGCAAGTACTTCCTTGGTCCCCTAATTCCCCAGACTCAATTAAGAGGTCATAGAACCATTTCAGTTATCGCATTCTATGTACGGAAACTTCATCGCCCACCCTTCAACAGATATTAAATTCACTGCCGTCGGCATCACTCCAGATATTTATCATAGGCAATCTATGACAACCATCTAGCCCAAGGATGTCAAACCCTGTCTAACATGAGCCAAATAAAGAGAGCTTTGGTTTATGCGAGCTGAAAAATATGCTCTTAAATTTTCATAGACGCATTGATTTATTTCGAAAAGTGTAGATTACAAAAATACAAAAAAAAAAAGGTAAAATTGATGACACTTGGCATCTCTTCTCTACTAGCTTTCCTATTTCGGGGAAAACCCTGTTCGTAGTGATTACGGTCAAAACTGACCCACGGTCAATAATTCTAGAACTGACAGGAGACTTATTTTCTCTTATAATTGTAAATAACTGCTCACACCGTTAGGTACTTTACTTCCAAACATGGCGTTAATTTCCTGTGCAAATTTGCAGGCAGCTTCAACCTGGCAGGTATATATATCTGTAAAATCCTAGCATGCGAACTTCATTGAATTTTTCCTTCAAATTTAAATAGAACAGGATCTCAATAACTTTTATTTGCGTTTGATAAGGCAATAATTCTTTATTTATTGAAAAACACAAAGAAAATTACCCTTCCAAATAGTTATTGGCGAACAGTATTTTTCATTAATAATTGTGTATAACAGGATATTGTACAAATAAAATTACGAACTTTTATCAAAACTTTTTTACATATCGCAATATTGGCTGAGCCGCGAGTTTGACGTACTTCTTCTAGTATCTCATTGATTAGCTCCCAGTTATTCGTCCAGCTACAGTCCATATTGCATAAGATGGTTCCTCCCGATATCAGCTGCTGGTCACATTGATGTGCCTTGAATATGCATTTATCCATAAGTATGAAGGTATTTACAAGCATACATAAATAGTTGGAAGAGTTCTTCCAGCTGTGGAAGATACGACTTTATCAGAAAAAAGAATAACGTAATATTTGAGGTCAATTTGCAAACTAATAATGATTGAGAATTCACTAATAATGGTTAAGAAAGAGTTCACGCTGCAGAAAAAGTAATAAAACTTTTCCTCCATTATAAAGCAATTATAAATTTGAATTAAAATATAATAGCTTTTTATCATAAAAGAAACAAATTCTTTTTGAACAAACTTACATTTTTATGTAAAGTAGAGCATATTTTAAATCACCTGTATGCAATAAGTAAAAACGCTAACGTAAACTAAAAGCAGCAAGAATATAAAGGTTAATCAATTGATATGTGTTTCGATTGGCCATTTCCAAACTTATCTGAAGAAGAACTAGCAATGCATAATTTAAACAATTTTACAACGTTTATTGTCTGAGATTTTAATCGGCAATCTGTAATAGTGTAATTCACTCATCTACATGTAATATTATAATCCTCTCATCCAGAAATTGATTCATTATTTAAATACCCTCATGCAGAAATTGATGCAATATTTTAATATTTTCATCCAGAAATTTACAGTTTATTTTCAATCCAAAACAAAAGAAGAAAAGCAGAGTTTTGTTATAAAATCCATTGCAAATTAAAATATGTTAACTTATTATTATCTAGATAAAAGAAATATTTTGCACATAAACATGCTTAAAAATTCAAGTAGGTATTTGTTTGTTTTACGGCTCAAAGACTACAGTGGTCATGCTGCGCCGGGACCTACTGTTTTCCGAGGAATCCGAACCTCTTAAGGCCTAGGGAACCAAACCCCGGACTACAGTGAGCAGTGCGATCTTTATGAGATCTCTGAGTAAGCGTTCTTTTTGCACTGCTGGGAGTCGAACCCGGATTAGCCGCGCAATAGGAGAACGCGTTACCACACTGCGCCACCGCAGGGCCAAAAATTCAAGTAAAAAAATTTTTTTTAAATCTCAAATGCTCTTTATTTACTATAAATAATGTATTTAATTTTTGGCACAAATAATGAGTTCAACTTCTCAGATAGAGTTATGAAATTATATAAATATTCTACCATTAATTATGTTTCAGCTAAAATTTAATTTATTGCGCATACTTTTATTATTTTTATCTTTCGTCTGCCTATGCAACTCTGCCCTAATTACATCCACGCTGTCTGAATACATCATTGTTTTTCCAGGATTTTCAAAAACTAATTCCCTTTAAAGTTAATTAAAGTTGTAATGAACTTTAAAATGTGCAACTTTTACTTTGCAAAAAAGACTTAAATCGATTTTTTTTCCCCTGAGGAACTTTAAGAATAATATAAGCCTTAAATATAATTAAAATTTAAAAGCCAATTACACATAGTGAGTTATGAATCTTCAAATCTCCCAAACACTAAATTACATTTTTATGCAATAATTATGTCCAATTTCAACATACTAAATTGAAGTTTCCCAAAAAATCTGCCTCCATCTAATATTAAACAAACACGATCTAACAAAGATAACTATTATAGAACTGCGGGATATTTGGAGTCAAAATCCTTTGTCAGAAATACACTCTATAAAAAAAAATCGACGCACCCAGAAGAAGTTGTCCGATTGTAATGAAATTTGGCATTCAAAGACATTTTGATCGACTTTGCAAACAATTAAAATTTGGTGTCCAACGAATGAATAGCGGCAATTATAGCGCATCGGAACTCCGAATTCAGCAGGTATATATAAGGAGCAATTCTCAATATGTGGTAAAATTTTGGTTGTATTTTGACTGTGGATATCTTACGTTGACTGTAACAATGCCTCGCCAAAGGATTCGTGCTCATTACGAGCATATGTCAGAATTTGAAAGAGGTCGCGCTATCGGAATGAAAGAGGCTTGTTAAGCGGGCACATACCCCTTAAGTGTTACGAAATGCCTTCTGATAGGCTGAAGTTCAACATTCTATAACTTTTAAAATAACACATATCCAAAAATAAAAATTTGCACATAGGATTATTGTATTATGAGCTTACTAAAATCATTAACAAAATGTATTTATGTATTGTTATTTTTTTTATAATAAATCAAAATATTATACTAGATTTTGCTCGTTAAAATTTTTAATACCATTTTGCGCGCATAATATAATTGGTTGTTATTATCTAATTACCAAAAGTAATGTGCTAAATGATAAATAATGAGTATAGCATTCAACTAACGAAAAATCTTAAGAAAATAATGATACTTAATATTTTTTAAAACAATAAAAAATAAAACTTTTAAAATTTGCCATTTTTTCAATATTAAAATGCATCTAGATAAAAATATTATTACTTAATCCCTTATCTTTTTCGTCATTTTATTAATTATGCATGGCTACAAGAGTGTGCTAATTTTTATTATACTAGTGTAAAAAGTTTTTTAAATATCTTGCGCGCAAGGATAAAATTTACTGTTTTGAGAAAAACGCGTTTAAAGAAAAATATTTGTCAACATTGGAGTTATTATCTATTTGCATCAACCTACCTTCATAAATTTGTTTAGAATACAACAGACGAGTATGTAGAACCTTCCTTGGATGTTATAGTTTTAAGTTTTTTGCAACTTCTGTTAGCTTTCCACCTAATTATAAGTTTTCGCAGCGGTCTTGGAGCGGCGATCCAAATACGATATTTGTTTTTTGTCCATTATTTTTTTAATATATATAAAAATGTTTAATTTCTTGCAATTTTTACCATGTATTATTACAAGAGCATGACAAATTTCATTACAGAAGCACAAATGAAGTTGTAAATATCTTGGGCACAAGGGTGAAATATACAGTCTTGAGAGAAACACGTAGGGAGCACATATCCCTGGCCTCAAAAATGTCCCAAAACAGCCCAGATTTCAACAATTTATATTAAAATAACACAAACTCAGGTATGAAAAATTGCATGCAACATTATTATACAGTTTTCCTTCATAAAATGCTAGCAAAATATATCTGTTGCCATTTGTTTTAAATCAATGACAACGTCATCACTCATTCATCAATTCAAAATGCTATATTAATTCCTTGCGCGCATGATAAAATTGATT
>QLNU02015359.1:75291808-75303905 GCA_006491805.2 Dysdera silvatica | reverse complement strand
GGCGTAATGGTCGGCGCGAGCGTAAATTCCGCTCTCTCTGGAGTCCGCAGAGGGTCATGTTGGGCGCATGTGCAGACCACACGTTGAATAGTTGATAATGACAAATCTGGTGCTGTGACAGCTGCTCTGACAATTGCTCTGTCTTTCCATTCTGGTGTGGCCCTATGTCGACCGTTGTCGTTCCGATGCTGACATCTGCCGTTGTTGACCCACTCTTGCCAGCACCAGCCAATCGCCGCGTAGATTCATCTAACCAGCCTCTTTCAATCCGATAACACAACGTCTTTCAAACTCTTGACATATGCTCGTAATGAGTATGAATCTTTCAGTGAGACATTGTTACAGTCAATGTAAGATAACCGCAGTCAAAATGAAACAAAAATTTTTACCCTATATTGAGAATCGTTAAATGCGAAGTTCCGAATCGCTGGTGTTTCCGCTATCATTCGTTGGACACCAAATTTTTATCATTTGTGTGTTCGGTTAAAATGTTTTTGCATACGAAATTTCATTACAATCGGACAACTCCTTCTTGGTACATTGATTTTTTTGTTCTTTTTTTTTGTTAAAGAGTGTGTTATTAGTAAAAGTTTTAACAAGGATGTATTTCGCCTGTCTTAGAAATAAAATTTTGGTCGTATTAAATTTGAAAAAAAATTAAAAAAAATTAAGCAAATATTTTTTTTCAAGTTTGGTGATTTTTGGGGGACGGATCCTCTTAATTGCATATTATTAAATCTAATCTTCAAAAAAGGCGCCTTTGTCACGAAATTACAGATCTGAACAACCTTACAAAAATTAGAGTCGCCAGTAAGGACAGACAGAATGCATCCCTATACACCGAACAGTTTTTGCGATGTATAAACAATTAGTCTTACCAACATCCATCTTCCGTTCCATTTTCCGTTGGGAAACTATAAGGAAGGATGTAACTACCTATAACCCGTTAATAATAATAATAATATGTTATCCATTATAAAATTTAAGTCAATTTAAAACCGAATATTATTGTATCCACATTACGTCAATATACGTTACCTATATATGTTTTATTTTCAAATTTTGGAATTTTAAATCCCAAATTGGATTTAGCCCGGATTGGACATAGCAAGGATCAAATTCATTGGTCCCAAAATCTTCGTTATATATGCGGGTCCTGCTGTATTAACAACCTACAAATATTTTATCAAAAATGTAAGAACATATGTATTAGAAATCACCGAGGCCCTCTCTGAAATTAACAGCTTTCTGGACTCTTTACTCTGATACAAATAGAGTTTATATGATGTCATACACAAATTAGTAAAAGGGTCTTCTCCAACATCGAAGGATTGGTTACTTTCCCAAGTGTCTCATTTTTACTTTAATGACAATATGTATTACACTAGGAAATCCTCCCGTCTTCTGTGTTTGTTTTAAATAAATTTTTCTTAGCGACGACATGAATTTCATTGCATCTGCTTTACTTAAAATTTCGAAAGGAAAGTTCTTAACTTTCACTTTTGAAAGTGGAGAATATATCGAAAATAATGCGCTTACCCTATTAAACATATATTCTCCTTTCTCACATTTAACTCCAACAGGCTTTCTTTATCCACTGTCAGCTGCAAATCAAACTTGTTTCCTATTGAAAGAACAAATGTTTTTTAGTGATCCTCTGCCTTAGTTTCAACAGGTAAAATTACATTATTTGGCACTGTTATTTGTAAAATTATTCTATATATACAGTAAGCATTCTAATCATTATTTAGTTTTCTAAACATTAGAAAAATTAATGTAGTAAAATACTGCACGGTGCTCGGTGTGGTCAACCACTTCCTCTAACTCTAAGGCCATATTTGCCTACAAATTTGTAATCCATATTATTCGATTAGTTCTAATTAATATACGCTTTCCGTATATTATACGTTCATCCTAATTTATAACGCACAATGTCATTATTTTGCGTTCCAAATTTAATAAACTCAACTTGATATTTACATGTTCAACCTTGTATAGATGAATATTATTTATTAAGGGAAGAAAAGTAAATCGAATTCAATATATTCCAATTTATTACAGTGGCAATGAATATTTACACTAAGAATATTCGATCATTTCTCTGCCTAATATAATTTTATAATATATTTCGTTATTGGTATTAAATAAATATGCTATGGTTTTGGTTATTTCTGAATAATCTGTGAAATTGCCACATGAAACTTCCCTCCGGGAAATAGATTTTAATTGCGAAAACATGTGGACAGAAAATTGTCCTACAAATCAGTGGCTGCAGTATTGCAAGCGCTTTGAATCTCGAATGCTGCAGTAAATAATCGTAAATTCTAAATCACACACAGATCCTTTTCCATTAAATTGCAGGGCTTGGTCTCTAAGCAGCTAAGCACTCAAAGGGTCCCTTAAACAGTTATCTGACAGGTATTAAACTTGCACATTATCGGCTTTTCTAAAATTTAATCCTCCTTGGGTCCTCGGGGGAAGAAGTTAGGCTTTTATTTAAATTCGCCTCATATGGATTTAAATAAACACAGGATATGTATTGTGGAGTTAGCGCGTCCTCTAGATTTAGATTATTTTGATTTTAAAATATATTGCCTCCAAACGTCCAGTTTAATTTTTTATCTTTTAACGTTGGAAATGTTCTTACTGAGGTTAATTGAAAAAGAAAACGTTATTTTTTCATCGGATTTTAATAAAGGTGGTTAAGTATTGCTGGATTCAACAGTGGAAATATTGCATATTCGTTTTAATAATCACTTTCTGTACTGTTGCCACTTAGGATACGAAGTAAAGCAAACTTAATAAGCACAATTTTTAAGATTGGCAATATATAAAATAGTTTCCTTTTATTTGACGTTTTCCAAATATTGTACATAATGTCACTTTCCTTATCTGGTAACAAATATTGAACGTAATTTCTCTTTATATATTTTTAGTAGTACGTATTTTTCTGTTCGAAATTCTAAAACAAGAGGTCAGATTTCCGTTTACCATCTATGTATTCAGACATATCGCTTTGCCAAAACAGCATGCTAATTTCTCTAACGTTGTAATCGAATTTATTTGTTGGCGTATTAACGAGTTGTCCTAAACTTTTGAAGCTTTAATAAAATATTTAATTTAGATCCAATATCAGACTTGAAAATTAACACAAGGCGTGGTGGAACTATAACTGGTGAAGTAGTTGATCGAGGATTTGAAAATACTAATAGTAGAAATTACATCTCGTATTTCAGCTATTATACACCAATGCTTGAGTCTTTATAAAGCCTTTCAGAAAAAACTTCAATGTTATTAAATGCATTTTCAACCTTTTCATATTCAAAACGTTGAAGCGTTTTTTTAATATTTTTGTGATTTAAACGCAGCAAAGGTGATGCTACCCCGGAACATGTAATTTTTCAAGGAATCCAAACTTCTGCCGTTAAGGGTACTAAACCCAGAACTACGGTGGGCTTCAAAACGGCACCCGTTCTACGATATTACTGGAAGACGAACCCCAATTAGTACCGCAATAGACGAATACGTAACCAGTAGGCTACTAGAGGGCAATTCTTCTGAATTTTGCCGAATCCGAAATTCTTAAGATCTAGGGCATCAACACTCGAACTATAGCGAACAGTTACTAGGTAAACGTGTATTTTTTTTTTGTCTCCATTGGGAATCGAACCTGCATTAACCGCAAATTATGCAACCACGTAGGCACGACAC
Source organism: Dysdera silvatica (assembly GCA_006491805.2). Classification (NCBI taxonomy): domain Eukaryota; kingdom Metazoa; phylum Arthropoda; class Arachnida; order Araneae; family Dysderidae; genus Dysdera; species Dysdera silvatica. The sequence continues at coordinate 75,300,194 of QLNU02015359.1, read as the reverse complement.
GACCATGTAGGCGAACTAAGCGGCCACCTAGGGTGGTATCACGATATATTTGTTTTAAAGTACTTGATACTGCAGGATGATTTAGATAAACTTGGCAATAATAAATGGAACTGAATGGATTATTTTCGACTGAATGCCTTCACCAATATTTACTCTTCCCTATATGTCTCTTTTATCCATTTTTTCTATACCTTCAAATCCTTCCTCTTTTTAGATTAATAAGTTTTCCTCTATTTGATTTATGGAACGCTGCATAATATTTTCCCATTTACTCCTCACCAGGGGCCTGGAGGACGCTTTTCCGTTTTTATAGCTTTGTTCACTATTACAAGCATGATAATTACAATTTTCTCCTTTAACAGTAAAATCCTAGACTGGTTTTTTTTAATAACTTACTGCATACTCCGTAATAATTTATTACATACTTCGTTTTAACCAGAACTATAGTCAGACGGCGGAATGTGTCGTATTTTCTCAATTTTCGATTGTTACAAGATATATCGTGGTGTCGACTTTTTTACGAGAGGGGGCGTATACGTCTTTTGCATTGGGCGGCATATTTGCATGCGCCGACCCTGCGAAAACGTTACTATTTTATCGTTATCTTTTAGCACTAATGCTTGAAAAACGTGTCATTTTAATTCTCTCTCTTCTTTAAACCCTTTTCCTATATGTGGATAATTATTACGATCAAATTAAAGTGTATTTTGAATATTTCAACGCTCATTTTATTTGCCTCCCCTATATTATTATCCAGTTATTCTCTTGAATATTATCCAGTATCTTCTAATGTTTCACAACAAATTATTAATAAGTTAAAAATCAGTAAATTCACTTTTTAGTCTGAAAAAAATTTAATAATATAATGTACGTAATTAATTTAAACTTCAACTAAGAAAAGCTGTATTTGCAAACACCCTTAAAGTAATGTTCATTTTGAAATAACGATCTATTATATCATAGGTTAAAAAGAGATAACGCTAATGATAAATATGTCATCCCAAAATGATTTATATCAGACTTCGTTTTTTACTAACGATGATTGATGGATTACTAAACAAGTTCAGATGGAGTGCCTTTTGAGCAGGGATAAGGACTTTCACTTATTAACAGTCCAAAAACAGATTTCGCTTTTTTTATTTTAACCATCATAATTAAATTCAGCAAAAATTTTCAAACAACGTTCATAATATAATGATATCGATATGCAATTTTATTAAATAATTATGCACTATGACAATAGAGAATAAACTTTTATACTTTTAATTAGAGATATTCAGGTTGTTCCAAAAAAACTTCTTACGAAGCTCTAGCGATCGTAGTTTTTGAGACACTGACTGAGATGAAATTGGAGATTCATACTGGGATCATACGGATGCCATGAAAATGGATTTATGACGAACAGAAGTTACGCAGCATGTGCTGATGTCCTGCAATATATTGCTTTCCAAAGACGAATGGCCCAATTATAACAATTGGGCGTTCATACGCCGGAAAACTCCTGCTTCTGATTACAGCGTACAACGCCATTTTTCTCTGGTGGTCACATTTTGAACTTTTTTCAAGGTATGAAATCCCATCACTTTTATTACAATATTATAAATTTTGGTAACTTTTCGTTCAGTAGTTTTCATTTTATAAAGGTCTTAAAGTGAAACTACGATTAATTCACAATGTGTTTTCAAATGATAACAATTGCGTTATTTTTTGTTTGAATTTCTAGTTGCAGAAAGTTTCAAGGCCTTGGATAATAAACAGAACTATGGGATCATGCTGGTTATATCTTAGTGGCTTAGGTAGTGAGGGTATTCAAGATGGAAATTTTAAAGATCGTTCAACCGAGGCAAGCCCGACTTTTAATTTGTTTCCTTTTTTCACTCTTCCGGGTCAAATAATGCTCTAATATGACTTAAGAACTTAATTTATTTAAGCACTTTAAGACCCATTACTTTGAAAGCATATATTTTATAAATTTAATAATTATATCCAATATTCCATATTAAATGCTTGTGAGATGGCACTTACTGAAGGAAAAAAGAATTTGCGCTGAAATTGAAAACAGTAATACAGCTATTACCTCGGTCACTATTCCCATACATGCCTTCCCATACCTTCCATATTCCGTTGATGGGATTTCCTCTGATTTTAGCTATACTAAAAATTTCTCAGGATCCTGTGTTCGTATCTTCGGCATCGTTATCCATTCGTTCGTAATCAACGTTATTGGGTGTAATTATATTAAGATTTTTATGTGTATATTTTATTATAAAAATTTATCTAAGTTATAATATATTTGTCGTAAGACAAAAATTACTTTTAGTCAAATCAACCTTATTAGAAAAAAAGCATTTACGAATGAACTAACTACTCATTTATAACAAATACATTTTCATGAAACTACACTAATAGTATCCCGAACGTATTAATCCAAGAAAATTCGCTTTGCGAGAATATAGATCTTTTTCCAACATTAAGTAATAGATATCGTCGATTTGCAGTGAAAAACGATTATCAGAAGACAAAAGGATAAAATGAAGAATCATTGTCTGCGCAGTTGAACACCAGCAATTCACATTTGAGTCCAAATAAAACTTTATTCTACGTTTGGTAGTTTCCGTTTAGGATTTATTCTCCAGGTGTAACGTTACCTTAAGTGCATTTATTTACACATATTTTTCATTTTCTTACAATAATTCTCAAATTAAATAATACATAATCATTATATATATATACGCAGACATGTGTAGGTCCCGAATAAATGAAACACAATGAGCAACGAGCTCGAGACCCACAAAAACAAACAAAAAACACCTATGAATAAAGCAAAAGCAAACTATCATATCACCCATTCCCTCCCACATTCCCAGTTTTCTAACTAATTTTTGCTTCTATGTTCTTTTGAATTCCCCCAATGCTACTAAATTATTTCATCTGTTCATTCAATTTGTTTCATAATTTTGGGCTCCAGTAATCAGTACTGTTTCTTTCTTTGGCCGATCAATTTCTTAGCACACATAGTTCCCCCATTCCTTTAATATTGTCACACCTAAATATTTATCTGTATTTAGTATCAATTGTGGTAGCCGAAGTGGTACTGGTTGCGTGTAGTATACCATTTGAATAATTGTGACGCAAATCTGTTGTGGCGCATGTGCGTTAATTTCTGTTTAGAATTTAAATACTAATACGTAACTAGTTTATGCATTCTCTTTCCTTTTCGTTTTAGTCTCGATTCTTGGCCGATAGATAAGGGTTGATAAGGTTGGGATATTATTTTGGAGATTTCCTTTGAATGATATTGTAGAAGATTTCAGTATTTTTAAGATACATTGCTGCTTCTTTTGCTTTAATAAAATGAGTTAATATAATTTTATTTTTCTTAATTTTCCATAAAATTAATTAAAGCTACGAAAAATATAACGATATGTAAAAATTAATACCATACGAATTTGAAGTTACAATCGCTTTCTTACAAGATTACAATTAGTTCTTTTGATTTTTTCTTCTCACTAACAACGCCCAAATACCCAATGGATATCAGGGTGGGTCGAATTTTCAAAAGTTGCTCGAATCGAAACGTAATAGTGCGGAAAAGTTGCTTTTTCTCGAGATAAACACAGTGAAAAAATAAGTTTAGGAATCGGATAATATCTTCAGGTCACACATGACCCTCAAAATTTGAGAAATTAGCCATAAATTGACCTTTTTTTAGAGAATTTTGAAAATTGCCTTAAAGTGGTCGGATTTCATGCAACTTAAGTTGTGACAATAACTAGAAACTAGTTAGCGGGAAATTATACTTCGATGGACGACAATATCCCCAAAGGAAGCGGACAGGTGTCGCAATTGGAAGAAAATTGGCCAAAAGTGTGAAAAAAATGAAACATCGTAGATGCGTTCATGACTGTAGAAAAACAGGTTACGCAGACGTTGTGATTATCTATTGCTGTGCAGCTCTTCGCCTGTTTGCATTCCACATTCAGTGTAAAGGAAAACGACCTCGAACTTACCAGGGGAGGTTGCTGCACTTCAAGTTCCACCCGCGCCCTTCCCTAACTAATCAACCATATCTGGAAGTGGAAAATCACTACCTTTGTGATTTGGTTTGGTTCCACATAAACTGGACTTCGTTTTTAAATATTGACATTTGGCAGCGGGAAAGCAAAACTTCTCTGATGAAACCATCTCTGCTGTCACCGCCACATACTTTGCTCACTGCTTCTGTGATTAGTTTCACAGTAAGTTTAACCTCCTGAGTGTGACATGGAAATTCGTTTATGTCGAAAGTTAGTATCCGCTTGGAATGAATGAGGTCTAAGAGTTCCTCGGATGTTGCAGATGCTAGAAGTGGAGGACAGGTAATTTTCGTTGATGACTAGATGATCCACCTTGTCTAGTCTTTTGCATTAAAATTAAAATCAGGAATGATGAACGCATGTAAGGATTTGCATTTCTCTAGTTTTTTCCTGGCTTTTAAAATGTGTCTCAAAGCAAACTCTCTGACATGCTGTCGTTCTTCTTTTACCATAGCCAGAAGAAGATTCTTAAGATGGGCAAAGAAGGCATTGGATGTTGTAATGGGACAAATACAAACACTTTGTGGAAAAACGAAGCCATTAGATTTATAGGACTTTCCGTCAAAAAACGTTTACAGTGGTCCATCTGTATGCTCCACTTCAATGAGTTGCCATTGAGGCACTTTATTGAAAAGTTAGATGGCAAAACAAATGCCCCGTAGTCGTACTCTGAACCTATCGAAAAGCACCTTCAAAGATGCGAAAAATTACCAATGGCAAAATTTCTGGAAAATCTGTGCATACTTCCAAAAGTAAATAAGGATATCCCAAGCGAAGATAAAAATTGTTTACTTGAAATTTCACTGGCCATCCACTCAGGTGTTTGTTCTCCAGATCTTGTCATTTGTAACCCTAGATTGCTCAGCCATTCCTGGTGGTTGACAACGGCTAATAGAGTCCTTAGACTATACGTTGCTTCCTCAGACCCATCTTCAAATCTTATTCATATCACAGTGTTCATCCTGAAAGTATACTCACCTCTATGGTTCACAATCAAAACCCAACCAGCAATACTTCAAGGCCCAAAACATGTGTTTCACTGTGTTCAATATTGTGTGTCCGATACAAGATCATCTCAAAGCAATCATTGACCCAGTAATCTAAAACAATGCCTTCTTTGTCCATCCTGAGAATCTTCTTCTAGCTAAGGTGAAAGACGAAAGACAGAGTGTCAGAGAGTTTGCTTTAAGGTGCATTTTAAAAGCCAGGGAAATACCAGAGAAATGCAGATCCGTATGTACGTTCATCACTCCTGATTTAAATTTTGATGCAAAAGACTATACGGGGTTCATCAGTTGGTCATCAATTAACATTACCTCTCCTCCACTTCTAGCATCTGCAATATTCGAGGAAATTTTAAACCTAACTTATTCTAAGCAGATACCAACTTTCGACATAAACGAATTTCCATGTCACACTCAGTCAGCTAAACGTACTGTGAAACCCATCACAGAAGCAGTGTATAAAGTATGTGGCGATGATGACAGAGATGGCTTCACTGGACAACTTTGCTTTCTCTCTCTCAAATGCCAATATTTGAAAACGAAGTCCAGTTCGTTGGGAACCAAACCAAATCACAAGACTAGTGATTTTCTACGTCTAGCTATGGTTGGTTGTTTGGGAAGTGCGTGGGTGGAACTCGAAGTGCGGACACCTCTCCGTCTTGAATTCTGGGTCATTTTCCTTTTCACTGCATGTGGAATGCAAATAAGAAAAGATCTGCACAGCAATAGTAAATCAAACAGTCTGCTTAACCTATTTTTCTGAAGTCATGAACGTTTCTACGGTGTTTCGGTTTTTTTTCCACAAATTTGCCCAATTTTGGTTCGAAAGCGACCACTTGCCAACTCCCTTTGCGTTATTTTCGCGTCCGTCAAAGTATTATTTCCTGCTAGCATGTTTCTAATTACTGTTAATTAGTAACTTATTAAAAACAAATAAACTATTACGTGACACAATAAATAAAATAAAACCATCATACCAATCAACCGATCAATTTAGACAAGAATATCAACTACTAAACATAGAAAATATATATAAATTAAAAATATCTCAATACGTATACGAAAGAATAAATGTAGGAAAACACATAGACATAATAGAAATAATAAAAGAAGACCACAAATATAATACTTGTCATAAAAAAGAAATTAAAACAAAACATATATTCGAACTAATTATGGAAAAGATAATATAAATTATTACGGATTAAATATTTGGAATAGCATACCAAACGAAATAAAAAATTTAACACCAATAAAAAAATTTCAAAAACACTTAAAACATATTTTTATCTATCCAAACATAAACACAGTTTTCAGGTTGCATGTACGTTAACTTTTTGTTTTAGCATGTAATCCATCATGCATGTATGTATACACTTGTACACATATGTATGAAAGTAAATTTATTTGTATTGTAATGTACTGTCAAAATTGAAGTTTCATGACAATCCGACCAATTTAAAGCACTTTTCAAAATTTTCTAAGAAAAGGTCTATTTATGGTTAGTTTTTCAAATTTTGGGGGTCATGCATTACCTGAAGATATTATCCGATTTCAAAACTTCTTTTTTCACTCCGTTTACCTCGACGAGTAGAAACATTTACGCACTATCACGTTTCGATTCGACCAACTTTTGAAAATTCGACTCGCCTTAATATACATACAACATTTTCCTCGCAATAAAAATGTCGAAGACATCTAAAACATATATAATATGTTAACTAAGTTTCGTATAAATGCAAAATACATAACCAAATTTCTTGAATAGATTTCATATTTCAAATGCTTGGAAGGGCAAAGAAAATAATTCGGGTAAAAGAGCTAAACGACATGGAATAACAGGAAAGCAATAAATGTACATAAATTAAAAAGTAAAGATTATTTAGAAAGATAATCATTTATTTCCTTCATTGTAAACCATTTGAGATGTGAGGTATATAACAGTATCTGCATTAATATTAATGAGATAAAATCAAACAACAATATCAATCAACGTTTATTGGCGTAGTGATACCAACGCCGATGGTATGGCGTGATTAGATGGTGAAACGTTCGAAAGAAAATAAATATTTCTGCCTTCGGTGGGACCTGAACCCACGACCTTCCACTTGCCGGGCGGAGGCTCTACCTACTGAGCTACGAAGGACAACGCCAATAAACCTCGAATCATATTGTTGTTTGATTTAATCTGCGTAGTGTTCGATTTATATAAAATTAGTGAGATACTTACGGAGAAATAGATAATCCAGTTACTGGTCACCAATTTTTAGTAGAAAATTTAGAATTTGCTTCGAAATTTCACTGCTCGCTTTACTAGCATCAATTATCATTAGATTGAGCTAAAGCATGCCGGATGAGTGTTATTGGCCGAATTTACTTTGGTTAAACGATAATTCGTGTGGAAAATGCTCATTAACTAGAAACACAATAATACCTAGTAGAATAGTCCAAGATTTCTCATGTATTTCTCGAATATAAAGTTCCATGCTTCAGTTGTAATAGGCACAGTTTCATGATATCGGAATCAATAATTCATTTCAGAAGTTGTAAGATGATATTATGAAAGCAATATATGTTGAATATTTTAGCCCAAGAGGCAGAAAATCTTCAAAGGCTTTCGCGGATAGCCCGAAGCAGGTTTGAAGGGGCTACTCGTTGAGAGAAATGAGTAAATGAGATCCAGGCCATTGATTTTACATCACGATTAAATTATAAGTGTTACATAAGTTAGTTCCGCTATTAATAATAGGAGTATTAGTAAGCATATATTTATATGTAACGAAATGTAACAATGACATACAGTCAGAGCCGGATTTAGGGAACGAAGCGCCCTGGGCACAAGGATTTTCGGCGTCCCCGCCATTGCCGCAATTAGGGTAGGCTAACTCTTAGAAAAATTCTGATAAGCATTGAGGTATCATGTTTAGCTCCAATAGAAAATGGGTTAGCCCCCCATAAACTTCAAAGCTAGTTAGGCATATGCCCCCAGCCGCCGTACTAACAGAAACAAAACCAAAAATTCTGTCGTTCCGCTTCCTCAAATTCAACGGAAAATTGCGGAGAATGGTGAATGGGCTACATTTATGAATAACATGTGTGCATTATTATGCGATGTAATAACGATATTTTTTATGAATAAATTTAGTTTATTTGACAAGGAAATTTTTTTTTGGAAATTCTTTTCGATGTTTAATGGAGAGAAAAGCCGTTAGACTAACTTTTTTTTGAGAATTTCAAATGAAGACGAAATGTGTGAAGGGGATCTTCCTTGGAGAGTGCGGATAGATACAATTAGATACAGTAATA
>QLNU02015359.1:75278385-75291708 GCA_006491805.2 Dysdera silvatica | reverse complement strand
TCTATAACGAGATATGATCTCATTTCAATCATAAAGCTACGTGTCTTGCTTCATAGAATGAGGCATCATGCATTAAACTTTGATTTGTACGTTTAATTGTGCGATTAATAAAGGGATAAATAACTTATGAAAATATCATGTGCTACTACTGCCTAGGTCTGTAAGGAGTATTTTATTTTACATGCATGTTACATGGGCGTTACATTTTATAATTTCAGCATACAGCGCTACGGTGTGCATTTCTCTCCAAACTCCAGATCTATCATTTCCGTGGTAGTAGATTGGTTGTTTTTCATAGGTTAATACTAGGCCATAGAATCTACCCCTTTTTTCCATACGACCGATCATAGATCATAAAGCTATTTTTATAGTTAGTTTTAATTAAGTTTATGCGGATTTAACCATTAGTTGAGTCAATAATCAGAATATTCTTAGTGCTTGTAACCGGATATTTAAATGATTTAATGGTCAAATATGATGGACATAAATTATAACTAAGCATATTAGTAATTTTGTTTTTAAATTCGTCATTAAATATACTGTGACGCGACCTACGACATTCTACAAAACTCGGAACCACATCCAACCTACTTAAGATAATTTGACGTAGCTCTACACAGGTTATGTTATTTAATTAACAATTAATTATTAATTATCATTTACAATTTAATTTATAATTTAACAACCAACGTATTACCTTTCAAAACAATCTTGCAAAACTCAGCCCCAAAGTCTCCCCTGATCCAATAAAATTTTATTTAAAATAATATCCTAATAGCATAGTAAAAAATAAGATAGATAGCATAAATCATGATTTGTCAAAACAATCGAATTTTGATATTGGATATTATTTATATTTAAATATCAATTTTTATAACTCATTGGTGGTAATTTTTTATTTATTTATTCGATAAAAAAACTTCATGAATTGATAGAAATTTTCAAATGTAAGATGGATGTCATTATCTTGATTAATAAGATAATGACATCCATCTTACTTTGGTTAGAGTACAACCGAATGACCATAATAGAATCACATTTAACTAGATATGGCATTGGAAATGCGGTCAGAAGTCTCCTGGATCACTCTTTCTAGAGCTAAAGTTTTTGACTATAATTTCCAACATCAACCCCGGCTCGATTTCACTCTAAAGCAAAATAAATATCCTTTCGTCTCTCGTACCGATTTGCACAATATGTAAATAAAATAACTTTTTTCATCAATAGATATTGAAACATTCAACAGAAGTGGATTCTCAAATCGATTTAAAATATTTTTGTGCTGCGTATATTATGCATATTCCTATTACTACTTTACGACATATTTGATCAGTCCAACTCCATTTTCGTAACATTTTTCATACACAGCTTCCTTGAATAACTCGACCACTACTCGTGGGCGCTAACGGCCTGTTTGAGAATGCTGTATCTTCAATTGCTGTATCAATTCAAGGTGACTGCTCTACACACTTTCTTACAATTCTCTATGGAAAATGCATATTGTGTTTTGTGTGTGTGACTTTTGTTACATAAGAAGAAAACTTGCATTTTAATGCTAGGAATTTTAATAGTGGACCCGTATTTTTAAGTTTCTGTTCATCTTCTTTATACGTTTCCTCACGTTTTACATTCTTCTTAACCTAATGTCCCCCTTTCCTCCTCAAAGAAGAAAATATGAGAAAAGTCTGAATCCCTTGTTATTGCAAAAATGTCCTAAAAAAGGGGAAAAAAAGCAGGAAAAACGTATTAAGGTCAAGTCTGAGACTTTACGTTTGTGAGCTTATGCCAGAAGCTAGTTATTCCTGATGATCGGAGAATAGAATATTCGCCGCACGCCCACAATATTGATATTAACCAGCAAATTTTGGGTTACCGTTTCATTTTTTAGACCGATAAGCAACAGAATACGGGATGTTTATTTCTTTTGTCGTGTGTATATGTTTACTAAATAGATATTTTTTAGTATTAGAGGGAATTGTGAAGGAATTATCGAGATTAAATTTGTGACGCACGTTAATGAATGTATTACTTTTTTAGTTCTAAATAAATTTTCCAGGGCCCCTTGTGGCACAAAGTAAGCCTCAGTAATTACTTTTTTGAAGAAATAAGGAAAAGGAGAAACTTTATTTTATTGTATAATAATCTTTTATGAAATTAAAATTAATTAAAAAAACTACTAATAAATACTTTCGAAGTTAACAAAATAAATAAGTCATTAGAAGATATTATGAAACGTTCATTTATAACATGCAGATTATAAATTTATATAAAATTATTTTCTTGCTCCTTCTTAGCAAAGTTATTAATTATGATCTCATAATTAAGATTATCTAGAACCTTTATTTTCTCTCTCTCTCTGTCACACACACAGACACATATACACACAATACAACTAGGCATCTCACTTTAATAAATTTAAACAATTTATTTAATATACTTTTATTCATCGTAATATTGAAAATGATATTTCTCTAGTGGTATATAAAGTGACATTCGGTCTACACCGAGCCCAGTTCTTCAAAAAAAAAGACTCCTAGATAATTGTTTTCTTGCCTATGCTGTAATAGTACTCTGCACATGCCCTTTTTAAATTTCATATAAAAATATACTTTTTGGCTCATAGCGGCCAAAGAAAATATTGTAATTAATGGCCCAGGTACCAAAATTATTGGAGTTGCTAACCTGCCTATTCTATGATCTCTAGTTCTGGTCCGAGTGTGTGTGTAGGGCAAATGGGAGTATAAGACCTAATTTTAATAATTAATTGCTCCAAAACTTCCTATTAACTCAAGAAGACATTGTGCGTGAAGTCAAAACGAACAGAACACAGATATTCAATTTTAATTGGCTGTGTTCCACACAGTAGCATTCAAAGTAGATCGTAGGGAGGATTAGGGGTTAAAACCCATTTGAATAGCATGACCTGTAATCACCCTGAAACAAATTCCCTTATGACAAAAAATTTTCTTTCTATTGGCTCCTCTTTTTACAAAATCTCTATTTGGAAATCCTGCATGCAGGTCTGCTGTAACATTATACACACTTCCCACTAAAGACATACTGAATCGCTTATAGTATGTAGAAGTCACCCTCTCCTTCAAGAAACGTTTCTTCTTCTTTTCTGTTAAAAAACATTTAAAATGTAAGGTATTATTACTCTCCGCAGGGATAACACAATTGCCAAATATGGTCAACACACAAAGCCTCCGGGGCGAGATTTTTGTGAGTTTTCGTGGGGGAAATTTATTATACTATAATTTTCGTCACCTACCTAGAAGCTTAAGCTATAGCTTTTTTATTTCGCAGAATAAGAGACGTCTCTTTTTCTACTAAACAAAATAGTTCTAGCTTGAGTTTCTACGTAGGTGTCAAAATTATTAAATATGACATTTAAGATGCAGACAATTCAATGGACCTGGGTTCTCAATCATCTTAAAGAAACTGTAACGCAAAAAGAAATTACAGGGGAAAATGTTAATTTGAAAAAATGAATAAATAAACTAGGACACCAAAATCATGCACGAGGATGGTCGATTATACACATTAGTTACTGTCAGCACTTTACCTTCCATGATCATCATTACTAATATATTAATATACGATTTAATAGAAAGTAATTTTAAAACGCACACTAATTGAACCTTTTACTCAGTCTCAACACGATTTGAAACACCACCATTCGTGTTCCATATGCAACGGCATCAATAATTTCCTGTAAACCTTTTCAGTTTTTTGAATTTAAATGAAAATTGGGATTTAGTTCACTCAAATAAAGTCTCATTAATTTGGAGGATGTACTAATTTTTCGCCTGATACTGATATTGTGAAATTCCAGCTGTGGATTGGCCCATGAATTCCTCTTCTCATAATTTATTTAATTTACATGGCTGTGATCCATCTTTTGAAAGATTGTATCGGCTATCGTTCAATTAGGTTTTAATGACCATCCGTTTGGTCGTGACGAGGTTGTTTCGGCTGTCCTTGTAACCAAAGAGCGCGGTTTCTAAGACCCAGTTTGATGAGCCTAAAAATGAACTTAATTTCTCTTAATAATTATAGGAGACACGATCTCCAACCACCAATTTCCATGATATTTAGTTTCTGTCATCCGGAGTTCACTTTTATAGTGTTCAATTAATAAAGGACCTTTTAATCAACAAATAACCAAACATTCAATTTTGCAGTCTGGGAAATTAATTCGCTTTATTTAAATGCAAATTATTTCTATAGCTGCAAAGAAATATATTAGAGTTACAAAATTTAGTAGTCATCAATATATTTTATCTACAAATTCATTTAAAATTTTATTCGTTAGTTAGTTAAGTAATCAATCAGAACTAAAACATCGTAAATTAAACATTTTTCAACTAAGGTTAATAGAAAGTTTCTATTTAAAAAACTATGCTTACATTTCTTTTGACTTCCAATCAATATTATTTTTTTATATTAAAAAAGATATTTTTATAAGGTCATATATGCAATGACGGATTTACCAATAGGCTATGTAGACTATAGCTTACAGCTGCAAATTTTCAACGTAAAGTTTACCGATGAGGAACTGGAAAAGGCGGGGCTGAATATTTGGTGGCTAGTTGAATAAATTTCGAATTGTTATGTTTAGAATCTTAACTAAACTTTGGCAAAGAGAGAGTTGCCAATGGCGTCTCCTTAAAAGAGGCTGAAAAGGCAACAGATTTACGAATATTTGTGAAAAGACGAATCGGAATTAACCACCAGGACGTCAAATTAAAAAGCTCTAAAACATCTGTCATGCTTCTAGTTGCGTTTAAGATTAGGCGGCAAAATACGTCTGCCTACAAGCAGAAAAATCGTAAATCCGTTCTGCATATATGTGAAATGAATAAAATTAATAGTAATAAGTTTCTAACCAAATTAATTATATTAATATAATACTGTCTTTTAGAGCTTGTTCGTAACACAGGCGTTATTTGTTAAGTTTTGAAATCCCGTTGTATTGCACAACGAACGGATATGTAAAATCGTAAGTTATTTCCTTTCGTTGCGTAGTAGTAATAGTAGTAGAGTGGGCATAATGATAATGAGAAAGGTGTCCGCCGAAGGGCAGCACTTTAATCCCAGACAGGTTTTTACCTCAAGTGAACTTTATAGCTAATGGGCGAAGAGGAGATTTTCGACCCGTACTAGCGTACAGGCACGCACCGCTCGCGCTATTTTCATCATTTAGCGTCAACCGAGAACAATCTACGATCAATCCTTCACCAAAGAGCAGATGAAATAGGTAAAGGGCGCGGCAGAACACCCCGGGCCGGCCGGTGCTCTGACAGGAGCGCACCGGACACCGTTGTACAGGTTTGCGATAGGTAACGGGCATGGACCGGCTCTGCAACCAGGGAGAGAGAAACGCCATCCATCTCCACCAGGCCGTTCCGCCGGTGTCACATCTACGGGAAAAGAATCTTCCCCGATGAAATCAACGCCATACACGGTCGGAAACAGTGGTCTAACAGCCCAGAACGGAACAGAAGACGCTAGCACGATCCCGGGGACAAAGACTGGCCCGCGAGGAAACGCGGAGCCCAGACCTTAAATAGCGGGCACAAGCATCAATCCACATCAATCCAGCGGCCTAGTCGATGTCTCATGCACCCCGACTGAAGCGAGCAGGATTTAAGACCCGGGAGACACGGACCGCAGCAAAAAGATGTCCGCACGCCACCAGAGCTGAGACTGAACTTATTTTCGTTGCTTATTACATTAAAACACAGTGTCATGATAAATCCACAGATCTCAGGATACTGTTGTTGTAGTAGGAACAGGAGTAGGAGGAGAAGGAAAACAACATCTTTGTCATATATATTTCTAATAAATAATCCTAGATCATAAAATGAACTTTAACATTACATCAAATCGACGAATTTTAAATTTAATTAAAAACAAGACGTGCATATAAATGAAAGAAAGGAATAGAATTATGTTTTATCCAACCTAATTACAGTTTTGGTGATATGTCCCGTGACGTCGATAGTTTTGAAGTAAACATATCGCCGGATGCGTGACCCTCCTCCAGATGGATAACATATTACAGTCTTGTTGTTTTGATGTTTTGAAGCATTGTTAAAAATTTAATAATGAACAGAACTTTAATTTTATGTCAATTCATACTCTCATTTGAGAAATTATGATAACGGAGAGGATGGAGCCCGGTTTCATACTGGTATTTTTATTTAAATTACCTGCATGAACCCAAACTTCACCATAGAATATATGAATAATTTAAATTTTGAGGCATGCGAAATAAAATTAATTTTACAGAAAACTCCAGAGTTGTTTCAATTTCTTGATTTCCCAAGCTTTTTGAAGTTTGCTATTGTTTAATTTTACTGAACACATTTCATTGGATGACTTTATGAAATGTTAAGCCCTATATTATTATGTGTGGCATATGATATTCCTGGATATTAATTTCTGGAATTAAACGACAAAAGTGTATTTGGAAAGCGAAGTAATGGACGCAATACAATGAATTTTGCTAATATTCTGTAGGATAGTTATACTTTTGAACACAATGTTAGTGGCGTGTATCAAAACGTGAGCTAAATTAATTAATGTAATCAATGTAATTAAAATTTAATTTTTTATGCGTGTCGCTTTAATGAAAACATTTTGTTAGACACGCACCATCCCGTTATGTTGAATATTGAGCTCCAGCTTAGATTATTTTATTTAAATATCATTTTTAATATAAGATAGCTTTTATTTAAAAACAAATGTATTTGAATATGTACTAAGAGCAGATGTTAGAAAATGGATTAGAGCGTCCCTAATAACGTAGTGATAAGTTGCTTGTTTAAAAAATGGAATGATTGAGAAAAATTTAAAGGCGTTTCTCAAATAAAAATTCATATTAGGAATAGGACTAGGAATGGATTTATTAAAATGAGAAAGTGTGAGAATAGTGAAGTTGTCCATATTAATAGCTACTATGATATGGAAAAGAATTATTGATACTATGATGACATAGTGTCGAATAGTAGGAGTAGGAGAACAAAGTTAAATGATTTAAAACCTGGATATAAATAGAATGTGCCCATTATTAATCAAAAAATTAGAATTTTCTAGATTAAACAAAGGAAGGAAAATATTAAATATAAACGAATGGGAGTATGATACGGAAAACTTTAATAATATTAATAATAACAAGGTAAACATTTTAACCAATAGTATAGACTGTTTGAATAATGTAACTACTAATACTAAATTAGAAGTAAATAATGTATCTAATAAATCTTATATTAAAAATTGGAACCAAGAGATAACTTATAATAATATAATTGAAATTGGTAAAATAAGTGAAAACCTGAGTAATTTGATGAGAGAAAATTATTTAAATAATGTAAGTCACAAACTTATGCATTTTGAATCTGATTTCGATACGGTAAGTATTAATTTGGAAAATGCATCGCCAAACGCCAACTCTAGCAATAAATATATAGAAGAATCCATACTAAACGAATCGATGAATGAATCACAACTGGATTAAAAAGGGTCACAGAAACAGTAGATTAGTATATTTCAATGCAAAGAGTATTAAAAATAAATTGGATGAGATAGAATTGCTAACAAATGATGATGAACTACAAATAGATTTCCTGGGAATTAGTGAGAGACGGGCGGGAGAAAATGATCTAAATTTTTTTGAGAGATTTTAAAGTTTTCATATAAATAGGGTGAGTAACAGAGGGGTGGAATTTCTATTTAGGCAAAGAACCATCTGAACAATTTTATACTTTTGGATGAAGTTACTGAAATAAATGATAATTGGGAAATGATTGGAATACTGCGAAATGACATAAGAATAGGATTATTGTATCGACCACCGCAAGGAAATTTAGTAAAATTACTCAGCTGGGAAATCGTGAAATATTAGACGATAGTAAAAATAAAAAAAAAATACTTATAACGGAAGACTTTAATACTGACACTGGTAAGGAGAAAAGTAGTAGTTTCTTATTACAAAACACAATGCAATCGGTTGGATTTAGGAAATTTGTCAAAAAACGTACAAGAGTAACAACTCAATCATCAAGAATGATTGACTTACGTTTCACAAATATGACAGAAGCTAAAGTAGAAATTCTCGACTATCAGTTAGGTGACCATAAAACCATAACAATTGATTTTAAAGAAAATATAGAATATTTAAAAAAACAAAGTAAAAGTAAGACATTTTCCTGCAGGAAATACGGAAAAATTCAAAAAAGAGCTAGTACACATAAACTGGGATAAAGAATTTAAAAATACAGCGAATAAATATTTTACCTTTGTAAATAAAATAAATGGATTAATTAAGGAAGTATTTCAGTGGAAATATATTCTAGATAAGTATCACAGAAAAGGGTGGTTGGAAAGGAAATTGCTAAGTGAATTGAAACAGAGAAATAGAACATACTGCCGATTTATTCGTACAAAAGAAATTATTTATTTAAACAAATGTAGGAAAATGAGATATAAAATAAATAAAATAAATAAAAATATTAGTAAACAGGATCATTTAAAAGATGTTTTCTTAATGTAGATAGTAAATATAAATGGAAAATATTAAACAGATTAACGAGTAGGCAAAAAAGATAAAAAAGGTGACTTAAAAGATTTAAAACAAGATGAAGATTTTATAACAGATGCCAAAGGAATATATAATTTATTAAATAATTATTTTGTGAATGTGGCAAATAAATAAATAGATAGAAAAGAGTAAGACGAAGATGAATTTAAAAAATTCATGAATAGTGAAAAAAAACAAAGTATATATGTGGAAGAAATTAAGGCTAATGAACTGCTCAAAATATTATTGAACTTACACACTAAAAAGGGCGCAGAATTGGTCGAAATCAAACCGATCTTACTGAAAGAAAATGTTGAATTATTCTCGAAACCCTTACTAATTATATTTAATGAAATAATTGAATTAGAAAAAATTCCAGAGGAAATGAAACTGGCGAAAATAATTCCAATATTTAAAAATGGTGAAAGGAAAAATAAAGAAAATTACCGACCTATTTCAATACTTTGAGTTTTTGTAAAGGTTTTTGCTAAAGTATTCTATGATAGTATTACTGATTTTATTCATAAGTTTCAGATATTGAGTGATAATCAGCATGGTTTCAGAAAAGGTAAATCGACTAACAATTCGCTATTAAATACAGTAACAACAATACAGAGGACTCGGAACAGTGATTTGATTGGATTAGGCATACTTTTGATTTAAGTATAGCCTTCGATGTGATAAACAGAGATATGCTGTTGAGAAAGTTAAATAGCTATGGAATTAGAGTGAAATTAATAATATGTTGTAAGATTATATATGCAACAGAAAGCAATTTGTATACGTAAATGATGTAAAATCTGATAACCGTCCAAATAATTATGGAGTCGCACAAGGGTCAATAATGGGTCCCCTGTTATTTCTATTACATATATGTGATGTAGTAAATATATCAAGAGAAGATAAACTCACATTATATGCTGATGGCACAAGTATTTTCCTCTGGGGCAAGAATACTATAGAAGTTATGAATAAGGGACGCGAAGAAATTAAAAAATAGGAAAAATGGTTCAAATGCAATCAGCTAAAGGTAAATGAATCCAAAACCAAATTATTAATTTTTAAGACTAAAAATAAAAAAAAAATAGGTAAATTGAATCAAACAGATGAAATATGTCTAAATGGACAAGAAACTGAAATAAAGATATTGAACTTTTAGATGTAACACTGACAAAAGATCGAAACTGGAACAAACACATAAATAAAGTCAGATAGAAGATAAGTAAGGGAATTGGATTAATGAAAAATTGTCTTGTGGTGTTGCTAAAAAACCTCCGATTTATACTATTAATTTATATATAGTCATTTATCATACTATAACTGGGTGTAGAGGAGCCTAAGTAAGGGAAACTTGAAAATGTTGAAATCCTTGCAAAAAAGATCCATTCGAAAAATTGATAAAGTAAATATACATAATTGGAACAGATTATTCACACAATATGAAATATTGCCTGTGGATTATATTAATGAATAGTGTATACTAAAATTAATGTACAAAAATATAAGAGAACGTACGCATATGGAATAAATAATAATACAATATAGTAATAATCAAAAATATTTAAGGAATTCCCAAAATTTGAAACTGCCAAAGATAAAAACAAATTTATATAGAAATAGCATAGAGTATAAAGGCATAAATCATTGGAACAACTTGCCAGATAATTATAAGAATATTAATAGTAGTGGTTTTTTCAAGAAAAAAATTATGACATTACTGCTGGAGAGACTATTGGATTAATAGAAAAAGCAGCGGATAAATAAATGGTGCTTATCTACCTCTGTTTTTTTTAAGGACCAGTCACACTGGTTTACACATGTAACAGTACTTTTGTTTAATTTAGCATGGCGATGATTAATGAGTAAAAGCGCATATCGATAATGTATAGTTTATGGAAAAATTATGCGCTATTATTGATATGTGATACTAGGTATATTGTATTGTAATCTTTGTGCGTTTCTGAGTAAGTTTTGTAAATTTTTGTGTAATATTTGTGTACACCAACTGTGACAAATAAAATTTATTATTGTTTTTTTTCCTCACTATATGCGTGTATAAATGAACTGTGTTGTTATATTTCACAGTCTTTTTAAAATTTTCTCTGTAATTGATTTCAATAAAACGCATTAAATACATACTGAGAAAAATCTGAAAAGAGAAGAGAAATTTATAAATATACAACAATAAATCAAGAACTGAATATATTTAGAAAAGAAGAAAAATCATATCTACCAAAAATGAGAAAAGAAAATGAGCATAACAGTATAGGCTACAAGGCACGTAGTTTGCTGAAAAATCACCTCAATTCATCAAAAATGAACAATTTAAATATATTCAAAACAAAATTTAAGAAATGACTAATGAAGAGGAGGAGGAGAAATGTGAATAAATTTGGTACATGGATGAGATCTCTCAAATAAGTTATACGTATATATTTTATCCTGATGCACTTCAAATGATACTTAAGGTAATGGTAATTAAATACTTGAGCAAGTAACAGGTTTGGGTTCATTTAACTTTAGTATTCTGTATATAATCTAGCACATCAGTTCTTGAAGTTTCCTTCACCGTAAATCCCCAAAAACTAAAACGTCAAACCCTAAAGTACTTCAAGTACTTACTTACTGTTAATTTATTAAATGTCTCTAAATTTGGAAAGAAAGGGGGTAAAATAAATAAATATATACCCAGTAGTGGACAAGTGTGGAAACCTTTTGAAAAAGTTTATTTTAGAGAGTTTGATATGTCTTACCACTTTTGTACTGCAAGAATTATATATCATTAGAAAGGTAATTTAATAAAGATTGTAATGCAATAACATTTGTTCAATTATCTGTATTCTATCAAAAGTTATAGCCAAATAACCAGAAAAAAGAAGCACAGCTTGCTTACATTTATATGAAGTAGCTTTCCTTCATTTGAATGTGGCCAATGAGCATGAGTGTTTACAGAGCCAATCAGGTGTCATCTTGTTTTGGCAATGAGCCAATCATGTTTTCTCTTGTTTTGGCAATGAGCCAACAGGTTACAGGACATTTATCAGTGTGTTCTGTAATTGCTATCAAGTTGGTTGTTTTTTTTTTGTGCTCTTTGATTTAGTGTGCTTGTAAAACGTAATAAAATTAAAGAAATGGCGCAAAGAGTTGACTGGTCACCTAGGAAGCGATGTAAAATAGTAATATTAAGTGAACAAGGCTACAGTTATGAAGAAATTAGAAGAAATATTGGGGGAAACTTAACTAAAGGTGGCATTTCTAAATTTTTGAAGAAGTATAAGGAGACTCAGTCATTACAAAACCAGACTGGTAAAGGCAGAAAAAGGTGCACAACAGCAAGTGATGATAGAAGAATTAAAAGACAGTGCCTAGGTGACAGGAAAAAATCATCTCTGTGTATACAAGGTGAAATGGCGCAATGCAATGTGAAGTTAAGTGCAAGGACTGTTCGGCGCAGACTGCATGAATGTGGTCTAAATGCAAGAATTCCACGAAAAAAGCCATTTTTGTCTGTCAAACAGAGGTTGAAAAGATTAAACTGGGCTAAAACCCATGTTAACTGGACAACGGAACAATGGGACAGTGTAATTTGGAGTGATGAGACCAAAATCTCACTGTTTGGTAGTGATGGCGTAAAATACGTATGGAGAAGAATTGGAGAAGATTTCCATCCTGAGTGCATTACACCTACCGTGAAACACCCAGTTAGTGTTATGATTTGGGGTTGTATAACATCAAGAGGTGTGGGCAGAATTTGCGTGATCAATGGGAATATAAATGCCCAAAGATACATAAATGAAATACTTGAGCCCAAGCTGCAGCCTTCTGCATGTGATCTTTTCCAAGATAATGAAGCATTTATATTTCAACAGGATTCAGCTCCATGTCATGTTGCTCGTGTGTGCAAAAAATGGTTTCAAGATCATCATATTCAACTGCTGGAATGGCCTGGAAATAGCCCAGACCTTAACCCCATCGAAAATCTATGGAGCCGGCTAAAGAAGCTTGTTAGTCGGAAGCAACCCAGCAATAAAACACAATTAACAGAAGCAATAATTCAATCTTGGTTTCATATTATAACAGCTGCAGAACTAAAGAACTTGGTTCACTCCATGGGAAAGCGTTGTAAGGCCGTAATTAAGGCTAAAGGTTACCCAACTAAGTATTAACTGGTATGGTGAACATTTTTGTATATCTCATTTTTTCTATGTATATCACCTTTCTTCTTTATGAATGCTGTTCTATTAAAATACGATTCATAAATGTTATTGCATTACAATCTTGATTAAATTACCTTTCCAATGATATATAATTTTATAGTATTGGTACAAAAAAAAGTGGTGTTATTAGCCATCAAACCTCTAAAATAAACTTTTTTCAAAAGGTTTCCACAATTTTGTCTGTATTTTCATATTATAATGTGTGTTATTAAACTGGTTATATATTTAGATTTAAAATGTATGAAATAGGTTATTTAACAACCGTTTAATTTATTATTGGGCAGACTGGTTCGCATTCATATATAAGCTTTGTTATATCGGGCTTAATATTAAAAATATACATTGGCTTAATAATAAATATAGGGTTAACATTTGAAAGTTGAATTCTTCCGAAAGTTGAACACTTCCGACTCTTCTTTGATCAACAATTTTCTGTATTTGCTTTTTAGGCAAACGTGATTAGGTAATATTTCTTTAAGATTTCGCTGACTACAGTTTAAAAACCACTTATTTAACACATAT
>QLNU02015359.1:75248642-75278285 GCA_006491805.2 Dysdera silvatica | reverse complement strand
AAATATTACGTTAACCAATCTGTATAACCCAAAAGGCCGAAATATATCGATTTAAAACGTATGATAAACAGACAAGGAAATATAAATTTCAATTGAAAATTTCTAGTTATATGATGAATAAGCAGAGTGAACAGCCTTCGTATGGTTAATGCCGTAACTTTAGGTGTTGAATCAACGATTCTGGGGTTGGATATACAGAGGAACCTGTTAAAGTGACCACTGTTTATAAGAGAGAACTGGTAAGGAGATAATTATGCTTATACCAAAGTCTGTCGTGTTTAGTGGCCACTTGCATGTGGTGTACATTGCAGTCCGGTCCCGAAAGGTGGTCACATTATGCAGGTTCTACTACATGTCCAGTAGAATTTCGTTAATCTGAACTAACCAGGACCGGGACCTGTTCAAATTAACAAAGATTTGGATTAATTTACAGTGAGCTATAATTGTTTGATGTTCATGGTATGGGTTTTGATGGCCATGTGCAACTGAAAACAGACAACCGAAAACTTCCCTTTCTCCATGCAACATGTCAATTAGTCGGCAATGCACACTGAGCTGTTCGTTTAGGTCTCGTCAATAGTTTGCTGTTGCAGCCGACTGAAGGAAAACAGTCGGATTAACCGGGTTTATATATTAGCGTGGTTCAAAATAACGAGATCCTATTGTATACATCTAAAGCATGGTTAGAAGTCAGAATGTGTCACCTACTTGTAATGGCCTGTAGCCAAGGCAGGGCCAGAAGGGGCGTGACCACAGTTACCCCATGCTCGTGCTGAAGTTACCTTATCCAGCTGTGGTGGTTGCAAGTCATTTATACCACCTATGGCTCCATATTGTTCTCAGAAGGTTATTATTATTATTATTATAGTTATTGCAGTCTTAAACATGATTTAAATATTATAAAGATGAAATGCATATTCGAATACCAACGAAGTAAGAACAAAGTTTAACATATTTTTATTAACAGCAAAAAAGGAACGAAACGAATTCATATGCAAATTAAACTTTTAGAAAATTCAATGAATGTGATCGTGAACACGTAATCCGCATGATTCACGATATTATTAAAATTTTATATTTTGTTTATCTATTGACATGCAGTCAAAATACAGTTTTTAATATAAATGATATATTAAATTTATCAAGAGAAGGTAAACTCACATTAGATGAGGATGACACAAGTGTTTTACTCTGGGGCAAGAATATATAATAATGATATATAATAATAATAATAAATAATATAATATAATAATAATAATAATAATAATAATATAATAATAATATATAATAATAATATATAATAAATAATAATATATAATAATAATAATAATAATAATAATAATAATAATAAATATATGTAGAAAATTCACGGGTGCCCTGTGCCCCATATACCCTTTGCCTTGCTCCAGTTGCCTCTTCATCCTGGATTCAAGCTTGAAATAGTGTCATTAAAACGTGGTTCGAATTTGATTAAATTAGTTTCAAATAAATCACTAATGAGAAACCCTTATTTCAACTTCAAAGATTCAACTCGGAGAATTTGTATGTGAGAAGTTACAGAGATCCATAGCATGTTTCGATTGATAAGGAATCGGTAATTTTGGAATATTTTGATTTTTGCAAACACATCAATTAGTGTTTTAATGTTTTCAGTTATTTTAGCTTGTTAATTAATCAAAATTTCATATCCATTAGTTAAGACAATATCTGTGAGTTCATAAAAATATTACCGTCTGATCCGTGCCAATGCTTGCTTTTAGATCACCTAAGACGAATTGTTTGGTTTGTGTTTTCCTTCACAAAATAAAACAAAAAGAATTGTGAAACCTAAAAACACTTTAATATTTTCACTTGGAAATCTGTACATTATAGCGATATGTATTCTACGTGAGATATAATTTTTTTATGATTTATTCCATTTCATTATGGGATGGTAGTGAATGATTTATATTTGTAAATATCCTCTCTCCTCTCCTTTCCTTTTCTGAATATGACAGCCCATATACACGTTTAAAAAATATAATATTGTTAAAATTTAAAAAAAAAATAATTTATAAGAAAAATATTCAGTGACACCAGTGATACTCGGAAAAGAATCCCATTTAATAAGACGTCAGAAAAAGAGGTTTTACCTATTAGATAACAGGCATTTCTGCGTAGAAGTAGCAAAATGTTGCATAAAAGCTTTAGATTAGTGATAGTATGTTTGGCGTATGTATATTAAATATTAGTCGTTTTGTCAGCATTTTTCCCTATCAATTTCCAAACGTGTCGAACCTGATATTGACCTAAAAATAAAGTAATAAAAACAAGCAAACAAAATATTCTATAAGAAAAATAAGTTTTTTTTTTCGATTGTTATATCTCGGTTATTATTTTTGTATCTCAATTTGAGTTTTTTGTGTTGTTTGTGCTTCAAATATTTCTTATATTTTAATTCTAATATTTCACTCCAACTTTAAGTTTTTATATAATAAATTAAACTAAAAATAGTTTTTTATATCTCTGGTAAAACTAAAACATAGTTATTTTTATGACAGTTTAAAGTAACGTCATTCCTTTATGTACTTGTAAATTAACAGACAATGCTTTTATACAGCAGGCTAAAATAACAAGCAGTTATTCATATAAAAAAATCAAACTAACAGTTAGTTCTTTATATAACAAATTAAACTAACAGTCAGTTATTTATATAACAGGCGTCCCTTGGGAAATTTTTCTGGATAAATTAAATATATTAATTATTTTTCTTATGAGTTTTATGGCTGAATTTTTTATGAAAAACAGTTTTTTTCCAAAACAAGGGGGCTAATATCTTAGTTTCGTTTTATCCAGATTAAAGGGAGTTTACCTTATAGGCATAAATGAAGCTTGATTTCTGTGTTATATTCTTTTGTTTAAGAAATTAAAAGCTTCTCTGTACATTCTTGTTTAAAAATTAAAAGCTTCTAATTTCTTAAAACATTTCGAAAGGATTGAATTAAACAAGCCAAAACTGAAAAATGTCAGTTTAGGATTAATTTGAACATATTTTATCATAACGGGATACACCCATCCCCAACGGCGTTCATTACGGAAATATCGACGAAAATATCGTAAGAAATGTTTTCAGTTTCAAAACAAACCCAACCGTCGTCTTATATAATTCAAAATGTGGAAGCTTCAGAAAATGATGGTGATGTTTCTTAAAATATTCCATTTGAAAACTTCGTGACAGTCGAATATATTAATGACTTGAAAATGGCAAAGGTCCCTGCAGTTTTGATTTGCAAGTCACTATTTCAATACTTTAAAAGCATAAAGGAGGTTCCTCGTCATAAATCTCTATTTTTAAAGGTATCTCTTTCACGTTCGAACTCTTTAGATTCAGTAAAATTTAAGTGAATTTCTGAGTTTAATCCCCCACACTTCCCCAGTGAAATGTTTAGAATTTTGGCAGCTTCGTGAAGAATATTCTTCAGCTTTGTTCGAGATAAACTCTAAAGAACATATTAGAATATGCTTGGGGTGGAAACATCCATTTTCCCTAAAAGCATTTTTTTTTGCCTACTAATAAATATATGCGAGTTCCTGATTATTGCCTCACATTTCTCCTAAAATATTAATTTAAAACCTCTGAAAAGTTTTTAGTATGGATGTGCTCTTTATAAGAAAATGATATCATATTCTTAAGTAAAAAGCTTTTACATAAATATTATTTACAAATATTTCAAACTCTATTTAAATTCGCTTTACATAATCATAAAGTGTGGCAAGATTAAAGTGGACTTTTATTTAATAGAAGCTAGTTTTAAAGATGGAAAATCCTTCCCTAAAAAAAAAAGCGAAAATATAGTCAAAAAGTATGCGCCTACGTTGCTTCTAAAAACATATCCAAATTGTATTTTTCGTTATTAGTTTACGTGTTATATGTCAATTATTGTTAAAGCAGAAAACAAATGTTTTGGAAATCGAATAACAAATATTAGTGGTGGAAAATGTCCTTCATAATTACTCGAACGCGATCAATAGAGAGAATATATTCTTACTTAAATTTATTTCTTTGATTTTAAATTTCTCTCGACATTTTATTCAAGTATATCTTTATGAATTACGTCCGTAAAATTTTATGCATGTTTATCCATTATTATATTTTGCATGAAAGGTCTTCTGTATATCTTTTTAAATTTATCGCGTCTTCTCCATAAAAAATTCAGGACT
The DNA here is from genome assembly GCA_006491805.2 of Dysdera silvatica. NCBI lineage: Eukaryota > Metazoa > Arthropoda > Arachnida > Araneae > Dysderidae > Dysdera > Dysdera silvatica. Next base: position 75,274,085 of record QLNU02015359.1, on the reverse strand, counting down.
TCCATTTTTAAGCAATAAATCGCTTAATAATATACAAACGTATCCTCCCAATAACTAATAATAATTTAATTAGATTTGTTAATTTGTGTGTTAGCAAAACTATCGATAAATTTACTCTGAAATAATAGGCAAATTATATTTAATAAATGTTTTAATATTAGAAAGTTTATTAAAACTTAAATAAATTTTTAAAAAATTAGATTTTAAAATATGTTGACCGAATAACCAAATGCTTGAGAATTAATTTCATTGGAGCAATCACGGTGACCATTAAAAATTAGGATTAAATATAACTTATTTGCTTTGTATAAAATATATTTATATACATAGTAAAGCAGTTACGTATATAACGGAATATTTTTCCTCCAATCTCATAAATAAACTTACAAGATCATTGAATTAAATTAATAATTAATTTAAAGTAATGAGTAATTTAAATTAATTATTAATTTACAATAAAACAAACAACCGTGTCTTCACAAATTACCTTTTATCGATTCAAGTAACTACAATTTCAATATTTGTAGGGCATTTATCTAGTACTTAATACAGAACACTGGGTAAATTTTTAACTATCATATGTGTGGGTCGCAAATTTTAAGGTGCATAGTACAGGTACAATAAATAATAAGTACCGCTGTGGTACCGTGAGGTGACGCTTCGCCTAACCTGCCATTAATCCGGGTTCGACTCCCGGTGATACAAAATAAGAATGATCGCTTAGCGACTAAGTGCTCATTGTAGCCTCGGGTTTGTTTCCGAGGTCTTAAAGATTTCAGATTCCCCTGAAATCTCTAGATCCCGGCGCATCATGACCTTTGCTTTATTTTCTCCTTTTAAAAAAAAACAAAACTAGCGAGTCAAATAAAAAATCTAAGGACGTGTTATAGGTCATTAGTATATAATCTGACTTAAGGTATCCATATATATAATCTCCAGCAAACAATTAAATTGACATAATACAATTAATTGCAGGATCAAATTGTGTCGTATATTAGAGAGATAAGATTGGCCCAGCCTGAGTCTTGTCCTTGACTAGAAAAAGGCTGGGGCTCTATATTTCACATGGTTGTCGAGCTTGGGCTAGCCCGGTCTCATTAGGTGAAGACAACTGAAGCTGAAAACTTACTTTTCTGTATCAAAATTCTTCAAGGGATGCAACTATGTGATTAGTTTTCGAGGATTGTGGACATACGTCTACATGAAAATTCGAAGGAAATTAAATAGTACAGTTTAGCAGATTTTCTAAATTTAAATCGTACGTCAAGGCGTTGAAGTTATATTTGAAGCTTCGGGCTAGGATGGGATCAGGCTCCAATTTGCACGAAATATTTCGGTTTCTGGCGGATTCACGCATGGGCGCCTATACGAGTAATTTTAAGGGGGCGGGAGCTGAGAAACATGAAAGAGTATTTCTAGGGGGGGTGATAAAAATTATCACCCACTTCTCAAAGCTGTAGAGAATTTTTGTGAATGTACAAGATACCAAAACGCTACAAAAATAATTGATATTGCTTGACAATTAGTAATGAGCTAAAAAGTACCTTATTTTAAAATGTGACTGTAAAACTTTTGAAAGTAAATGCGTAGCAGGTTCGGGCGAATCAAATTTTTAAACGGCTAGGTGGGGCTCGAGCCCAACCTGTCCCCATATGGGCGCCCATATTCTCACATTATAATTTTTAGGGCTCGTGCCTCGAAAAATTAGTTCATCTTTATCTTCCATGCCGTCTCTGCCCTAGAAAACAAAACTTGCGTAACAATAACGCAACTTTATTAATTAACGCAACGCAACCACTGAAGCGTAACTCAACTGTTAAATACACAACTTGAACAAAAAGAAAACCCAATATGGGGCAACATATGATCTATGAGAATAAAGGCAAGGGGGATCTTGGACTACTGTATTCTGGTAAGTAATCAGCGAAAGAATGGGATGCGCTGTAGATATTCAAGAGCCCTCTGTTCAAGCACGGTAATCGACAGAGCAAGAGCGGTCGTTATGAGATTTCACCCACGTTGGAAATCGATGAGACCTCATCAAAAATGTCGCTACTGGCAGGTTAATAACGATGGCGAAGGATTCACGTTCACGCATATATATATATGCCAGGTTGAAAACTCTCCTACAGCACCACATTTTCCTCAAAGTATGAAATTAGTAGCCTAACCAACGGGAATGTTAATGTTTCTAATACTTGTGCTGCCAGATAAAGTTAATAATTAGTGCAAGTGTGCACTGGCCTAGCAGGGGGGGATAACAGGGTTTTCAGCCCACCTCAAATTCAAATTTTATATATATGAATATAAATATGTGGAATTGTGGATCTGTAACTTCACCCCATTGTAAGTCTGTAACTCACTTCTTAAAATCTTTCTGTGCATGCCTGCGCCAGTATACATCTTAGAGATAAGACGGTCTCAGCTCGATCCCGAACCCAGGATCTATATTTCATATGGTTTTCGGGATCGAAGGGATTCAGGCTCATCAAACGGATAAAACTGAAGCTTAAAACTGATTTTCAGTATCGAAATCCTCGAAGAAATAAAATTGTGTGATTCGTTTTCGATGATTTTAGAAATACGCATGCATGAAAATTCAAAGGAAATTAAATGGTGTTGTTTAGAATTTTTCTTTTAAATTTAAATCGTACGCCAAGGGGTTAATTCATATTTGAAGTTTCGGATTCAGGCCGATTTGGGCTCAAATTTCAGCCAAAAATTAGCCAGAACTCATCTGTGGTACACCCTATTCAAAGCAATATAGTTTTCAATTGCTGGTTAAGCGTTTTTAGATATTTGAATAGGCTACATTTGGGGATTTTCATCTGCGATGAAATTTTATTTTTGCAAAATTAGCTTCACAATTAAGAGTAAATTTGAAAGCCTCTAGTTTGCATTTAATTAATTAATCCCTTAACGATCGCATAATTTTCAAGAAAACAGTAAAAAAAGTGCCTACTTCTTTGTTCAAGAAAATTGTATAAAAGTAAGTGTACGAAAAATATATGTATTCATTTTTAATTTTTGGAATTCTTTTTAGCTTGAAATCTAAAATAAAAGTAAGTACATTATATAAGTATATTTCCCGGGGATAAGAAATGGATTTTTTTTAATCTGTTTGGTGCGTTATTTTTGAACACTCCAGCCGGGAATATCACGGGCACGAGAAATAGAGGACAAAACCTCACCCCGTTATTTTGACGGGAGCAAGAAGGAAGAGGTTAATTAAATTTTCTTCATATTTAACAGATAAAACTGCTTATCATAAAATCGAATTACTGTTATTTTTACAAACAATAATTCTTATGTATTAAGTCCGTTAATGAAAAGTTTGTGATTTTAATGTACACTCTTTTAGAAACATCGTATTTATAAGCAGTATATTAATATGTCCTTTTCAAAATTAAACAAAAATATATATATTATATGTACGATGGGACCGGGAAAATGCTGGATTATAAAACATGAAACAGATAATATATATTCTGCAGAAAACTATTACTTCATTATATATTAGCATCCCTTGCTGAGGTATACGCCATCTGTTAACATTTTATCAATAGTTGGGATTCACTTAAACAGCGTTTATTCTATCTGCAGGTTGAATTCAATAACCACATAATTTAAAATGATTTTAAGTAAAATCTGACGAGTGATTTCTCAATTTCTTGAAGCATTTCTGATATGTGATTCCCCAACGTCTTAGATATTTCTTACCAGTCATTTCTTAATTTCTGAGTCAATTCTGACAAACGACTTTTTAAATTTGTAGACATTTCTGACAAAATATTTCTAAATTTCTGATTCACTTTTGACAAATGACTTTTCAACATTTTAAACATTTCTCTCAATCTGCTTTTACACAATATTGTAGATACACACCTTTTTGATAAATGATTTCTCAATGTTTCAGACACTTCTGAAAATCGGTTGTTAATTTCATTGGCAGGCAAACATTTCTGACAAATGATTTTCAATACATTCTATATATATATATATATATATATATATATATATATATATCATTATCTTTAAAAATAGAAATATATTAAACTTAGTAAAATAACGTTCTCTAACTTATATTCATAGATAATTAAGGACCATATTTTACCAAAAGAACATTTTAATTATCGTACAGAAATATGACATTCTAAACACAATTTTTGTAACAGTATTTTCCATGCTTTTGGTTATGAACCACGCCCAACTTTCAGCCTGTCAACGGAAGTCAAAAGTCTTAAAAGAGCATTAATTTTATCCTCGGGAACAATCAATAAATGAGTTCGCTTGAAAAATTTCTTGACACGGTCATTTCAGGAATAAAAATAGGTGCCTGAGAAAACTATGGTCATAAGGTTCCTGGGCAAATTACGATCTTACAATCTGTCAAAATTTTTCTCGTCACGAGTATGTGTCATTTTCCGCTGAATGCATTTAATTTCTTTCCTCATTCTGGTGTCATTTAACATTTGTCCCAAAGTATTATGCATGTGAAAGGAATCGATAAATTTGTTCGGTTAGCTTTGCATAAAAGGTTGACAACATAATGCGAGATAGTACATTATAAGTTGCAATATTAATGATCCTATAATTAATAGTAGATATATTTCGGACCATAATGAGAACATTGTTTAAAATGGACTTGAAAGTAATTATATGAGTTTTTCTCCGTTTGACGTTCAGGTATGTATAAAAATGATGATCACGCTGTTATGGTGGAATATCTGTTGTTGATTAGATTTATTTATATTATTTATGATTTAAAATAATTTTTTTAACATTAATATAATATATGATTTAAAGTGAAATAGAATAATTAAGGAAAATTAAATGAAGTATATTATAATTAATGAAATGTAAATGATTTATTATAGGTATTTTATAATTAGTTTGGTTAAATTTTTAGTTAGTTTACTTATTGATTTAATTTTTACTATTTGAGAACATTAAAACACAATTTCCATAACATTAAATATTAAATTTGTTTATCCAGAATAAATTTGTAAATTGCCCGTTGATACTGGTTAGTAAACATTGGTTGACTTTTACCTAAAATTTCAAATGCAAGACCGTAAAAATTAAGTAAATAACTAGGGTTATTTTTCTAAACGCGTTGTGTGTTAAACATAAACAAAATAAAAAAACACCAGGTTCTTTAAAACAGACATGAAACAATTATTCAATAATTACTGCCTTTTATTTTATATTATAAACACGATAATATATTTTCCAATTCCTTTAGAATATAACAGTGCCATTTATATAAGCATTTGGAGCTATTAACAAATCTAAGTACTATCAATTTTTCACTTGACATATTTTTTTTGTATTTAAACCTGATATAAGTAATTTTAGTAAAATAATTCAAATACTCATTTCACTATGAGAATCATACTGGGGTATATAAACCACCAGAAAAAATTTATACATTTCATTATAAGTTTAATGAGGGAGGAGGCACTTATAATTATCGATTAATAGAAGAGAAAGAAAGATAACTTTAACTTACATGTTACACCCTTAATGGCCCATGTTTGGAGTAGGTTGGAGTCCACTGTTCATCTTCGTGTTTCAAAATTTCTCTCCCTCTCTCTCTCTCTCTGGCGGAGCGAGACTTGTCAAGCCCTTTTTTTCTTAATCGCCATCTTGAAGATTTTTTTTTGTCTAAGGACTGCTAAAATCCTTATTCTCGCCAATATATTGCCAACTTTTTCATTTGGCTTTTGTTAACGTATTAGACGGCAATTTCGCCTGCCTAAATTGCAATTGTTGGCCAATTGTGGTGGTCTGGACTGGACGCCAAGCCCAGGCTCGGTGTGGGTGGGCTTGCCTATTTATGCAGGTGCCACGAGTTGGCTATTTATTGCTGTGATGACTCATTTACTTCCCCTCGACCAGGGATTTCGTCTGAACTTAAGTTTTAATAGGTTTCGGTTGCTGATGGATATTAGCCATATTGTAGGGAGCGAAATAGCAGTTTTTAGGTACACTGATTGGCCAAAATTTTTTTGTTTGCAAGTTAAAAATGGGTTTAAAAAATTAAATATGATAGGTAGGAAAAAAACAAAAAGGTGGATTTGTATGTTAAGGGGTCCTACTTTTAAAAAGAAAAGGAATTTAATTATAAGTGCCTTATTTATATTCAGAATTTTTTTAAGAGTGTTTTTTACTAGTAAAAATCAAGTTAATTTAAATTTTACACCTTTGTTAATTCAACAGGCATTTTTAACAAGTCTTTTCGTTTGTCACATAAAAAACAACTAAATTTAAAGTTCTTGAAAAGAAGTTACAAAGAATTTGATTTTGTCTGGATGAATGGATGGCCCAGGAAACTTGTTTACTTCCTATTATGCCCATGATGACGGTTTCTTTGGACGAACGTGTCTTCTCTTGAACGTTAATTAATCTGGCATAGTGTTGTAGACGCAGTGTACAAATAATTGGAGGTACAACTCCATCTGAAAAAATTAAATAACAGGCGGCAGAATATCGAAAAAACAAAAACACTTAACAACATCTAAGCATATATTTATATATAGTGAGAGAGAGAGAGTGTATGTGTTTTTTATTTAATTATCTATTTATCTGCTCCTGGGTGTTTAGATTTAATTAGTTATTTTAAAAAGAGAATTTTCAATTTTCACCCTAACAACGCATTCATGTCATTTAATCATTATTACTGATGTATAAACAATTTCTCCTCTATTTATATACGCAATATTCTGTTTCAATTATTCACTAGAATAGGAAAAGAAACTGACAAATATGCCGTGTGGATTGCATGACCTAAAAGCTCCATAGACAAGGGATATGTTTGAGAGATTTTTGCCCCTTAAGATCATTCCGTCGTGCCAGAAAAATGTGGAAACCATGCTTACCAACACGGAGTTGAATTTAATTGCCTGAAAATGTATTATGATGAAAGGAGGTTTTTAAGGTTCTTTAATATTATTTTGCACACGAGCAACTATTTTAAACAGTTGTTTCTCCAAAAACAGAAAGAGTATGCCTCGGTGTGCTAAATACCTGATTTAAGCGTAAAAACACTTAAAAATATGTGCTGAAACGCAAATAATATATACATTATTGATCAACAATCAAAAGAATTCTCGTGTTGGTTGACCTCATTTAGATGAAAATATAAAAAAATTACAGGAATTCGCGCGTGTTTTTCTGAGACACGAAAAGATAACAGACAGTATTGCCTTACAAAAGACGTGATGACGTCATGAAAAATATTCTGGTTATCATAAACAGGTAGTAGTAGTCAACCCAAAACATGTGAAAACCTAATAAGTTACTTGGTTTAGTTTAACCTAGGTATGTGAACGAGCGTTTTAATAACTAAAACCATTAAACTAATTATCATTTATATTTTACTGACGCGCATGAATAATTTAACAATACTAGTTTGTTCACAAGTAAACGCAAACATAATTGTAAAGAACAGGAAATTCTGAAAGGCGCATTAAAACTTTATACTTTTGTCGTGAGTTAAAATCATGTGATAATTATTATACGTGTTCTAAGAGAGAGAGAGAGAGAGACTGTCAATAAACCATATTTAACTGCAGTGACAGATCTAAATTTATAGAATTCTAGATAGAAAGGATATAATGGAATCCTGAAGAATTTTTCTAAGGCGGGGTATCCATTCAATATATCATGCGTCTTTTTTTGAAATTCATTATCTTCAAAATTCAGGTTTATCAATAGCAATTTTCTGATATTTATGAATAAACAATCTCGAAATAATGAGCAAACTTACATAACATTTAGCCCTTCAAATGCGGTGGAACCCCAAAATCGGAGGCCTAGGTCCTGGCCTATTGTACCTATATCTACAACCTGAATTTTATGAACGAAGATGATTGAATTTTTACTCACACTTTATAAAAAAAATCGACGCACCAAGAAGGAATTGTCCGATTGCGATAAAAATTAGTGGATATGAAGAACATATATAGAAAAAGAAACGATTAAAATTTCAGAACAATTGAATAATTTATTGCAGAGTTTGACCGTTACAAAGGGAGGAAGTCAATAAGGCGTTGGTCCACCTCTGGCCTGGATGCAAGCTGTCACCCGGCGTGGCATAGACTGATAAAGATCCCGGATGGTGTCCTGCGGAATTTCTTGCCAAATTGTCTCCAACTCTCTGGCTAAATCGTCAACATGCCGATATGGTTGCAATCGCCTTCCAATGGTGTCCCAAATGTGCTCTATGGGGGGAGAGAGATCAGGAGATCTAGCTTGCCAAGGAAGTGTTGGGAAAGCTTGAAGACAATTCATAGCAACACGTGCCGTGTGCGGCCGGGCATTGTCTTGTTGAAACGTAAGTCCAGGGTGTCGCAAAAGGAACGGTAACACAACCGGTCGTAGAATGTCGTCTACGTACCGCTGTGCTGTAAGTGTGCCAGAAATGACCACCAAAGGGGCCCGGCTATCAAAGAAGATAGAACTCCAGACACGTCTGCGGTTGTCTCCAGGACACAGTTGGAAACGGGACTCGTCACTAAAGACTATACGTCCCCAGTCAGAGAGAGCGTAAATTCCGCTCTCTCAGTCGTCTGCAGAGGGTCATGTTGGACACATGTGTGCGGGCCACATGTGGGATAGTTGATAACGACGAATCCGGTGCTGTGACAGCTGCTCTGACAATCGCTCTGTCTTCCTGTTCTGTTGTGGCCCTAGGTCGACCGCTGCCGTCCCGACGCTGACATCTGCCGTTGTTGACCCACTCTTGCCAGCACCGTCCAATCGCCGCATCGCTTCGACCCACATGTCCAGCGATTCTTCGATTCGTCCAACCAGCCTCTTTCAATCCGATAGCACGACCTCTTTCAAACTCTGACATATGCTCGTAATGAGCACGAATCTTTCGGCGAGGCATTGTTACAGTCGACGTAAGATATCCGCAGTCAAAATGCAACAGAAATTTTGACCACATATTGAGAATCGCTCCTTATATACACCTGCTGAATGCGCAGTTCCGATGCGCTGGAGTTCCCGCTATTCATTCATTGGACACCAAATTTTAATCATTTGCATGTTCGGTCAAAATGTCTTTGCATACGAAATTTCATTACAATCGGACAACTCTTTCTTGGTGCGTCGATTTTTTTGTTATAGTGTTTATATCTGATACAGGCTTAATCATTTACGTAAAAGTATAGATTGCGTTGGCAGTAAAGAGTAAACAAAACTAACTACACAAAAGCCTAAAAATGATACATGAAAAATTAATGGTTGGCTACCATTGTGTCATAGAAGAAAGTACGTCAGACATCATGGATGTATGTTGGATTTCATGGACGAACGTACGTGGAACTGTATGGAAAATATTGGTAAGAAAAACATTAAAAAGAGGAGGAATTTCTGTAACTGATTTCCTTTCCTTACATTTTATCACCAACTGTTTTATCAGTTTTAACCCCAAATATACCAATTAGATTCCTCTCGCTCTTTACTTTTATACAAAGGTTTTGCCTTCCATAACAAATAAAATTAATTCAAGTTTTGCGAATAATTCTATTAGTACTTATCAAAATACTATTGAGAGTTAGAGAAACACGTTAGTATTATATTACAGTTGCTTTCAATGATTCAGTTAATTATAAAACAGTTCTTACGAACACGTTCTCCTCATTAAAGAAATAAAGATAATTTAGAGATAATATTCCTTTGACATCATGATAAATTATTAATAGGTCATAAAACATCTCTCGATGAGAAAGAATTTTGGAGAGTTCCTTCCGGGATGATGGAAAGTTTTTTTGCTCATTAATCTTAGCGAAGCCATCTTATCACAGCAAACGATAACGATTACCTAATTTTAGCTTCAAGCTGATATATCGATTTTTTTCTTCCAAACTTCTACTTTATCATACATATAGCAACAAAATGTTTTTGATGGACGACAGAGTTTTAGATTATCTGCGATCGAAGCATGGTTAAAAATAACGTTTCTGCGGGAGTGGCGTAGAGTTCGTGGGTTATAAACAAATGGATAAAGAATGTCATAGTTAAAGTAAATATACTAAAGGGAGAGAAAGAGTTTGAGAAAATGGGCAATGATAATTCGCAACTGGGTTCTAAAAGGCAGTCAACATAAAGAACCTCCTCAGAGAAAATGACCAAAATGAGAAAAGAAATAAGGGAAACATTGGAAACAAATTATTTAGAATAGAGATGTGTAAAGAACATTCGAAGAATACTCATTCAAAAATTGATAAACAATGACTGACCAACTGATAGATTGGTTGATTGATTGATTGATTCATTCATTCATGATAATGGATGTTAATGAAATGTTACTTTACATATAATTCTTATATATGCATGTCAATAAATAATAAAATAATATAGAATATTATGATTATATTTTTACCCGACAAAGAGAAAATATAGTTTATACCATGTTTATTTTAAGATTTCAGGGCCGCGCAATAAAACATAAAAGAAGTTTCGTAACATACAAAATTTTCAATAAATAACTCGAAAATCTAATCAGATTTAACGGTAAATACTCGGGTGTTAAATAATGGCGAACAGCAATCGACTAAAATCTCGTATTGTATCGAAACACAACTAATTACAATTGTTCAAGTCTAAAGTTAAAAAAAAGGTAAATAAGATTAAAAGTATCGTTAATGTATTTGTTAAGTACTTTAAGTCCAATACCTGGGTTTCATTTCTTCTCATAAAAATATTTGTGGGGATCAAATCTTCACTCAACCTAAGAGTACAGACTAGAGAAGAAAGATGGAAATACCTCTGTTGAAGTTCTAGATAAAAATAATTATTTTTGGTAGTAGAGTCTTCTATATCCGTAATTTTCTATTGCTTTTATTCCGCGTGTATTTTTGATAAAATCAACAAAAAAGTGGATATAAGCAATTATTTAATTTCACTTATTAAACACTGTTGATTACTTCTTTGTCAAAAGTAAAGTAAAAAAAATTAATAGACTCCATTATTAAAGCATTCTTTGACGCGAAGATCTTTGCTTATTTCTTCTTCTTTTTCGTTTTGGAAAATTCCATTTGAAAAAATTGGGTTTTTATTTTTTTTCAGTTTACACTTTATAGTTTATTTACTGGGAAAGAAATTTGCCAGCACAATTTTAATCTGAGCATTTTTAGCAGAAATAATTTGAGTCAGCGAGATGTTCAACCATATTTTTCTTACTGCTGGGTGTTCAGCGGGCAGATTTATATTACAAGGTTAGGTAAAATAACTTAAGATCTTCGCGATATTTAATATAATATATAATATAATATTTACGATATAACATATTATGATATATATAATATATTACGATATATATAATATATCACGATATTTAATATGATATATAATATAATATATTTGGCTAAAATATTTTTTAAATATTTTAGCCAAAATTATTTATGCAATAATACGAAAAGAATTTTATCTACGTTATTGTCAGTTGGGTAATATCGTCTAACAAATACGAATATGCATGATTTTTAAATTTTACCGTTTATATATAATTAATTCATCCAGTGTTGCGAAAAATAGAGAACTGAAATAAATAAAACCAATTTGAAAGAAATATGAAACAAAATCAGCTCCCAGGGGCGTTTTTCTTCAGGAAAGATATTCCCAGTTTGTTTCAGACTCAAATGGTTTCTGATGGACTATTTGTTTACAGTAAAACAGCATCCAGTATAAACACAGAACCTAAAAAGAAAAGAAATTCCTAGAACAGGTCGAATTAGTACAAGTCCAATACTCTTTACAAGTAATGAGCGAGAAATGAAAGCTGAAAAACAGTGAAGAAACAAGCGACGAAACAACAACAGATAATAGGAAATTACTAAAAAAAAATCAATTGAAAAACGTAAAAGGATTACCAAGCTATCATTGGCTAACGGGCTTGCACTTTCACTTTTATGAATGAATTTATATTGGTTTCAAGGTATATTAATTATATTTAAGCAGTAACCACTTGGAGCAGCACAGTATAAATTCCCATAAAATCATGGTGGATATAATGTAGATGCAAGAACACTCTATAGGCAGGAGCGTATTTAGGGGTGCAGGGATGGCGATCGCCTTTTCTTTCAATGAAAATTTAATATTGAAAAGATACAAAATAAAGGCATAGTAAGTTATCATTTCCAAACATCAAGTCATTAATCCCCCTCGAATGACTTTTAAATCCGCCCCGTCAATAGATTCCACCACCATGAAATATGATTGATTGATTGATTGTTTGGCTTTTTTATGGCGCAAGAGCATCTGGGCTATACTGCGCCAAACACGGTACTACCATGAAATAGCCTGTCATAGAACCACACTCTGTTCACCAAATAAGCTATATAGGGTACTTTTGGGATGCTTTGGAAAGATTTGTTCGCAGTTCAGTTGCTCCATCAGGCAATAATGTACACTGATGGATGACAAAGCTTTAGATTATTAGGCAACACACCTTTTTAAAACACTTTCTCGTGAAGTAGTGTGCGAAAGTTGAACCAACTCTTTATCAGAGATTCCAACTCCAAGAGGGAGAGGTTCCTTTAGTTCCTAAAAATACTTGAGGTATAAAGTCCTTTTTGAAATTGATTGGAAATAAATAAATAAAATAATACATAATATTGTTGATGGTTAAAATGTAAAGTGTGAAATTTATTGATATTTATTTATTATAATTTTTCTGTTTCTGAGGTTGGCTTACTTATATACAAAACTCGTAATGTTTTTTCTTTTGAGTTGATGCCCCTAATATTTAGGTATGCTTTCATGTCTATTAATTGAATGGTATTTTCATATTAAAAAATTTAGCACGAACTGGCCGACATTATAAGGTTACTACATTGTTATTTTATTTCGTGCATGGAAAATATTTTAAAAGAACGAAAACATTTACTACGTTAATACTTTTTTTCTTTTATTTATTTATTTATTCATGTAGATCATCGATTATGAGCGATTAAATGATAGCAAGACGTTCAGCTAAATTTTAATTAAGTGACTTTAGTATATGAAATTAATTGACAGTAATAAACCTAACTAAATTTATAATTAAGGAAGATGTGTTTTAGCTTCGTGGTCTAAACACTTTTCACGAACGCCTCAAATAAAAAATAAAATAAAATAAAAAATGATTAATTATGCTTCCTGTTTAAAAAATTGTGAAAAAAATAACACACGTCTAAAAGAGCTACTAATGTAGAAGCTTAAGTTTTTGATCTCGCTTACACTCAACCTAATTGCTTCATTTATTAGATAAAAAAAGTAATCCGGTGGGCTTTAAAAAATATCTAAAACATAGAAACTTCAGCTCTGACATTAATTTTTACGGCAAATTTAGTTCATAGGCTTGATGCTGGATGACATAAAAACAAAAATGTCGAATCATTCGAGAAAGGTAAAAGATAATCACAAAAAAGCTTAAAATTTTTAAGTAGCATAAATATTAAATCACTATCCTTTTATATAAAGCTTCTCTTATTCGGATATATTTGACTTATACAATAAAACATATAACGTCAGCATTGTTTCCTTACGAGAAATTGTTTTCTTTATATACATTTAGCATTAATACAGTATTTTATGAAAAATGTCTGGCCGTACGAAAAAATTTAATAGCTTTGCATCAAGATATAATTATTACTTTAATAGAAAGAAAATGTAATGATCTATTCTCAGTATAATATCAAGTACATTTTTCTTTGGGATTGATGTGCGGAGTGCACTACTTTTCAAACAACAGCCTCTGCACCATTTCCTACACGCTTTGTTCTGTCACGGTTGAAGTAGGTATTTACATAATTTTACACATTCAGAAGCAAAAAAGTGTTAGCAACTTACACCACGTTACACCAATAATCTTTACGTCATATATGTATATAAATAAATACAAAGATCAACCTATTATAATTATTATTACAATTAATAAAAATATCATTTCAATATTTGCACTTTGGTGAATAAAATAATTTTTTTGGATTTTGCAAATGATCTTAGAACATAATTATTTTTAAAAATATTCATTATACAGTATACAAAAATGTTCACAGAAATGTAACAAGTCTTATAAGTGATTTCACCATTCATTACTTTAGAACAGTAGTTCCTAACTGGTGGTCTGCGAAGGAGTCCCGAAATGTCCGCGAGACGGGTCATTATTTTGAAAAAATTATCGAAAAAAAGACATAAAAATTATTATTATTAAATATTAAAATTAAATATAAAAATGGAACTCTTGGTGCATTTTTAGCATTTTGTCTCCTTTCCCACTCTTGAAGAAAATCTGGCTACGCTCTTGCACGTATGGGCGTTCTGGTGAAAAGTAGGGACTTACCATTGATGCCACTAGGGATTTCACTTTGACAGCACTGCTTTGTTTGGCTTCACTGTTGCCAACACTGCTTTATTTAGTTCCATACATCTACATTTTGCCCCCCCCCCCTCAAAAAAGAAAAGACGGCTTCCATTTTCATTAAGGTCTTGCAATCAACTCGTGCAGGGACGGATTTAGAGGTCATTCATGGAGGGGAATTAATGACATTATTTTTGAAAATGATACCTCATTGTTCCTTTAATTTATACCTTTTCAACATTAAATTTTCAATCAAGGGGAGAACTTGAATTGAGACAAATGGAAAAAATTAAAAGGGAGTTGCAAGATCATTTGCAAATAGAAATCAATTTAAAAATTGATAGGATTATTGTTGGACAAATCAGATCCTCCAATACAGGAAATGTCGCCTGAAGACTTTTAGGAAAACCTGTGAAAGCTGCTGAAATTACGGGTTTCGACAAAAGCCTAATCTCAAGATTTGATGTGATAATTTCTGCATTATCCAATGGAGAAACAGTAAACGCGGATGCATTCGGAGCTTATGCGTATAACACTGCAAAACTTTTCGTTGAAAAATACAATTGGTATCGTATGCCTGTGAGTATTCACAAAATTCTTATGTATGGCGCAGATGCAATTAAATGTGATATTTTGCTGATCAGGATGTGTTCAGGGGAGGCTTTGTGAGCTAGTAACATAAACTATAAAAGGTTTAAGCTTCACCATACCAGAAAATTGAGCGGGGGAACGACAACTAATGAGCATATTCACATGTTGTTGGTTGAATCATATCCCATTATGTTGTTTTTACTCACACGCACTATTTTGCCACGAAAAGAGAAAAACTCCCTGAAGAAGTTATAGCTTAAATAGAAAGAGAAAAGGAAGATTTTAGGATAGAAGTGGCAGCAAAAAAACAAGAAGCTGAGTTCGAGATAGATGAAGATTATAGTAACGATGAAAATAAACAATTCTATTAAAGAAAATTTCATCATGTTTATCTTAACTTTTCTCATGTTTATTCGAACTCATCAAATAAGTACTACAGTCGTAGTTCAGTTCGTTTAAAACAAATTAAATAATCAACAACAATTAAATATTTCATATCACAATCCAACACGTGATGGCAGGATGCAAGATCCTTGCGCAGTCAGACTACAAACATAGACACGATCAAGTAGCGAAAATAGTCCACCAGAAATTGGCAGCGAATGCTGGCTTTCTGACAGAAAAATGCCCGTACTACAAATATGAGCCAGAGACCGTGCATGAGAACGAAACACACAAGCTTTACTGGGATAGAGCAATCATAACAGACAAGACAGTCCCACATAACCGTCCTGACATAACCCTCGTCGATAAATCGAATAAGACCACGTACTTAATCGACATAGCAGTACCCAACACCAATAACATACAGACAACCTACACAACGAAAATCACCAAGTACCAAGATCTCAGACATGAAGTACGAGATATATGGGGTATGGAAAAGATCCTCATCATCCCGTTAGTCATCTCAGCAACAGGGATAGTACCAAAAACGCTTGCGACGAATTTGGAGATACTCAACATTGACCCAAACACCTACATTGAAATACAAAAAGCCACAATCCTAAACACGTGTCACATTGTCAGGAAGTTTCTAGACATGGCACATTAAGAAGTGATGTAAAAAGAGGCTTGGGAACATGGCGCTCTGCCCGTCCCAAAGCCTGTTTCCGCCAAGAATGGGCGAGGAAAACTTTTTTTTTTTAAGTATGGAAGTATATATATATAGGAAGTAAAAAGTACATCAGATCGAGCAGCGAGGCTCGTTGTTCAACTAACCCAGCGATACCAACTTCAGATAGTACAGGTATATGCACCAACATCAAGCCATACCGACGAAGATGTTGAAGAATTTTATGAAGAAATCAAACAGTTACACACAAAAGGGAAACAACATATCAAGCTCATCATGGGGGATTTCAATGCAAGAATTGGACAACGGGACCAAGGAGAGACATCGGTTGGTAAATATGGATACGGGGAAAGGAATGAACGTGGCGATCAACTCATAGAATTTGCCGAAGCTGAAAATCTTAGCATCATGAATTCATTTTTTAAGAAGAAACTACAAAGAAAATGGACATGGAAACACCCCAATGGAGGAACCAGCGAAATTGACTATATACTGGCAAACAAGAAATCAATTATTGAAGATTGCAGCGTACTGAACAGATTTAATACTGGAAGTGATCATCGAATGGTGAGATGTAAAATGCACTTAAATACTAAATTAGAAAGGCAGAAGCTCATTAGGAAACAAGTATGTAAGAGGGTGGATCTAATGAAACTGTAAGTAAATATCGAGGCGTTCAAGTTGGAATTAAAAAATCGCTTTTCTGCACTGGAAGGACTTATTGAAGAAATTGATATCTCAGAAGCAAATGAAAACATTGTTAAGACAATAGTTGAAACTGCTGGGGAAATTGGTGGTGTAACCTGTAAAAAGCACAATAGCAAATTATCTGAGAAGACGAAACAGCTCATGAAAAGGCGAAGAGATATGAAGGTGGACAATCGAAATACCAGTTCCAGGATTGAGTACATAGAACTTTGTAAAACTCTGCGCAAAAGCATGAAAGAAGATATAAGAAAATTCAATTGTGAGTTAGTAAGGAAGGCCATTGAAAGCAACAAGAGCCTTAGGGTTGTTAAAGGAAGTTTATCTGTTGGGAAGAAACACATCATTGCATTAAAAGGAGAGGATGGCACCGTAACAAGAAATAGGGAAGAAATACTTAGAAGAGTTGAAGAATTCTACAAAAATCTATACGAAAGTAACAGTGAATTAAACGAAGACATTGAAATAGTCGAAGGAACAGCTCCTAAAATCTTAAAAGAAGAAGTAGCATTTGCAATAAAAAGTATGAAGAAAGGAAGATCCCCTGGCGATGATGGCATTACATTAGATATCTTAAAAGAAGCTGGAGAACATGTAGAAGACATACTTGCAAAATTCTTTACCAAATGTCTTAACAGTGGTAACATACCAAACCAATGGGATTCTGCAACAGTAATTCTTTTGCATAAAAAAGGTGATAAAGAGGATTTAAAAAATTACCGACCAATTAGCTTGTTACCTGCTATTTATAAAATCTTCACAAAAGTGCTAACACATCGCCTGCAGAAAAAATTAGATGCAGCTCAACCAAGAGAACAAGCTGGATTTCGAAGTGGATTCAGTACAGTGGACCATATTCAAGTATTAAGAGAATTAATTGAAAGAACACATGAATATGAACTTCCATTGTGTGTGGCATTTATTGACTATGAGAAGGCCTTTGACTCTATTAAAACATCAGCAGTCATCAACTCTTTAAGATCAACAGACATTGAGGATGTGTACATTGACATATTGAAACGTGTGTATAAAAATGCAAGTGCAAAATTTCGGTTACATAAAGATACCAAAACTATCAAAATTGGTAAAGGTGTGAGGCAGGGAGATACCATTTCTCCAAAACTTTTTACTTCAGCTTTACAGATGATTTTTCAGCAGATAAATTGGAATAACAAGGGAATAAAAATAAATGGTGAATATTTAAATCATTTGCGGTTTGCTGATGACATTGTTATTTTTTCAACGAACCCATTAGAACTCCAAGACATGGTACAGGAGCTCTCAACTAGAAGTAAAGAAGTTGGACTCAAGATGAACCTACAAAAAACTAAAATCATGTTCAATAATTTCGTAGAGGAAACAAAAATACAAGTTGACAACATTGAGCTAGAAATTGCTGATTCATATATTTACCTTGGCCAGCTGATTTCAATGGATGGCAACATTATGAAAGAACTCAACAGACGTATTAAACTTGGCTGGAGTGCATTTGGAAGAAACAGTTTTATCCTGAAGGGGAAATTGCCTTTATGTCTAAAAAGAAAAGTCTTCAACCAGTGTGTATTGCCAGTCCTCTCTTATGGATCAGAGACATGGAGTCTAACAGTTGGAGCAATACGAAAGTTACAGACAACGCAAAGGAGCATGGAGAGGTGCATGCTTGGAATAACTAGGAGAGATCGAAAAAGAAACACTTGGGTGAGAGAGCAAACTAGAGTAGAGGACATCATTGTTAAAGTAAAAGGGCTGAAATGGCGATGGGCTGGGCATATTGCAAGAAGAACTGATCAACGATGGACAACAGAAATTCTGAACTGGATTCCAAGAGACCACCGAAGACCTAGAAAACGTCCTCAAACTAGATGGGTGGATGAAATAAGAAAACAGGTTGGGGTGACGTGGAAGCGAATTGCTCAGGATAGACTTGTGTGGAAAGCATTTGGAGAGACCTTCATCCAGCAGTGGATAGATAATGGTTGAATATGATGATGATGATATATATATATATATATATATTGTTCCTGAGGCGGACCCAGAAAATATTTTTTGGTGGGCACGCAAAATTAATATACAGACCTGAGGAAAAATATCTATAAATTCTAATCAGTTGGGAGCGCACGCCTCGATCCGCCTTTGTTTAGTCCTAATATTGCTGATACAGTAGTGCGGCCCATGGGCCTACAAGAATAAGCAAAATTGGCCCTTGGACTGAAAAATGTTGAAGACCCCTGCCATAGTTAATAACACAGCCTTCAACATGGTTTTCTTTTCCCTTTTTTTTTTGTTCATAACTTCTAATTCGAGTGAAATCAAATGATATTTGAGTTATATGACTTAGGTATAAATATTATTTACTTTCTTAAATATGAATTTATCTTCATAATAAATTATTAACGGAGATTTTAATTTAGTCTAGCAGCGTGTGTTTGCAATAGGTGAAAATATTGATGAGAAATAAGGTAATTTGATAGTGTAGGTGTCCTCCTTAAAAAAAGTGAAATGTATTTTTTTCTGTCTTTCATTCTGGACACTTCAAAACGGTGTGGATGACGATTTCAATGTCCACAGAAATAGGTAATTGGATTGAGATAGAGCTGAGCCTTTTAAGAGCTGGAAGCAGATATGTAAAGGCAAAAACATACGATGAATTCTAGCCTAAAAATATGTTAATGACATTTGCTGATGTTTTATTTTATTCTAATATAAATCTGAATCATAACCGTGTTTCTATAATTCTTTGGCAATAAATATACGTAGAAAAAAACCTTACACCTACATATTTTCATTGTGTACTTTAACTGAGATAAGGCGAATAATTACTATATAGATAATTACAAATAATTAACCTTAAACGTATATCAATCAATTCCCGTCGGAATTTCAGTCATGCTTTATTTGTACTCCACAAATGAGAGGTTCAGAATTAAAAAAACGTCTGCAGAGTGTAATAATTAGAAAAATGAATTTAAAATAAATGCATTAAAATTATTTAAATATATTATATATTAGTATTAATGCCGTTTGGTAAACATTGTGAATATGCAAATCTAGCTCATCATCCCGAAGAATAACATGAAATGTGATCGAAGCTGTATGTCAATTTCTGACTCAAAATGTGAAGAAATTGGTTTGGTTCACATCTTAATTCTGACGCAGCCATCGTCTATAATATATGTATTTATCTCGTGAAATTATTTTTATTTATGGCATAATGTTATGAATATTTACAGAAATTGTCAAACTAAAGCATTAATATTTATGATGCAATCAGCCAAAATTTATTGTAAAGGTTTTTAATCTTGGAAGCAGGTGTAAAAGGACAGGCTAATAATTACATTTCCGTTAATTTGGTCAAGGGTAAGAAGGGAAGGGTGGAATACTTTTAATAAAGAGAAGATAGCGTGCGGATGTTGCAAAGCTTTTCTGAAATTTTATATTACACTTTTTTTGGAACCGGAAGTAAAATAGCATGTTGTTTTACTTGATGAACTCTAACTACAGTATCGTCCGAAATAAATTATTATAAAAGCAATTGAAGATACTTGCAGAATCAAGCAGTTGTTAAAAAATGGGCCAGGCAGACAATTTATTATTTCAGTGCCGGGAATGCTTCGAAACTTGAAATCCATTTAGAGCAGGAGACGTTTAACAGGCAAGCACTAAGGCAGACAACAAAGAAGGTTTTAAGATATTATTACCTTCCTCAGGGCTAACACGGTTGCAAAATAAGGGTTTAATAATTCTAATAAAAATATGTTTATTGGATAAAATTTGCAAATTAAAACAGGAAAGCTATTGTAAACGTCCTCACTGTTCGAAAGCATGGGTTGGACTATTAAGAACGTGACCTTTTCCTTTTCTTAATTGGTTAACATGGATACAGTATCAAATTAAAATTATTCATAATAAGTCAAATTTATAGAGTGTTGCCACTCATAAACAAGAATAAGATAATTAAAATAACATTGCATTATGAAAACTAATTGATACAGAATACATTGTTGCCACTCATAAAATAAGACGCAAAAAATATAATACCCTCTAATGTCATTTTCATGTTGCTATCACACCGTACGATAGCGTTTGCGACCCCAACATCCTATGCGAAATTTATTCGTAATGGTCTGGCGGATCAACCCCTAAAGTTTGTCTACACACTTTTGTGACACCTTGTATATATTGCGCAATTATTTATCTTATCTAATACCTTATTTTACGTAAATATTATTTTTGAAACTCAAATTAATAAATAAATATTTAGGATCGAAAATGTCCGAAGGATGTCTTACCTGTTGTCAATGACAACAACAGGAAATGGTATCAATTAAACTCTGGACCAGAAGTTCATACCCTCTTTGATCTCCTGTATCTTTTTCTTGGGATTTCTATATATGAGCACCCGCTACTCTCATAAACCCTAGCCCCATCCATCCACGCAAAATGATTTATTTTTGTCAGGCAGTAATATTCTCAGCTTAGATAAATGATCGAATGACTCCAATTAATTACATTTAAAGGCATTTAGACTTGATTCATATTTTACAATTTATTTCAAGTTTCTATAATAGCAGCATAACATCAAAATAACTAGAAATGTCGTTGACATAATTTTTAACCATATTAACTTACGTTGAAAGCTTATAATTATTATAAATCTTAATGTCTTCAAACGTGACTTTTAATAATTTAAATACGATCCTTGATCTGGTTTGTATGGAACCGAGCTTTCGTATTTTCGCGCTTGCGAGTACTTTTCATCGTGAAAGCAAGCTCACTTTTGTATGCTACAATAATGTAGTATGGGGATTGTCCAGTCTCCGTACAAAGATTTGAACGGTTAGGAGTTTGCTGTATTATCCTTAATAAAACTAACTGTTTTCAGAGATTGATGTAGCATTTCCGTTAACGAATGTGCTCTCATTTTTCGCAAGGGAATTATTGGATCTTTATGCAAGTATCCTTTTGTAAATCAAAACTCTCTAAGTTTGTTTTCGCGTTTTCATGTTAACTCCCTTAATCTTTGGTCTTTTCCATCATTACTAATATTATTTGCACGCAGCTTCAACAGGTACGCTGCTCACTCTAGGATTAAAACCTCTGCTCTAGGTATAAAAAAATTTAAGGTATTTGTTGTGGCTGAAGCTGAGAGGATAAATATGTAATACAATGACAGATGATATCAACTAAGGGGTCCAAAAATGTGTTAATAAATTGTGATTGTTTTGTAGCAGTTGAAAAGGATATTTTTACTTGTATTTTGTATTCGTATATTAAAAAAATAAAATTTATTGACATTAGTTTCATTTCAATATGCAAATTCCATTTTATGGAGGCACTGAAATCAAATTTTGTACAAAAGCGCCTCTTACCGTCACGGTGACTCTAGTAATTTATCATGAAAATATATGCTCAGGACTGCGAAAAGCGAGTCAGTGTATATATATACGGCATACACAACTTCTGGTACAAGAAATTTACCAGCGCCCATGGCCCATTAGCCAAGGAACTTACGGCGATAATTGAAGACCCCAGCAAAATGCCTGAATTCCTCTGCAAGGGAATAACTTACCTCCTACCGAAGGACCAGGATACCAGTAACCCAGCGAAATACCGACCCATTACGTGCCTTAACACCCTGTACAAGATACTCACGGGGTGCATCTCTGAAAAAATAAGCCGGCACAGCGAAAGCAACAACTTAATGACGGAAGAACAAAAGGGATGCCAGAAAGGGACTCTGGGATGTAAAGAGCAGCTTACCATCGACTCAGTTATCCTGGAACAAGCAAGAAAACAAAAGCGAAAACTCAACACCGCATACATAGACTACAAGAAGGCTTTCGACTCTGTTCCGCACTCGTGGCTCCTTGAAATACTCAGCATATACAAAGTGCATCCCTCAATCATCCGATTCCTACAGAGCAGCATGAAACAATGGAGAACCCGGTTACAGCTAAACACGCCAGACAGTAAAATAGAAACGGCCGAGATCCCCATCCGCCGCGGAATCTTTCAAGGAGACGCACTAAGCCCCCAGTGGTTCTGCTTGGCGTTAAACCCCTTGTCAAGGATGCTGAACACAAGTAAATACGGATACATGCTGAAGAAAGACAAGAGAAACCTACATAAAGTCTCCCACCTCATGTACGTAGATGACATCAAGCTATACGCGCCAACCATCACCCAACTCCGACAACTCATCAGTATAACAGAGACATTCTCCAAGGACATAGGAATGGAATTCGGCCTCGATAAGTGCAAAATACAGAAGAATAGCAAAGAAGATTTACCAGGCATCGAACTCGAAGACGGGAGACTACTGAAGACCTTGGACGAGGGCGAAACCTACAAATACCTAGGGATAATGCAAAAACGGCAGCAGGAGCACAAGAAGAATTTTATTGGTTAAATTAACGGGCTCAAAAATATTCTTCTTGGAAATAATATACCACTACCTTTGATTCTAGATATTTTTAGTAAGTTTGAATGCACAGCAAGGCTGGTTTTGTGATTTGTGTAAGTGACAAATTCTGCTGCCGAAGACATATCACTTAATGCACTAAATACTTACTCTTGGAAATGGCAACTTTTGTGGATGTAGTTCTGGAAACACTTTGGATTTGTTTACATTCGGGGTTGTTTAGTTTTGGTTCGGGTTTGTAAAGTGCTCACTCTCATTTTAAAAAATGTTATGGTTACTTTTCTATGGTACTGCTCCGAATTTTTCTCTGATTGAATGTCGAGAGACATGAGATAATAAATTTAGCATTGGCTAGGACTCGAACAGAAACATCCAATACTGAACTCATTGCGACAGGTGTCTCTCTTGAAAAAGTGCTATCCTATGGGTTTCTCATATTTCATTTATTATTACACTCCTACTTTAAATTTTTTATTCCACTTTTGGTTCATTTCTTTACAATTTTACTATATTGCCATTTGTATCCTAGCAATATTTCATAGTTTTCGAAAAAGGTTTGTATGTAAAATATTGTAAATATATTTATTGTTTGTATATATTTTGTTTTGCATTGCACTTAGGTATTTTTCAATTTGTGTATAACTTGTCGATATAGTTCTCGTAAAGTTGGTTCTGATATCTTGCAGCGAAATTGCTTTATGTAATGCTGAAAATGGTCTTATACTACTTTAATCTTACTTATTATAATATTTAATTGGCTTTACTCCAGGCAGACATTGGCGCCAGAGTGATTCCAATTTAACTAAATTTACCTGTACCTCTTACACTTAAATTCTTTTTATTTTTGTTTGTTATACATATATATATATATATATATACACATAAAGTTTTCCTAGTCCATTCTTTGGCTGAAACAAGCATCGGGACGGCAGAGAACCAAGGTTTATGTTATCCTAACCTTACTTATTGTATCATCATCATCATATTCAACCATTATCTATCCACTGCTGGATGAAGGTCTCTCCAAATGCTTTCCACACAAGTCTATCCTGAGCAATTCATTTCCACGTTACCCCAACCTGTTTTCTTATTTCATCCACCCATCTTGTTTGAGGAGATTTTCTAGGTCTTCGGTGGTCTCTTGGAATCCAGTTCAGAATTTCTGTTGTCCATCGTTGATCAGTTCTTCTTGCAATATGCCCAGCCCATCGCCATTTCAGCCCTTTTACTTTAACAATGATGTCCTCCACTCTAGTTTGCTCTCTCACCCAAGTGTTCCTTTTCCGATCTCTCCTAGTTATTCCAAGCATGCACCTCTCCATGCTCCTTTGTGTTGTCTGTAACTTTCGTATTGCTCCAACAGTTAGACTCCATGTCTCTGATCCATAAGAGAGGACTGGCAATACACACTGGTTGAAGACCTTTCTTTTTAGACACAAAGGCAATTTCCCCTTCAGGATAAAACTGTTTCTTCCAAATGCACTCCAGCCAAGTTTAATACGTCTGTTGAGTTCTTTCATAATGTTGCCATCCATTGAAATCAGCTGGCCAAGGTAAATATATGAATCAGCAATTTCTAGCTCAATGTTGTCAACTTGTATTTTTGTTTCCTCTACGAAATTATTGAACATGATCTTAGTTTTTTGTAGGTTCATCTTCAGTCCAACTTCTTTACTTCTAGTTGAGAGCTCCTGTACCATGTCTTGGAGTTCTGATGGGTTCGTTGAAAAAATAACAATGTCATCAGCAAACCGCAAATGATTTAAATATTCACCATTTATTTTTATTCCCCTGTTATTCCAATTTATTTGCTGAAAAATCATCTGTAAAGCTGAAGTAAAAAGTTTTGGAGAAATGGTATCTCCCTGCCTCACACCTTTACCAATTTTGATAGTTTTGGTATCTTTATGTAACCGAAATTTTGCACTTGCATTTTTATACACACATTTCACCATGTCAATGTACACATCCTCGATGTCTGCTGATCTTAAAGAGTTGATGACTGCTGATGTTTTAATAGAGTCAAAGGCCTTCTCATAGTCAATAAATGCCACACACAATGGAAGTTCATATTCATGTGTTCTTTCAATTAATTCTCTTAATACTTGAATATGGTCCACTGTACTGAATCCACTTCGAAATCCAGCTTGTTCTCTTGGTTGAGCTGCATCTAATTTTTTCTGCAGGCGATGTGTTAGCACTTTTGTGAAGATTTTATAAATAGCAGGTAACAAGCTAATTGGTCGGTAATTTTTCAAATCCTCTTTATCACCTTTTTTATGCAAAAGAATTACTGTT
>QLNU02015359.1:75238445-75248542 GCA_006491805.2 Dysdera silvatica | reverse complement strand
GGAAATAGACAACAAATTATCACTGTTAAAATAATTTTGGCTACTATGATTTGTTGTTTTTTATCCGTACTTTCAGTACGTGAATTAATACAAAATTCATAAAAAACTACGATCAAATTTTCAGCCTGGTGTACCAAATGAAATTTCAAGGAGTATGAAAAGGAGTAACGTGTCTTTGAGTAACTAGTCATCATTCAGCCAGATTCGTGGGTGCCTTGGAAAGTAATAATAAACTAAATTAGAATCGAATTGCGCGATTTGTGATTTCAGTTTCTGCACAGAGTTAGAAACTTATTTCTTGAGATCGATTTTTATTCACCCGCAATATTATACATTGTAGATTAGATAACTTTATGAACTAGGGCAGCGTTTCTCAAAGTGCTTTTCGCTGAACTGTGGGGGGTCTTAGTTCCGCCGAATATCCAGGAGTTTCGTGGCGATCCTCCAGGAGGTGCCATAAGCAATTTATCAAAGATTGCCGGCAAAATTTTCAAGAAAATTTGCAAATTTTGTAATTCCCTACCCCTTCTATGACAACCACTTAGAGTTAATTAATCGTAACCAATTCTTCGCCATAGTAGAAAAGTTCTTTCAACAATTTAATATTGATTTATTGCTTATTCTTATGCCCAGGCAGTGATACTAGTATTTTAGCTTTTCCTTAAATAATATTTATAAAAGGCTCCGAAGAACAGAAAGTTTTCATACCGCTGAAATGCTGAAAGGAAATGCTGTTAAGTTAAGAGTTAAATTTTGAGATAACTGATCGATTATTAGTCATTTTCATTACAATAAATTCGTGTAGAATATAGTTGTATTGAGTCACTAAGCAAACGTTATGGTGTTTAAAGTAAGGTGATACTACGTACATAATCCCGGATATTGAATAATTAAGTAAAGAGCTGCATCAATAATGTTTCAGGCAAATAGAATGATGCACAATAGCCTTTTCGTTTAGGTAATTACATTTCTGGAAAATTAATGTAAAAGCTTTTCATCGGTGTATAAATCACGACCCAGATCCGACTTTTCCAGAACTTTTAAGGATATAAAATTTCACGACCCACTGAACTTCAGTAGCAAGTGTAGTGCTGATGGGAGTATAACTCACTAATAAGAATAACTATATTATATACGTGCTATACAATTTAATATACACATATACGGGTACGCATATGTATAATTGTATTACATATACTCGTACGTCTGTATGCATAAAGCTGTGGCCATACAACTTCCTTTTTCAAACTTGGTT
Organism: Dysdera silvatica; assembly: GCA_006491805.2. Taxonomy (NCBI): domain Eukaryota; kingdom Metazoa; phylum Arthropoda; class Arachnida; order Araneae; family Dysderidae; genus Dysdera; species Dysdera silvatica. The sequence goes on along the minus strand of QLNU02015359.1, from coordinate 75,247,287 downwards.
TGTAGGCAAGTAAGTGCGGCAGTGAAGACTTTGTTTTTTGATGAATAATTTTTTCCATCTTTTTAATTTATTATTGAAGATGATTTTGCAAAATAAAAACGATCTATTTCACATAATTAGATGTGCTCTCTTGTTTCCATTTCTTTGTATGAGTGTGGATTTTTGTTTCCATTTCTTTGTATGAGTGTGGATTTTTGTTTCCAGTTTCTGTTAATGATTATAGTGATTGTTCTTCAAGTTGGTGAAAGCGACTTTCAAGACCTATAGAGCGAATTGTTACATTATACGCCTAAATAGTTAGCCATTTATTTTTATTTCATATTTTTATCCTTTGTTTTTTTAGTTTTCTATTTTCAAGTAAAAATAATATATTTTACAAATATGTTTGATAGCATGTTCAGTAATACTTAAGTATATTATTTAATAGTACGTAAATATATTATTCAATAGTATGTAAATATATTATTGCATAATATGTAAATATATTGTTCAACATTATGTAAATATATTGTTCAACATTATGTAAATATATTATTCAATATATCAATGATTAGGCAACAAAAACTGTTGAGTTTTAGAAACACATTCTAAATTTTTTCTCAAGGTTGTTCTTACTTGACTTGTCCAAGTAATGTTCTTAATCATAGGGCCATTTATACTGATTGCATTCATCAGGCCTTGAAGCTTTTCGACGACTAGCCCATTAGCCCCCCTCTAATTTCCAGTTAAAAGTTACGAGAACAGCAGTGTGAAAAAAACTGGTGGGAGTATTGCGACGCCAGCAGGTAATTAAATCCGCACTTGTTTGATGTCTCGTTGTGGAAGGAGAGTGTGAAGAAGATAAATGGCTGGATTCTGGACCACATCCTATTTTTTTCCTGATCTTCATTAGTCACTTTTGTGTGTTGATGATAAAGTAGTTCCAAATCTTAAAGAAATTATTTTTTTACATGATAAAAACACAACTATAACACGATATTTTTAAATGTGAGGACAGCAAGAAGAAAACTTTCAGTTTTCTAATAATAAAAATGAGTAAAATTACATTAAAGAAAAAATAATATTTTAAATTACATTTATAAATTTTCCCGTTATTTCCAGTGCTGGCTTCTTATAAGTGCTATCATTCTTATATATAACACTCAATGAAGTATTTCCTGAAAGTCTATACTAGGCTATAGACTAGGGCGGCAAAATTTTGTGTATTGAGTCTGATATAACAAAATCAATGTCTTACGATGTTAAATAATCAGATATTTGTTGAGAAAAAAGCCAGATGTGATGCTTTCCATTTAAATACCAGTGTTCGATAGGCTTTTATTTTTTTACTAAAATTAAAATTTATCTCAATAAATTTGAATTTGATTTATTACATACCAAAAAAAGCCTGCAAAAGGGTTGCTGGTATCTAACTGGAAGGAGACCCACACGTTGAACGTATGTGAAGATGTGTGGAACCAGCAATGCCAGGAACCTAGTGTCCTACCCCGCCTTCAATTTGTGCAGACTGGGCTTTCTATTTATGAGGCAAATTAATATTTGCTGCACGGATAGAAAGGCGGAAGGGGAGGGCTAATTCACCAACCCGTTTAGCCAGCGTGGTGAAATTATGGCTAATTCCTCCATTATGTTGACACACCAGAAACCATGGCCCCTAGTCTCCAGGTGCTGGAGTGCTCCTGATCAAGGCAGCGGTCAGTGTGGCATGAAAGCAGGGGGTGCTAAGAATCACTGGAATGGCCCAGGCTGCCGTTTGTTATTGACCTTGGCAACGTATAATGGACGATCCCTTGCTTCTGAAGCAAAACTTCAGGAATTGGAAGAGGAACTTGAAAAGATCAAATGGGACATTGTAGGACTCAGTGAAGTTAGAAGAAAAGGTGAAGAATTGGTGGAACTTAAAAGCGGACATTTGTTTTATTATAGAGGAACGGAAACTGGAAGAACAAGTGGTGTTGGCTTCTTAATCAACAAAAGAATTAAAGACTGTCTTCTGGAAGTTGAAAGTACATCAGATCGAGCAGCGAGGCTTGTTGTTCAACTAACCCAGCGATACCAACTTCAAATAGTACAGGTATATGCACCAACATCAAGCCATACCGACGAAGAGGTTGAAGAATTTTATGAAGAAATCAAAGAGTTACACACCAAAGGGAAACAACATATCAAGCTCATCATGGGGGATTTCAATGCAAGAATTGGACAACAGGAACAAGGAGAGACATCGGTTGGTAAATACGGATATGGGGAAAGGAATGAACGTGGCGATCAACTCATCGAATTTGCAGAAGCTGAAAACCTTAGCATCATGAATTCATTTTTTAAGAAGAAACCGCAAAGAAAATGGACATGGAAACACCCAAATGGGGGAACTAGTGAAATTGACTATATCCTGGCAAACAAGAAATCAATTATTGAAGATTGCAGCGTACTGAACAGATTTAATACTGGAAGTGATCATCGAATGGTGAGATGTAAAATGCACTTAAATACTAAACTAGAAAGGCAGAAGCTCATTAGGAAACAAGTATGTAAGAGGGTGGATTTAAAGAAACTGAAAGAAAATACCGAGGCATTCAAGTTGGAATTAAAAAATCGCTTTTCTGCACTGGAAGGACTTATTGAAGAAGTTGACATCTCAGAAGCAAATGAAAACATTGTTAAGACAATAATTGAAACTGCTGGGGAAATTGGTGGTGTAATATGTAAAAAGCAGAATAGCAAATTATCTGAGAAGACGAAACAACTCATGAAAAGGCGAAGACTTATGAAGGTGGACAATCAAAATACCAGTCGCAAGATCGAGTATGTAGAACTTTGCAAAACTTTGCGCAAAAACATGAAAGAAGATATAAGAAAATTCAATTGTGAGTTAGTAAGGAAGGCCATTGAAAGCAACAAGAGCCTTAGGGTTGTTAAAGGGAGTTTGTCTATTGGGAAGAAACACATCATTGCATTAAAAGGAGAGGATGGCACTGTAACAAGAAATAGGGAAGAAATACTTAGAAGAGTTGAAGAATTCTACAGAAAGCTGTATGAGGGAAACAGTGGATTAAACGAAGACTCTGAGATAGTCGAAGGAACAGCTCCTAAAATCTTAAAAGAAGAAGTAGCATTTGCAATAAAAAGTATGAAGAAAGGAAGATCCCCTGGCGATGATGGCATTACATTAGATATCTTAAAAGAAGCTGGAGAACATGTAGAAGACATACTCGCAAAATTCTTTACCAAATGCCTCAACAGTGGTAACATACCAAACCAATGGGATTCTGCAACAGTAATTCTTTTGCATAAAAAAGGTGATAAAGAGGATTTAAAAAATTACCGACCAATTAGCTTGTTACCTGCTATTTATAAAATCTTCACAAAAGTGCTTACACATCGCCTGCAGAAAAAATTAGATGCAGCTCAACCAAGAGGGCAAGCTGGATTTCGAAGAGGATTAAGTACAGTGGACCATATTCAAGTATTAAGAGAATTAATTGAAAGAACACATGAATATGAACTTCCCTTGTGTGTTGCATTTATTGACTATGAGAAGGCCTTTGACTCTATTAAAACATCAACAGTCATCAACTTTTTAAGATCAACAAACATTGAGGATGTGTACATTGACATGGTGAAACGTAAAATGGTGAAATAGTCGGCTTATATCACTTGTGAACGGAAGAGGTGCCAGCTTACTAACACACATTGTGTGTATCCAGTAGAGTATCTAGGTAGCAAATGGCAGTCGCCCCGGGCGCCACAATTTGGAGGGCGGCAATTAGCCTTTAAGAAACAATGACAGGCACAGTAATTACGGCACTGACAGTCATTCGCTCCAGGCGGAAAATATCTAGCTACGCCAATGTGTGCATCAACAGAACAACGAAACAAATTTCAGCGCAATACAACGCACAATAATCGTAAACTATATCCGTATGCTCTGCAAGAAGGATCTTAAAATTAATTGGTTTTAATAGCCAGCGGCCAAGATGAGTTCCTTTGATTTTGCTGCAAAACCGGAAAAAAGCGGCTTTTGTGGGCTAAAGAACGCGAATATTATATTACATCACATTATTGACAATTAATGAGTGGAAGAAGATTGTGTGGCCTGACGAGTACAGATTTCTTCTCCATGACTTTAATGGCCGGGTCCATGGGTGCCGTAAGCAGGACAAAGCCATGGACCCGGCACCCACATGAAAATTATACAATCAGCTGGCGGCGGAATCACGGTATGGGCAGCATTTTCCTGGTATACACTTGGTTCCTTAGTTTCATTGTAAACATCCGTCGACAGATTTGCCCACTTCGACATCGGTGTTGACCAGGTGTACCCGTTTATTGTCATAATGTTCTATGTGGATGTAAGATCTATTCATAGCTGCAGAACACCGCAATGCAATCTGGGGGAATTAAGAGCTGCCGTTTTGTTAGCATGAGCTATTATTCCTTCATAATGCTTTCAGCAACTTGTAGAGTCCACGCCTAGAAGAATATCTGCTGTCATCAAAGCCAGAAGAGGTTCAACACGATATTAGTACTGTGTATCTAGATGTTCCTAATTTTTTAGTCACTCTGTCTATATGATATACCATATATTGGGTGCTTTTCAATTTGTATTCCCAAATCCCACGAAATTTTGATTCAGTTATTTTTAATAATTTTTTCAGCCTTGCAGTCCCACTATTTCTGTGTAGATTGACGTACCATATTTTTTGGCATAAGTTCCACTGGATTCATTGACGCTACATTAATTTTGCAATTATTATTATATTGATTATACAATATACTGTAATTGTATTTTCGAGTATGTCTCCTCAGACATAAATGAAAATTTAAAATGGAAAATATACTTATGTGTACATAGTGATTATGGAATATAATTACGCCATTTTAGCATTATAAAAGACGACATTATTGTTAATATGGTCCTACGGCGGTGTTGAGAAAACATGTTTTCCTACGATGCAGAACAACAGGTATGAAACTGTGTCACGTCAATCTTTTGCAATCTCTCTATTGGTCAGTAGCCTAAGCGTGAAATTCCCAGGCGGCAGAGTTTCGTATTCCTTAGGCAACTATAGTCCCTGATACATAAAAACTTTACCTCTTCTTCTGCCAAAAGATAAGAATTGTTACATTATGCAGGCTGTGATCTATGGTCATTGGTACAACTAGAAGATCCCCCCACCCCCATTTTAGAAGAACAAAAATTACAAATGAATAATATGTGCGTTGAGGTATGGAGTAGAGCGCCATAGTAGATTTCGAAGCAAGATACAACAATGTCTATAGTAACAGATAGGGGCGGAAGGCCCTCCGCGGCCCTTTATATCCTCCCTTGAATGGTAGACATAAGCACATATATTAGGTTGATGATGCATACTATTATTTTGCCTTGCCACTTTTGATTCCGCTACCATTTTTATTTACCATCCAAAGCAAAGGGCATCATCCATCATTTATTGCAGCCTACAGCTTTTCACATTTCTTGCAATCTTACCGATTTTATATTTATATCTATGTGCAACTTCCCATTTTCGTTTTAATTCAAATAAGAAGTTTGCAACATATATTTATATACATCCTCCACATGTAAAATAAACTCTTGTTTGTAGAGGAATTTGACTGTATTTAGAAGTTGCTTTTTCATAGCATACCCTTGAGATTAATATAATCCGAATATATTTCCTTTTCTAGTAGTGTTTCTCAATCGCTGAACCACGGATAGATTATCTAGGTCCGGTACCTGGCCTACGTACCGGACCCTGGCATCAATTATACAGGGCCGCTAGATGTTCTTCTGAAATCTTAGTTTTCAAAGCATTTTTCATTTCATCGTGAAAATATTCGGAGGAGAAAAAAAGTCGTCAATGTATCGGAAAGTTCAGACCAAGAACTCCTAAAAAACATATGCGCAGCAATTGCCAGTGATCAAGCCGTGTATTTGTTCATATATGAATATTCATAAACGATCGAAAATTCTCAGAAACCGAAATCTTTTAGCATTCAAGAAAAGATATACAGCTTATTATGACCGGCCATAAAATGTGCCTGAAAGCCGATTACAACAAAGCACTGCATATCCTCTATTTTCAAAATTGAACGAAATAACATCAGTGTTGCAAATGACAGTGGCCAATCAGCAAAGGAGCGTGTCAGCAAACTAAATATTAATAGAAGAATTGTCCTAATGCTTTTTTTGATTATGCCATAATTAATTATTCGTACTTATGATAATTTAATGTTAGAATCTAAAATAATGGAAAAGTATTGACGAGTAAATTTATTGGAACCGAGCCTTTGTTATAAAAAATGAATAAATCAAATTTGCAAAGTACTATTCTAAGGCAGCTTGCACTTTAAAGACACGGTAGTTACTGTTTAAAGATAAACCCGCCACTGAACGGTATAGCTGCTGCCATCTAGTGAATGAAAAGTAAGAGTTTTTTGTGTTTTAATGTACAATTTTCAGAAATTATCAAGAATAAAAATATAGAAGCACTTATTTAATAATTTCTGTTTATTTTTATTTCAAATTTAATAAAAAGTCTTCCAAAAGCATATTTCAAATTCTGAAGTATGTTCTAAAAAAATGGGAGCAGACATTTTCTAAAGGCAGCAGTGCCATCTATTTCTACAAATAGGAGATACTTCGTGACAAGGTTTTATTTTTTCTGTTTTTTTAATTAAATACATCTGTAATATGTATCTGAAACTACAGGTCCAACTTGAATGCTTTTGCTATCGTCAGTTACGGAGCCAGTTCATATAGCGCCCAGTGCGAATCCAAAATTTGGCGAAGCGCCCCCCCCCACTTAATATTAATTATTTTTAAAATAAGTCCTTTGGTGGCGCAAGGTTTTTTCCTAGGGATCTCCTCAATAGGCTAAAAATCTTATTACAAAAAATACTCAATATTATTACAAGACGGAAACCAACGATATATATATAACAGTTGAAATTTCCTCACTCACACACAAATGAACAAAACTCACCACAAATACTTTTTCTGATGAGCCTTAAATTAAATTATTTTTAAATAAGAATAAAGCCTTGCACGATTTTCAATAATCTAGAATGTTTTATTTACAGTTAAGTAAGTTGATCTGTTTTAATGTAGTTTTTACTTTCCTCTTTTTTTTACTTTTCTAATTCTTTAATTGCAGTATCGTATTGTGCTTTTTCTGGAAAAGGGCTAATTTTTTCGCTTTTTTGCACACTAAATTAAATATGTTGCAGTAAATAATAATTTGTACAAGGATTATGGATAATGAGTTTATTAAAAAATGAATAATGTTTAAACCAATTTAAGTTTTAAAATTTAATAAGGGAAATTTTTACAAAATGTTTTTAAAAGTATCAAGAAAACAGAATTAATAATGAACAATGGAGAATTAGTCGAACTTTAAACAAAAGGTGCTTTTCGAGGCTTTATCTCTGCGAACTTGTGTATCATTTGTGTCATGTCCAACTTATGGGTGATGCTATTTGCAATTGATAGCATAGCTAAAGCAGATAACAGCACATTTGAAATTTTAGATCTTAAGTAAATTTTTATGAGCTTCGATTTCGAAAGGCTTTATTCGGAAAAGGAATAGTAAGCAGAACTCTCAAAGCTAGCCGTACGTTCTGGAAAGCCCCTTGCAGCTGGTTATTATTTATGAAGATTTGTTCTCACGGAGATTATTCTACGGAGGGACCCTGGTTCGAATCCAGGATGGGGAAAGCGTCTCTTTTTCTCCAAAATTACACAAGCTCTAGTTTGAGCTGTAATTAAAACGTGGGTGGCAAAAATTATAGTTATAAGATTTGTTCTTTATTAAAATACAATGTTCTTTTGGGAATCAAAACTTAAATTTTTCAGCTTTCAGCATTATCACCCGCTTTCTGTCAGTTCAATTTGGAGATTTTAAAGAGAGAGGCAAAATCCGCAGGTGGTATTTCCAAACTATAAAAAAGTACACAAGCTTTGATGATCTTTGAAGAGATTGAATCTTTCCTATAATGCAAAGTTGGACAAAATGAGATAACAAACATTTGACGGTTTGTTCAAAGTGATTGGACCGATTGAAATTGATTGTTTTCAGGTTTGGAGGTTCAGCGCATAGCGCACTAAAACAGAAAATAGGCGGACTGAATTTAATGGTAATGTTTTGTTTACATATGATGTGCTTTTAAAAAAGGCCAAGTATTCCGTGTTGTCAAACCGGTAGAATAAAACGGGGAATTTATGAAAATTGATGCAAACCCCTTATTTATCCCTTACTATTACTGAAACGCGAGAAAATAATGCACGGGATTAAAGTTGCAAAATGAATATTCACAAAAGCAGACCATTCGATATAATGACTGCGGTTTATTTTGAACTTTTGTCAACATTTCATAAGAAATGGGTGTTTGGAAGAAACAACAAGACAAAATAAACTTTTTATTGCCGTTATTGGCCTCATACGGGCCCCAAATAATTTTTTCATTGGTTCAGGTTAACTCAAGCCTGTAGCGAAGCCAGGGCCAGTAGGGGCATGGGCCCCAGTCGACCCATGCTTGTGGCTCAGCTGCCCAATCGAACAATTTCATATATATATATCATCATCATCATATTCAACCACATTCTATCCTGAGCAATTCGCTTCCACGTCACCCCAACCTGTTTTCTTATTTCATCCACCATCTAGTTTGAGGACGTTTTCTAGGTCTTCGATGATCTCTTGGAATCGAGTTGAGAATTTCAATTGTCCATCGTTGATCAGTTCTTCTTGCAATACGCCCAGCCCATCGCCATTTCCGTCCTTTTACTTTAACAATGATGTCCTCTACTCTAGTTTGCTCTCTCACCCAAGCGTTTCTTTTT
>QLNU02015359.1:75216511-75238345 GCA_006491805.2 Dysdera silvatica | reverse complement strand
ATTTATCGTACAGATTTTCCTTGGGTGTCCACACAAACTCGGGGTTCACCGCGCCGTCATTTCCTGTTGAGGCTAAAAGAATCGTTTTTCGATCCTGTTCGGGATAATCGCAAAGCCCATAAAACTTGCGGATTTTTCTCATACACACGTGCGGTTTTCCCCGCCTCCGCCTGCCTCCCTGCGGTAAATCGCTACGCGCTTAGACGCTTTCATACACCTTTTCCCATCCCAACACCACCTAACGAACAGGAACACCTAATACCTGTTGCAAAGTGGGCAGTTCCGATGGTACCAGAGAATTCCATTTTATCATAACTTATCCCTACCCCAATAGCGGCCCTAGACTTTGCGGGACCCCTAGGCCACTTATTTTTGCGGGCCCTAAAATTTTAGAAGGCGGCTTGGGACCGGGGAGCCTGGGGGTATGAAAAAACTCCCAGAGAAAAGAGGGTTGGAAACCCTCCTGCGGAAAAATTTGAAAACTGAACTCTTTAAAATAAAGGTTTTAAGCCATTTAACGGTAGAAGGTAAAAGCATAGTTTTGTCTTCTTGTGGTCCGTTGTTAATAACAAGAATCTTATATGATCAAATTATTATTATAATATAATCAATACATTATAATATAATATATTATCAATATAATATATTAACAATATAATCAACATATAATATAATATATTAACAATATAACCAATATATTATAATATAATATATTAATATAATCAATATATTTCATGCATAATATAATAACAATATAATCAATATATTATAATATAATATATTAACAACATAATCAATATATAATATAACATATTAACAATATAATCAATATAATCATCATCATATTCAACCATTATCTATCCACTGCTGGATGAATGTGTCTCTCCAAATGCTTTCCCACACAAGTCTCCTGGCCATTCGTTTCCACGTCACCCCAACCTCTTTTCTTATTTCATCCACCCATCTAGTTTGAGGACGTTTTCTAGGTCTTCGGTGGTCTCTTGGAATCCAGTTCAGAATTTCTGTTGTCCATCGTTGATCAGTTCTTCTTGCAATATGCCCAGCCCATCGCCATTTCAGTCCTTTTACTTTAACAAGGATGTCCTCTACTCCAGTTTGCTTTCTCACCAAGTGTTTCTTTCGATCTCTCCTAGTTATTCCAAGCACGCACCTCCCCATGCTCCTTTGCGTTGTCTGTAACTTTCGTATTGCTCCAACTGTTAGACTCCATGTCTCGGGTCCATAAGAGAGGACTGGCAATACACACTGGTTGAAGACTTTACTTTTTAGACATATGCTGGCGTAGGAGGACTTCATTTGGTGGTAAATAACACTATATTTTAGATGATCAACACTTATCCAGGGTCGATAAGGCTGACCAACCCCCCGAATACGGTCCTGATACGGTACCACAGCATGTTTGCTTACCGTGCGCGACCAACTACGTTGCAAAGCCTGCGCAGAGTCGCATAAATCGGGATATCCCAATTTATCCGACTTCAAACGATCCCATTATTTGGATTTCGCATATTTTAAAACAACGTGAGCTGTACAAAAACAAACAATGTTAACATATAATAGAATACAAATACAATACAAATGCAAATACAACACAAATACAATGAAAATACAATACAAATACAATGCATATACAATACATATACAATATATAAAAAATATAATACATGTACAATACATATAGAATGCTAAACATATACAATACAAATATAATATATTACAAATTTATTTAGGCTGAATCGTGCTACCTTGTGGTATTTTTTCACATAGTTTATAACATAAATACATACATTTTTCAAATTGCAGAATGATATCGGCCTGGATAGCATTGAATAAAGAGTATCTAGTCTGATGGAGCCCACGCTGCCCGAGGGAAGAGAGAATGAAGGAGAGCCATTGTTCTAGAGTTTGTTTGCATTGCAAGATACGAGAACTATATTCAAGTTCTCAACAAAACATCCGTGGTTCCATGCCGTCTAATGGAGCTGATGATATATGGCATATATTTCCCCATCGCCTGAAATTAGCGAAACTTTGGCGGTTTACATACGTTGGCGATTAAACTTAAAGTCGGCTTGTATGAAAGAGCCAGTTTCTCTGTTTCCATTGAAAACTGCATTCGAATAAATTTTTATGCATTTTAAACCATTTGCAATTTTATAGTTTTTTACTTTCTTCTAAAACACTGAATTTTTCTAGGAAAAAGAGTTTCTGCGAAAAATTGTTAAAGAGCAAAGTAGAAGTTGGTCCACTTGAGATTACCTAGAACCCCCGGAATATACGCCACTGATACCGGATATATATAAAGGATATTTCTTTTATATTTTATGATTTAGATACACTCATTTAAGATAATAATTAAAATAAAGTAAATAAATAAAAAATAAGATGAACAAAATCACATTAATAAAAATAAAAGATTTGGTTTGCAAAATGTAGATTCATCCAAAAGGTTGCAGATTCCTCACCTCTGTTCTAACAGATATATAGTCGCGTTCTAGCCAAGACACGATGTCACTGCCGCAAATGCGCTCTATGCGAGGGCCGAGTCTCGAAGCAAAAATGACATTCAGGGCTTATGAGGAAATTTTCAATCAGTTTGCTCAGTGCTCCGAGAAACTAAGGCGCTGCTCTTAATCTCAATTAGATCTACTCGTTCCACGTGCATTCCAAAGTATTGAACCAATCTTATATAAGGAAAAAATTAAAAAAAGAACAAAAAATTGAAAATTTCCACGGTGTTGGCCGAAGCTCGAGAAAACACCATTATGAAATATAGAAGATCATCGGATGGAGCGTCTCAGCAGCTATCTAGGGGTGTATCATTGTCCGTGACTGAGTGGGTCAGCAGATGCAGGGCACATAAAAATGTGAACGTCAGCGGCCAGGTCAACGACAGCGCTAGCCAAAGAGCAGCCATAGGCAAATACTCCCAAAACATCGGGTCACCGCCGCGAATGCGCAATATGCAATTGCCGGGATTCAGCTCTCAACGGTTAATATGGGAATCTACGAAAATTTCCAATCACTATAGCTCATGACACCGAGAAACAACACAGCAGGTTTCGGTCTCAAAGGGTAGATCACCTTTAAGTCAACGTGTTCCATATTCATTTCCAATAACTGAATGAGCTTTAGTGACCGAAAAAAAAGGCAAAATAAGAAAATAAAATTGCAAAAATTTAAAATACCATCCAAAATTCGCACGAATGTCAATATGAAATATTGAAGATGCATAGCATGGGAACGAGCATCTCAAAAGGTATAAGGGATATACCATTATTAGTATCTGAGAGAATCAAGAAGTGCAGGGCACGCAGAAACGTGAACGTCGGCCGCGATATCAACCACAGATTCTGTGTAAAGATAAAAGTATCAATCCGTTTATGAGTTCCATTGAACCCCGCTACCACAAAGTTGGGCGTGGAACCCACTCACGTCACTCCCTCGACTGTGCATCCTATCACAGTTACCATATTTCTGCTATGACTAATAATTTTGATAATTTATCTTCTGATTTCTTATGCGTTCGGTTTTTGGTTTGAGTTTGAAGTTATTTCTTTTTCAAGAAATGTAAAAATTAGAACACATTTTAAACAACCTTTCGATGAAAAAATTATTGACTTTAACGAAAAAAACATAAATGAATAAATATAAATTAATTAGATATTTCGTTATATATCATACATAAATAATTATGATACTTTATACCATATATGCTCATACAAAACATTAGTATTTCACCAAAACTATCATTGAATTTCCTTTTTGATAAAGATTTGGTTTGTCAGCTTATCAATTGAAAGAGCAAATTGAAAACAAGCAAGTAAAAGAAATCGACTACGGTCGATATTTAAATTTAGCAGGTTTCAATTAACATTGGATCTGTTAATCGTTTTGCTTTTATCAATAAATTTTGGTGAGTTGAAAATTGAAAGTTGGTGAATTAGAATTCGATGAGTTAGAAATTGGCAAGTCGTAGCTTACTTCCAATTTTCAACTCGCCAAAAATTTCGCGAGTTGAAAATTGAAGCTGGGGAATTGTGAAATTCGACGATTTCGAAGTTGTAGAAGTTGAAAAGAAGTTTCGAAGTGGAAATCGCGAATTTTCAACTCGCAAATATCTCCAAATTCCAAATCGCCAAAATTTTGGTGATTTGAAAATTCAAAGTTGGTGAGTTCGAAATTGCCGAGTTGAAACTTGGTGAACTGTTGTTTACTTCCAAATTCTAAATCTCTAATTTCCGACTCTCAAAACTTAAAAATTCCGAATCGCCAAAAATTTGGCAAGTTTGAATTTGAAGAGTTTGAGTTTATTTCTTAATTCTAAATCGCCAGTTTCCAATACTGTAATTCAATAAATATTGTAACATGCTAAAAATTGAAACACTTTCAAAATTTTAAAATTATTTCAATATAAAGTTTCAGATTTGGCCGCTAGGGTTTTTCTCTCTTATCCTCCCTATTTTTGTAGCGAAGAAATGATCGGATCGGTTTAAAATTTTGTATCGATACTTAACTCACCAAGACGAATCGATTAAAATTAAAATAAAAGCTCTTGTTCCCATAGTAACAAATCTCGGGAACCCACGAATAAATCAACTCCAAATCAGTAACCCGTGACGCGAATGGCTGCCTGATCATCATGTCTAAATTTGAAAAGTTGCGCCTTCCATTAACTGAATATACGCCGTTAGTTCGCAATGTGGCCGCTAAGGACTGAATTTTATGAAAAATAATTCAAAACTTTCAGCTGAGTTCACAAGGTTCAACAGAGTTCGGAAAATTTTAAAGGGTTTCAAATTCTTGAAAACATTTCAATACACAGTTTTTATGCAATACTTTTACCTTATACTATTTATTGTCGACACACAGACAGAGCGGCAGACAGAAAGGCAGAAAACCAAAAACAATACCTAGTTCAATATCTGTTGAAACTCGCTAATAAACTCACAGTGGTATCAGTGACGTAGAAGAAGGTGGGGCTCAATTGATTTAAGCCCCCCCCCCCATTGAATATTAAAACACATTTTGCGCAAGAAACGTGCGGCTGAAGCACACAAAAGGCCCTCCGGCGGAGTTTTAAAGTGCTACGCTGATGTGTGGTATATGCACATTAAGTTTTAAATTATTTAAGTACAAATTTTGAAAGGTTTAAAATGAAGACTCATTAAGCATAACGATGGCAATCGTTTTACAGATCATTTTAAAATGTCTAGTTTGAAGCAAAATACACAGATGAAATTACTTTCAAATACGGTTGAATGTTAAATGTGATTGCATGTAAACATTAGATGCACTAGCACAGCCAGAGAGTGGGTTTGGGGTAAAATCTCACAGAACAACTTTTGAAGTAATATTTTTAAGATAAGACCATTTGAAAACATAGCCCACCCTCCCCTAAAACCCCCAAATGCATTCCAGAAAAATTTTCTGGTTGCGCTGTTTATCAGAGGATAGTTATTTCTTTAAACTTTGATGCAAATAGCGTGTTATAATTTCTTAACATTTATTGAGAAATCTATATAACATTAGTAAGTTCTGTATTAAATATTAAAAAAAACGATTCTTTTAATGTAATTTTATGATAATTTACAATTGCCTTCAATTCCTTTTCCTTAATTTTTGTAAAATCAAAAATTATGCGATATAAAACAATCCATCTCAGCTATTTTTCCAATTGCTTTACCGGTTTTATGGATAGTTTAATATGACTTAACGACTATTTTTTCAGAATAAACTTAACAGAAAGGCTAAATTTAATGGTTTTAGTTTTAAGTTTACGGTGTAGATGACACTAAAAAATCAAAATTTTTGGAGTATTTCTTAACGATTTAATTAATTTATAAAACATACAAAAAGTAATGATAACGAAGTCGATTATCTCTTTCAATAGAATGTCATTCAAACTGTACTATTTTAAAACGTTTTTGTAAATAGATTAAAAATAAGATTAATATTTTCTAAAAATTATAATACAAAAACTTTATTTATATTTCATTACAGAATTCAGCTCATAGATGGCAGCACTAACAAATAAGGAATCGGCCTTCACATTCTCTCAAGTCGGTTTTATTCCGGTAGCGCAGGAAAGAGGAGCTAACGCCTCCTAGCGAATTTCAAAACATATTATTTTCTTTAAGGGAGGGAGAGTAGTCTCGACTAACTGAAATTTAAATTTTCCCATATTTCTGGGACTATTAATCGGACAACTATAAAAATTTCAACGTTTATACATTATCTAAATAGGAAACATTATACGAATTCCATTTGCATAAAATAAATATAACTTGAGTTATTTGAAGTAAAATACTTTTTTTCGTAACGCATCAAATGGGTGCACTTTTTTGAAGTAACATGGAGCGCCGTTAGCGGGGGAACCGCACCCTCAGTGTTGGTATTATGGTTTCATGTTCCTCTCCGATTTCAAACAAAATGCCTTCTACTGGTATATTGTCCCCCCCCAAATATTTCTATGCTGTCGGCGCCCACGGAAGTAACTGAACATGAAATATTTTCTTTCGTTAATAAAACATATTTATTTTAGCTACTGTTCTTACATGTCAGTTAACCAAAAAAATTTATGCCTTTTAAGTTTTTTTTTATTCAAGTAGAAAATGTAAACTTTCGTATCATACAAAACGTGAAAAGTTTGTTTGATTGATTTGTTTGATTGAAATTGAAAGTTTTATGAATGATATCAATTTTTTATAAAAACAATTTTCTCTTTTTAGTGGTTTTGTATGTAGAATTTGCACAGATCTTCAAGTAAAAAAAAAAATGAATTCCACTTATAGTTCCTAAGAAAAGTGTACCTCTTTAGTGAAAAAATAGAAGCTGAGAAAACAAGGACGAAAAATAAAAGTTAGAAAATCTACAGTCAATATGCACAACATTTGTATTCATTCTTTTTTTTATTCTTGTTTGTCACTAAGGCTGTCCTTTTTTTTACCTTTTTCCCTCTTATTACACAGTGAGGTGAGCCGAAAATGGGCAAAAAATTTTTTTTCGAAATCTATGTCAGCATAGCGCGGAAAAGTTGCCAAATGTGCCAATTAAAACCCACAAAAAATTTCGTCAATTTTGTTAACTATCTAGCCTCGCCCCTTTAGCATTGAAAAAGTAAAAAAAAGACGAAAAATGCTCTCTGGAGCCACTTTTGGGGAAATTACTTTTCGAAAATTATTTTCAAAAACTGGCATTGGCATGGCACAGAATGGTTGCCTAATGGGTCAGTTAGAACACACAAAAAATTTCATCGATTTTGGTCAATATCTGGCTGCACTTCCTGGCATTTCAAAAATCGCAAGAACAAAAAATAAGCATATTAAAAATACAAAGTATATTCACTAGTATAATACTTATTAAATTTTAAAAATCTAGAAATTGAAATGTAATAAAGTAAATAGGAGTAGGCATAATACTTACAAAGTTTAGGCTTCAGAATAGTACTGCCCTTATTGTCAAATTTTGGAAGGTCTCTTTTTGCTTGAATCTTCGTCCGTATATACGTCTCTTGCAGTATCACCATAAACTTTCGTTGCAGCTTCAGAGATGAGTTTAACACATCTCTCGATTGCTTGCGTATGACATGGAAACTTCCCAAATGTTAGTATAGAAACCAGTTCTTGTTTGCACATGACTTCCAATCTTTTCATCTTTTATATGCATTGTATGCGGTGGCTCTGTTATGGTACACTTTGGCCACTCGATTAGATCAATATAATCAACGGCATTAAAGTTATGTTCGGGAGGTTTGAAAAAGCGTATACCTTCGGATTTCTTATTCCCGATGTTCCGGATTCGACTAACTGCTAATTCCCGGATATGGCTTCGAGAATCCGTTAATATTGCCACTAGTATATTTTCAGGATGGGCAAAGTATGCAGTGTTCGAAAATACTTTGTCGGTAATTTTCTTGATATGGTCAGGCAATTGCCTTCAGAGAGCAATCATCTTCCAGATAAGTCGGGCATCATTCGTGCACGATGGTTTTATTTTTATCTAGAACCACATTGGTGCATAAACTATCATCACGAACTTCACGATTTTAGGAAGCTCGTTGGATGGATTTTCGCTACCGATGTATAATCGTAAAAGGCAATTTGCCGTCGTTAGCCAGTGTGCATGACTGATTTTGCCAGAGTTTTTCTTATCCAAATTGGGAGGACAATTGCCGTCTTTTACAGCAAGGTAGATAAGATAAAAGTATTGCTGATCACTGCTCAGATTGTTAGTATCTTTTGCATCCAAATGCGGGAGGGCAGTATCAATTTTGTCAAATTTGACTACTGCATTGTTTTCGCACTCTATTAAATGTGAATCAACAGGTCCAGAGTAGGAATGTAGCCCTATTGTGCGGCCGTCGACTTCCTGGATGAGGTACCTTAGTGGCAGCTCATTGGTATGTAACAAACAAATGCTCCATTCCAGAGGTCTTCCAATTTGTGTTTCAAACAAACGTATTATTCCGCCCTTCCGCCCCGTATTAACAGTTGTTCCATCAGTTGTGGCATCCAATTATTTTGCAACTTTCCGCGCTATGCCAAGATCGATTTCGAAAAAAAGTTTTTTTTCGGCCCACCCTATTGCATAGATTACTCTTTGCAAGAAAGCATAATTCTAATTTTACAACCCGCTTCACATTCATATCGTTCAATACAGCCTTACAAGATTGTCCGAGAGTAATATCCAGCTATTCTAAATCTTCAATCCTAGACTGCTTTCCAGTATTGTAGTATGTGAGAGCATGATATGTTGAGATTTAGATTATATTCTGGAGCACACGAATGTTCCTTTTGGGAAACGTAACTATATTAAACTGCTTATCAACCTATTCGTATTTTGAGTTCGCCCTTTTAAACATTTTGCAATAGTCAGCATCAGAAAGCGCACGAAAAATAGGTTTAATTGCCAACATTACATTAGTTGGAAGAAAATGTTTATGCTCATATACTTCATCGTCTTCCGCTAATTGATTAAAACCTCACCATGTTTCATAACCTTTTAGACAAAGGACATGTTGGGGATTGTCGTTCGTGGATAGTTTATGAAAATATGTTGCCCATATAGACTACTGCACACTTTGAACACTTCCGGTATTTCTTCTGATTGCTTGTCCAAAATAAGGTTGTAAAGAACATATGCCTTTATCGGCAAACTCGCTTTTACCTGGAAGGAGTGTACAATCATCTAAAGTTTTACCTTCGGACATCCATTTCAATTTTTTTAACCTTCTTCCCATTCTTTCTTGGATATGCTCGACATATTCATGTTTTTCCACATCAAGTGGATAGGGCTTTGACTCTTTTACTGCTAGTTACGCTTTAGATGCTATATTATATACTTACTATACATTAAGTTATGCATTTCGACTGATCGATTAAACATTTTGACTGCGCTGGTAACTTCCATTACACGAGAGCAGCATTACGAGTGATTCGGCAAGCTGTAAAATTTGGAATGTGAGCTTTTGAATTATTAGAACACATGCGACAATATGTACTTTTGATTTCGGCATTTAGAACTTTTCCTGTCTGCAGATCTAACAGTAGTCAAGCCATAAAGTAAACTATGGTCACGTTCCACCTGTGTCCATCAACTATTACTTCAATTTCTATAGTGCTTGTAGCTACAGCTTTATCGGCATTTGCTGAAATTTTTTCAGCAGCTGTTTTTTTTGCTAATATTTTTTTTTTGCCACAGACTTAATTACTGTAAGAAGCCTATCATTGTAGTTCGCCAACCTGGTTGTGAGAGGGTAATTGATCCTCCTTGCTTACTTTTATCAATGTATCGTAGAGCATATGTGAATCTCAAGTTTACTTCGAACAATTTATTTACTAACTTTTATATAGTTCCGTTAGTATTAACACCACAGTTTTCGCAGGAAATGCATAATGTTGAAGCCAGTCCACACCTCTGCGTCTCTTCAATTCTGAATTCACTATTGGCACAAGTTTTACGCACTGCACACGACCAAAGTTAATTTTGAAGCACAAATGAATATCAAATATATAGTTTCTTGTAGACGTATTTTGAAAATCAAAGAATTAAGGAGCAGAAATATTCAGTTAAGCAGACTTAGCAATATTATTTAGCTCAACGCTTTTCTTCCTACTTTGCTTAGCCGCACTACTAAGTGTGTATTGATTTTTATGAGATTTTCTTGGTTTACAGCCATTCTTTTTAATACGAAGCATTATACATAAGCAGAAGTAATAAAAATTTATTAAATGTGTGATAAATATCGATATTTGGCCTTGAAACAGGCCTTTTTAAATTTAAAAATTACTCATGAAAACAAGCAGATCAAAATCAATGAGTGCTTCAGCAACTGTATTTCAGAAAGTAAACAATGATTTTTGCGGTTGCAGTTTAAGAGCCCTTTGTAACAGATTTTGATATTATTGTACGTGTTTCATAAAAAATAAATAAGAACAGGGGCTTGAAAAATAGAAGTCTACAGACCGCTTAGGTGAGATAAATGGCCACATCCAGCATTAAAGGACCAGATTAGCAATGTGGACTATTTTCAAAAAATAAATAAAAATAATTCTAGAAGTCGGAAACGTACACAATATATATCGTTATTTCAGGAAAATACGATATTTTTTTAGAAACAAAATTGAAAAATCAATATTTTGAACTCATTAGGGTACTTTCCCTCCCTCCTTAAGACTGCGTCACAAAATTTTCTTTAAAGCCACTTGACTGCCCAGAGCCATGCTAAGTGGAGGTTTGCCGCACCCGGATGGCCCATTTTGAGAGTGGCTGTGGTGCTTATTATTAAACATTTTATTTATCTTCTTCCGAATACCTTTTTTAATTATTATTATAGAGCGAAGTGCATTTTTGCTAAAAGAGTCGTTTTTAATCGAACCTTTTCCATAGAAAACGCTTGTCCCTTATTTAAATTAGCCCCATTTTTTCAGCACCCCTTTCTTTGATTACCAACCACTAAACAGTAAGAAAAGGATCGGGATATCGGGGAAGATATAAATCCTGGGCGGCATCCGCGAACGTGGACGGGCAACAGCAGGCAAAGGAAAGCGTCAGCATAGAAAAGAGTCGTTCCTATGCTGAGTGATGAAACTATAATCTTTAGAAACGAGTTGCCTCCAATAAATCTGAATGATACAAACATTCAAAACTATTTCGTGGAGGCCACTGTCTAGAGTTCGACAAAAGAACATAAAAGGAAGAATGGCAAAGTTTCAATTAGACGCACAAGGCGCAGGCCCAGGGCGGTATTCACCGGGGGGGGGCGGCAAGAACTTAAAATTTTCCAAACTCGACAAAGTTGAAAATAGTGCTCCTTTTTTAATTATTGCCCTATCTCCTCAATTGCGGTGATATATATAGGCGACTAACTGCCTGCAAATGCATACTACAGAATCGAAAGACAAAGGCCTATGACTATATTGCTTACATTGTAATATCAGATACTTCCCCCAGGGAAGCAGATGTATTTGGTACTAATACGTGGAAATTGTCAATAGTTGTTAATATTAAGTTCGTTGTAGGTGCGACGATGTAGTTACCATAGTTAAAAAATACATACAAAAAATATGCGCGCGTATATATATATATATATATGGCCTGCAAAAGGGTTGCTGGTATCTAACTGGAAGGAGACCCACACGCTGAACGTATGTGACGATGTGTGGAACCGGCCAGGCCAGTAACCTAGTGTCCTACCCCGCCTTCAAGTGGTGCAGGCTGAGCTTTCTATTTATGTGGCAAATTAATATTTGCTACACGGATAGAAAGGCGGAAGGGGAGGGCTAATTCACCAACCCGTCTAGCCAGCGTGGTGAAATTATGGCTAATTCCTCCATTATGTTGACACACCAGAAACCATGGCCCCTAGTCTCCAGGTGCTGGAGTGCTCCTGATCAAGGCAGCGGTCAGTGTGGCATGAAAGCAGGGGGTGCTAAGAATCACTGGAATGGCCCAGGCTGCCGTTTGTTATTGACCTTGGCTACGTTTAATGGACGATCCCTTGCTTCTGAAGCAAAACTTCAGGAATTGGAAGAGGAACTAGACAAGATCAAATGGGACATTGTAGGACTCAGTGAAATTAGAAGAAAAGGTGAAGAGTTGGTGGAACTGAAAAGCGGACATTTGTTTTACTATAGAGGAACGGAAACTGGAAGAACAAGTGGTGTTGGCTTCTTAATCAACAAAAGAATTAAAGACTGTCTTCTGGAAGTTGAAAGTACATCAGATCGAGCAGCGAGGCTTGTTGTTCAACTAACCCAGCGATACCAACTTCAAATAGTACAGGTATATGCACCAACATCAAGCCATACCGACGAAGAGGTTGAAGAATTTTATGAAGAAATCAAAGAGTTACACACCAAAGGGAAACAACATATCAAGCTCATCATGGGGGATTTCAATGCAAGAATTGGACAACAGGAACAAGGAGAGACATCGGTTGGTAAATACGGATATGGGGAAAGGAATGAACGTGGCGATCAACTCATCGAATTTGCAGAAGCTGAAAATCTTAGCATCATGAATTCATTTTTTAAGAAGAAACCGCAAAGAAAATGGACATGGAAACACCCAAATGGGGGAACTAGTGAAATTGACTATATCCTGGCAAACAAGAAATCAATTATTGAAGATTGCAGTGTACTGAACAGATTTAATACTGGAAGTGATCATCGAATGGTGAGATGTAAAGTGCACTTAAATACTAAATTAGAACGACAGAAGCTCATTAGGAAACAAGTAAGTAAGAGGGTGGATCTAATGAAACTGAAAGTAAATACCGAGGCATTCAAGTTGGAATTAAAAAATCGCTTTTCTGCACTGGAAGGACTTATTGATGAAAGTGATATCTCAGAAGCAAATGAAAACATTGTTAAGACAATAGTTGAAACTGCTGGGGAAATTGGTGGTGTAACCTGTAAAAAGCACAATAGCAAATTATCTGAGAAGACGAAACAGCTCATGAAAAGGCGAAGAGATATGAAGGTGGACAATCGAAATACCAGTTCCAGGATTGAGTACATAGAACTTTGTAAAACTCTGCGCAAAAGCATGAAAGAAGACATAAGAAAATTCAACTGTGAGCTAGTAAGGAAAGCCATTGAAAATAACAAGAGCCTTAGGGTTGTTAAAGGAAGTTTATCTGTTGGGAAGAAACACATCATTGCATTAAAAGGAGAGGATGGCACCGTAACAAGAAATAGGGAAGAAATACTTAGAAGAGTTGAAGAATTCTACAAAAAACTATATGAAAGTAACAGTGGATTAAACGAAGACATTGAAATAGTCGAAGGAACAGCTCCTAAAATCTTAAAAGAAGAAGTTTCATTTGCAATAAAAAATATGAAGAAAGGAAGAGCCCCTGGTGATGATGGTATTACATTAGATATCCTAAAAGAAGCTGGAGAATATGTAGAAGACATACTTGCAAAATTCTTTACCAAATGTCTTAACAGCGGTAACATACCAAACCAATGGGATTCTGCAACAGTAATTCTTTTGCATAAAAAAGGTGATAAAGAGGATTTGAAAAATTACCGACCAATTAGCTTGTTACCTGCTATTTATAAAATCTTCACAAAAGTTCTAACACATCGCCTGCAGAAAAAATTAGATGCAGCTCAACCAAGAGAACAAGCTGGATTTCGAAGTGGATTCAGTACAGTGGACCATATTCAAGTATTAAGAGAATTAATTGAAAGAACACATGAATATGAACTTCCATTGTGTGTTGCATTTATTGACTATGAGAAGGCCTTTGACTCTATAAAAACATCAGCAGTCATCAACTCTTTAAGATCAACAGACATTGAGGATGTGTACATTGACATGGTGAAACGTGTGTATAAAAATGCAAGTGCAAAATTTCGGTTACATAAAGATACCAAAACTATCAAACTTGGCAAAGGGGTGAGGCAGGGAGATACCATTTCTCCAAAACTTTTTACTTCTGCTTTACAGATGATTTTTCAGCTGATAAATTGGAATAACAAGGGAATAAAAATAAATGGTGAATATTTAAATCATCTGCGGTTTGCTGATGACATTGTTATTTTTTCAACGGACCCATTAGAACTCCAAGACATGGTACAAGAGCTCTCAACTAGAAGTGAAGAAGTTGGACTCAAGATGAACCTACAAAAAACTAAGATCATGTTCAATAATTTTGTAGAGGAAACAAAAATACAAGTTGACAACACTGAGCTAGAAATTGCTGATTCATATATTTACCTTGGCCAGCTGATTTCAATGGATGGCAACATTATGAAAGAACTCAACAGACGTATTAAACTTGGCTGGAGTGCATTTGGAAGAAACAGTTTTATCCTGAAGGGGAAATTGCCTTTGTGTCTAAAAAGAAAGGTCTTCAACCAGTGTGTATTGCCAGTCCTCTCTTATGGATCAGAGACATGGAGTCTAACAGTTGGAGCAATACGAAAGTTACAGACAACGCAAAGGAGCATGGAGAGGTGCATGCTTGGAATAACTAGGAGAGATCGAAAAAGAAACACTTGGGTGAGAGAGCAAACTAGAGTAGAGGACATCATTGTTAAAGTAAAAGGACTGAAATGGCGATGGGCTGGGCATATTGCAAGAAGAACTGATCAACGATGGACAACAGAAATTCTGAACTGGATTCCAAGAGACCACCGAAGACCTAGAAAACGTCCTCAAACTAGATGGGTGGATGAAATAAGAAAAGAGGTTGGGGTGACGTGGAAACGAATGGCCCAGGATAGACTTGTGTGGAAAGCATTTGGAGAGACCTTCATCCAGCAGTGGATAGATAATGGTTGAATATGATGATGATGATATATATATATGCGTACAACTTGCGGCAGAAAATATAGTTAAGGCATGAAAATTAATAAATTGTTACATGGTAGGATTAATACGTGTTTATTTCATTTTTTTATAACCACCAGATAAAGGTGGAGAGGGGAGAACCAAATGTGTATTGCATCCTGGCAGTCAAAGTTCTAGGCATGGTCTTCCGACCGCCTCCACCATGAGTTTTGAGTCGATATGCTTCTGACTTTATCTTCACACAGTTGTGTCGTGATTTTTAGAACTCTTGTATTAATTATCCTAGTCCAAAAGGCATCAACTTTTACAAATAATAATGGAGAAATATTTGAATAAAATCTTCAATATTATTGAATATGAGAATGTTGAAAATGCATTCAATAATTTTGAAGGTTTTCTTAATAATATATATATAGTGAGAGAAAGACGTAAACATTGGTCTATGATTGTTGAGATACGAAATATAATTTATAAAATTAAAATTTCTAATAGTCCGTCAATTATATTTCTACCACATAGTGGGTTCATTTTCAAGTCCGATATCAGTTTTAAAATTAGTATTTCATTAAAGCTTTGGAAGTCTTGGGTAATTTAAGACCAGAAATAGAAAACGCTCCAATTACCAAAAAATGCTAAACTTGCTTTTAGAATGAAAAGTTTTCTTCATGACATGCTAAGTATCCTGAAACCAGAGGCATGAATTTAATTTTTGGGCCCAGAACCAAAATTTATTTTGAGGGCCCGCTCGTTAGCTGAAATTTTTAAGATGAATGCATTGTATTACAAAAAAATTTACAACTGAGTAAGTCTACGAATGCATGTGTATTTATCATGATCAATAAATAATTACATAGTTGTACATACAAGAAAATACACAGCAAATCTTTTTCATGATGTCTATTTTCAACAATAATACATATTTTTTATATCTAAAAGAAAAAACTTAACCTAAGTGAACAATAATGACGAATGACTTAAATTTTTCGAGCCGTTACTGCCGTAAATTTGGCAATAAGATTTACAAAATTCATTTTTCTATGACCAGGGGGGCCATATCACTTAATAGTAATTTTCCAATGGAAATTCTTTTATAATTTTTTGGAATATTTAGTTTATTAAATATTCTTTCAACAGAAGCTATGGTGACCGGCAGAGTAAAAGTAAGCAGTAAAGCAGGGTATGCTTCTGAAAAATCGCTTTCCATAAATTTTTGCTATTAATTAAAATTTCTGAATATTGTTTAATAGTCGTATCTGATTTTAAGTCATTCATGATTAATGTTCCAGCATGTGAAAACTGAATAAGGAATTGCAATGGGAGAAATTAGAAATATTTCTTTTGAAGAATTTCGCCTTTTTTAAATAAATCTTACTCCGTGGGTTTCAAAATTTCCCTTGGTCCCAAAAATCCAAAAACGTTGTTAATTTTCCGCATTCTCCTGAATTGTCGTTGAATATTGATAAGAATTAAATTTCTTACACAATCGAGCACATTGACTAGAAAATTATCTTCTTGTTTGTTAAATCTTTGATCAGTGACTAATTCATCATAATGACGTTTGGTTTTTACATTTGGTTTGTTCGAGAAATTTGGGGGAATGTTCCACTGTGCTGATAATTTTTAGCTTCTTCTTTTACTCCTTGATAAATTTTTCTACCCGATTGCAAATACTCTCACTAACAATATAACACTGATTGGACTTCTTCGAGATCTATGGTGTTTTTTGTAGAATTTTCGATTCTACATTTGCCTGGCTCAGTAGAATCTCTGCTAAAGCACGCAACTGAAACAAATTCAAATTCTCCATTGTGTTTTTAATTTATTGTACCTCATTGCGTTTTTCATCATTTTGCGTAAGAATTATATATGTTAAGGTTTTTATTTTATATGTAAACAGCATTTTGACAGCTGTCAAAGAAGATATTCACCCTGACCAATAAGTTGGATTTAATTTTTTCAATGTTATATGAGATTCTCCTGTAAATTTGTTAAGAAAATCCTATCTTCTTATACTGATGCTAAAGAAGAAATAAATGGTAGTAACAGTTGCAAAAACTGCCCCAACTTCCTTACAACCTACAACTGCATCTTTCACAACAAGATTTACGTTCTGACTAGCACAATGGATATATTCAGCATTTGGTTGCAAATATTTAATTTTTTATCGCAAACCATTGAAAGTTTCATTCCCAATATTTGCACCGTCATATCCTTGCCCAACAAAGTTTTTTAATTGGTACATTTAAATTATATAAAAGTACAATTATTTGTTCCTTTAAAGCTTCCGAAGAGACACCCTATTGGGAGAATAATTCTAGGTAACTTCCTTAAATTTCAAATGCAACTGGTTCTGGTTGTTCGTTTCTTTCATATGCGTATGTCGAATAAATACCCTGAGTTTATCTCTTTCAGTGATATCTTGTAATTTACCTAATAGAGTTGAAAAGTAAGGAGCAGAATTTATCTGATGAAATAAAATGTTTTTAAAACTATCAGCAACATTATGAATTATTTCCTTTTGAGTATGTGAACTTATATATTTCACTAAACCTATTGGCATTCCAACAACTCCCTTCATAACATAACCATACTTCATAACATAGCCAATAATTGAACTTCGGATAAAAAGTTTCCATTGTAAAAATTTTCTTCAAATGTTCATCATGACCACGAAATCCGGAACATTTTCTGGCAAGCTTGAGTGTAGAATAATATAAAAAAATTATACAAAATTATATTTAGGAAAACGAGTGTTGTTTCGGAATAAATTCAAAGATGCTAGATGGGAGGCCTCTGATGTATCACACCTCCAGGTTTTTCAGCCTTAGGTATGGTCCCTCGCGCTGTCTCACCCAGGGGATTGATTTGGGGGTTAACACACGCCCTTTTCTCCAGAAGACCATCTTTCTTCTCAGGAGATCATAAAGATAGGTTTAAAACAATTTGGAAAACATAATTAAAAGCACAAGAATTAAAAAAAATCTGGCTGCCTCTTTTTGCCCTCAGTGGCACCCCCCAAACCTCTAGTTTTGGACCCCTAAGTAAGCTAAGTCAAGTAGTTAATAAAGTGCTTTTAATGGAAATAAGTTCACGAATATTTTTACCCCAGCAACAAACGCAACAACTTTTCTGGAGCGTAAGAATTAACTATTTTATAAAAAAAAAAGAGACATAGTGTCTTTCTACCATTTGACTAAACTATTTCAACCCTATTGATATTCACTAAGCTTATTGTTTAAACTTTGTGTACTGTCTCAACAACTGCAGTATAATTTCAATGCTTATTTGAAATGAGAAGAGAGCATGTTTAGTGTTAAAGAAAGCTGGAAATTCTTCTAGTGATGCCAACATTTATATGTTAATTTCAATTACCAGCTTCCCGTTAAGTTCACTATTTCCTTAAATTTTATTTAACAAGTTTTAGGAGTCTCGATTAAACTGTCATGTAGTTTTAATTTGAAACATGGGAATTGGAATTGGAGAAAAGATTTCCAATTAGATTGGAGTCCGACGCACAGAGATTAAGACGTCCATTCGTAAAGGGAATAGATTCTCGAAACTTTTACGATTACAGTTAACTACGAAATAAACCATAGAACCCACATAATTTATTTAACATTTCAATTTGGGGGTACAACGTTCTGTAATCCACTTTATTATTTCTCGTTAATTAAGGATTAGTGACGATAAATTAATTACTACTTATTCAGAATCAGCGAGTTTTAATGAAAACTTTGGAAAATATGTTCATTATACTGTTTAATTTATATGTATGTTTAATTTTGAATTGAAATTAATGAGTAAGTTTAGAACGGTAAACAACATTTTAATCTCAAAACAAATTTTGAAATTCGTTTTACAAAATGAGGTTAAAGAGGCCGGGGTCCTTGCACAACATCTCAAATATTTACGATTTCAGGTTTAGGGGACGGATATTAAACGACTACTAAATTATTATGGATTTAAAGGGTTGATATAAAATGTTAATGTACACCGAAAACTGTGGTAAAATCTGGAATAGGATTAGGAATAAATGTGCTAACATAAAATAAACTAGGAACTGAAATAATATTTCAAACATATGTGTGATTAATGGATGATCAGAAAAAAGTAATTTCAGTCAATAAAATTTTAAGTAACTTCCCGCATACGACAAAATTAAATTAATATTCCAAGTTAGCACTGCATAAGATATTATATTTGCATATATGTTGCTTATAATGTGATATTAGTGAGTGAATATATAATGTGATATTTGTGAGTGAATATACAGGGTGTCCATAAAAGAAGTATACAATTTCAAATTTTATTTGCATCGAAACTACAATAGCTAGAAACTTAATTCTTTTTCCAAATAACGTGTAAATAGCCAAAGTTTCTTTTAGCATGGTTAGAATGTCTCTACGTATCAAATAATGCACGCGGGCATTCATAGAACGTAAAAAACACGGAAAACAACAGTGTTGATATTGGGTCAGCATCCGCATCCTTTTCAAGGCTTTATTTCAACGATGAGTCAACTTTTCATGTGTCCGGCGAAGTTAACAAGCATAACTGTTGAACCTGGGGCACTAAAAGTCCACGTGATAAAACACAGGAAAGAGGTAGCCCGAACGTTAACGTTCGGTGTGATGTAATGGTAGACAGTTGAACTGGACCTCTTTTTCTTTTCTGAAAACATAGTTAATGTTACAAGGCATTTGGGCATGTTCGAACGCTTTGCAATTCCGCTACCCTAGGATATTCCAAACATTTTTCAACCTGTCCAAATACGTTGTGATAATAACCACGTTTTCAGCAAAGAAAACGACTCAATAAGACTGTCTATTATTACACCACACAAATTTTTAACTTTCGGGCTATCTCTCTCGTGTTTTTTTGCCACATGGGAATGTTCAGTACCATAGGTTCGATAGTCATTCTTGCTAACTTCGCCGGAAACATGAAAAGTTGACCGATTGTTAAATAAAGCGTTAAAACAAATGCGGGAACTTCTCTAATGCCATTATTCTTATTTTTGGTGTAGTTTACGTTCTCTGAACGCACGTGCACTGTTTGACACGTGGAGGCATTCTAACTACGCAGAAAAATTAAACTGTTGGCACGTAATTTAAAAAATGAATTAAGTTTCTAACTATTGAAATTTCGATGTAAATAATTTTTGAAATTTTACACTTCTTTTATGGACACCCTGAATAATGTGATATTTGTGAGTGAGTACATGATGTTCCATTCGCGAGTGAATGTGCATTTATATTTATAAGTTAATATATATAATGTAGGCTTGCAAAAGGGTTGCTGGTATCTAACTGGAAGGAGACCCACACGCTGAACGTATGTGACGATGTGTGGAACCGGCCGGGCCAGTAACCTAGTGTCCTACCCCGCCTTCAAGTGGTGCAGGCTGGGCTTTCTATCCAAGAGGCAAATTAATATTTGCTGCACGGATGGAAAGGCGGAAGGGGAGGGCTAATTCACCAACCCGTCTAGCCAGCGTGGTGAAATGATGGCTAATTCCTCCAATATGCTAATACACCAAAAACCATGGCCCCTAGTCTCCAGGTGCTGGAGTGCTCCTGATCAAGGCAGCGGTCAGCGTGGCATGAAAGCAGGGGGTGCTAAGAATCACTGGAATGGCCCAGGCTGCCGTTTGTTATTGACCTTGGCAACGTATAATGGACGATCCCTTGCTTCTGAAGCAAAACTTCAAGAATTGGAAGAAGAACTTGACAAGATCAAATGGGACATTGTAGGACTCAGTGAAGTTAGAAGAAAAGGTGAAGAGTTGGTGGAACTTAAAAGTGGACATTTGTTTTATTATAGAGGAACGGAAACTGGAAGAACAAGTGGTGTTGGCTTCTTAATCAACAAAAGAATTAAAGACTACCTTCTTGAAGTCGAAAGCACGTCAGATCGAGCAGCGAGGCTCGTTGTTCAACTAACCCAGCGATACCAACTTCAGATAGTACAGGCATATGCACCAACATCAAGCCATACCGACGAGGAGGTTGAGGAATTCTATGAAGAAATCAAACAGCTACATACCAAGGGGAAACAACACATCAAGCTCATCATGGGAGATTTTAATGCAAGAATTGGACAACAGGAACAAGGAGAGACATCGGTTGGTAAATACGGATACGGGGAAAGGAATGAACGTGGCGATCAACTCATAGAATTTGCCGAAGCTGAAAATCTTAGCATTATGAATTCATTTTTTAAGAAGAAACCGCAAAGAAAATGGACATGGAAACACCCAAATGGGGGAACTAGTGAAATTGACTATATCCTGGCAAACAAGAAATCAATTATTGAAGATTGCAGTGTACTGAACAGATTTAATACTGGAAGTGATCATCGAATGGTGAGATGTAAAGTGCACTTAAATACTAAATTAGAACGACAGAAGCTCATTAGGAAACAAGTAAGTAAGAGGGTGGATCTAATGAAACTGAAAGTAAATACCGAGGCATTCAAGTTGGAATTAAAAAATCGCTTTTCTGCACTGGAAGGACTTATTGATGAAAGTGATATCTCAGAAGCAAATGAAAACATTGTTAAGACAATAGTTGAAACTGCTGGGGAAATTGGTGGTGTAACCTGTAAAAAGCACAATAGCAAATTATCTGAGAAGACGAAACAGCTCATGAAAAGGCGAAGAGATATGAAGGTGGACAATCGAAATACCAGTTCCAGGATTGAGTACATAGAACTTTGTAAAACTCTGCGCAAAAGCATGAAAGAAGACATAAGAAAATTCAACTGTGAGCTAGTAAGGAAAGCCATTGAAAATAACAAGAGCCTTAGGGTTGTTAAAGGAAGTTTATCTGTTGGGAAGAAACACATCATTGCATTAAAAGGAGAGGATGGCACCGTAACAAGAAATAGGGAAGAAATACTTAGAAGAGTTGAAGAATTCTACAAAAATCTATACGAAAGTAACAGTGAATTAAACGAAGACATTGAAATAGTCGAAGGAATAGCTCCTAAAATCTTAAAAGAAGAAGT